>CM037784.1:49163618-49213618 GCA_021229015.1 Solen grandis | reverse complement strand
GACAAGACTAATGAAATTGATTGTAACACATTTGATTGTAACACATCTCACTATAGTACATTTACAAAATACTTATACACAATAACACATGTACACTGTAATACATTTATAGACCTTGTCCTCTGGCATGACATAAACCGCAAAAGCCAAGTAGCAGAGGTGACACATAGGGATCACTTTTCCGTCATGTCTGTCTGTCTGTCTGTCCATCACACCTTTTCCCTCATGCTTCAGCAGGTGACACATGTGTTCCAGAGAATACTCTTGTCTCAAAATTTTTCATAGGTGGAAAATCCACCCAGCCAGACCTGAATACCGGTAAACTAAATTACATGCAAGTGAATATCATACACTGATATGACAGACTGAGTGGATTTGACATTAATTATAGGGGGAGATCTTATGTCTTCTATATTAACAAGTATTGATTTACCTTGATTAGTATTGAAAGGAACAAAAACAGAGGACTGTCATCGTGTCTCCTGCTGTAAACAGAGGTGATGCGTCATCGTGTCTCCTGCTGTAAACAGAGGTGATGCATAGGGATTTCTATTTCGTCATCCGTCTGTCAATCACACTTCAGCAGGTGATACATGTGTTCCAGAGAACACTCTTGTAATGAAATTTTCACCTATTGAATGAAAATATGGGAAGATTTTGATTTGAAAAATGAGTGAACACTGCAAGACAGTATAATTTCTGTGCTACTAGTTAACAGGATTGTTCCCATGATTACAATACAACTCATGACATTAAACATATTCTGCTTCTCCATTGTTAACAAAAACGTGCCAATCAAACAATCAGGTCATCCACGTCTACACAGAGATGCCATGTGATCAGTGGTTGACCAGATATTACAGATGAGAACATGTTGGTTTGTGGTTAGCAATAAACCTAATAATAAAATAATAATCTTATAATAGTGGGAGCAAATGATGCTTAACCCTTTACTTCATATAGACTCATTTTTGACACATTGGCAAACAGAGCAGACCCAGATCCTATAGGAGCGATCTGATCAGGGTCACCTCTGCTTGCTTACACGATATTATAACTCAGTTTATACACAGTCCGTGCCGCGCAGAATAATTCATGATTTCATATACCTTTTTAAGTCCAGTCAATTAATATTCAGTAAGTCATAAGGCCGTCCCCGGTGGCCTGGTGGTTAGAGCGTCCGCTTCAGTCCCTGGCCACAACATACTAAAGTCGTAAAAAACAGTACTGGTATAGCTTCCTTGCTTGGAGCTCAGCATATAAGGGTAGTTCCAGGACTGGTTGGCCCAGTGTCAGGATAATGTGACTGGGTGTGATACCATGCCACATGTCTATGGCGTGATACTTCAGTGTGGCAGCTCTATATTGTCTCCATATAACTGCCAGTGGGACGTTAAATCCAACAAACAAAACAACTTTAAGTCATATTTGTACATGAATATTCATGAGGTTAAGGGTTAAATTTTCAATGCAAATGCTAACTAGAAAGGTCTGTTTTTTTCCCCAAAACATTTTAATGTGTGCCAAATGCTATATACAAACCAGTCTTAGACCCACTTTATGTTCATTGTTAATGCATACATTCATCTGTCCTGAGACAATGAAAAAAATGCATATATTGTTGATTAGGGTAGTTAGAATCCCCTTCCGTGATAGCTCCAGTTTGTATGTGGAGTGCAAGATACCTGTATCATTCACAGAGAAGAGGAACATCCGGGGCAGCGACAGGCTGTTTGTGAGTCAGGACCACCACAGTTACTCCTTCCTAGAGGGACTCTATGAGGGGAACCAGAATGCAAACACAGTATGTAACACACCCAAGGTGTTCTTTCTATCCCATTGTAATAAAATTGCTCCGGTTCCCTGCATAATGTCTAATATTGTTACATAATCATATAGCAATTCCATTAGTATTTATCTTGTTTATTGATGAAACCCCTTTTTAAAGAATCATCACAGGAACAAATCCTCAAAACTATGTTACTACCTTTTAGATCTGTTTTAAAGGTGTTATCAAATTATCATTTGACCAATACTTGTTTATCTCCAGCGTCTAGACGTCAACCCATCCCTGACCCAGGGGATGGCTGGCAAAGTGTGGTGTGATGAGTTTGTCTACCTCAGGGGAGAGTAAGTATATACCAGAACTAAGGACAGGAGCCTTGTCCACACAAATTCCACCAACAATTCTTAGCGCTAAGTAAAACTTAAATATTTAAGGGCAAGTTTCATTAGTCTTGTTATTCTAATGAAAATACCCAGATATTTCATATCTTATCAATAACTGCCAGATGTTAAGGTAATAATTCATTTCAACTTAGTCATGTACTTGAATATTTTATAAGATAGCAATGGTGGAATGTGTATCTACCTAGCTTAAGATATAAGTATTACTTAGTGCTACGAGGACGAATCAATAAATAACCAGCCTATGACATCTCCGATCAACCGCGACATCCACGATTTTCATGCATTGTTTCAATACATGTACTATACCTGTGTACAAAACTACACATGTAAACGATCATTTGTTTGTCAGATATTGAATGTCAAACATGGCTGGTGATGTAAAAGCAAGCTTTTCATCAAAATAGGAGTACCGTGCTGTAATTCGGTACTTGCATTTAAAAGGTAAAACTGGTAAGGACATACATGCTGAGTTAGTTGATGTTTATGGGTCTTCTGCACCATCTTATTCTCAAGTTAAATTCTGGGTTGGGGAGTTTAAACGCGGTAGAACGTCTTTAGAAGATGAAGCCAGGTCTGGACGCCCAGTTGATTCCACCGACAAAGAAATGTGTAATAAAGTCAGAGATCTGGTATACTCAGATAGGCGAAGTCAGGTTGAAGAAATAGCACAGGCATTAGGCATTTCACATGGTACCATTTCAACAATCTTGCATGATCGTTTAGGGATGAGCAAGCTTACAGCCCATTGGGTCCCAAAATCCCATAGCAATGAGCAAATGGCAACGAGAGCATCAGTATGCAGTGCGTTGTTGAAGCGTTTGAGGTCAAAAGATGAATTCCTTTTGCGTCAAGTTACTGTGGACGAGACTTGGGTGCATTATTATGAACCAGAAAATAAAGCCCAGAGTCGTCAGTGGGTAGGGCCGGGATCCCCAAGGCCAAAGAAGTTCAAGACTCAACCATCTGCTGGCAAAGTGATGGCCACAGTATTTTGGGACACAAAGGGCGTTATTTTGTTGGACATTTTACCCAAGAGAAGTACAATAACCGGAGCATACTATGCAAACTTGCTAGACCAGCTGAGGAACGCCATCCGCGAGAAACACCTTGGTAAATCTGCAAAGGTGTTTTGCTGCAACAGGACAATGCAAGAGTCCACACTTGTAAAGTTGCAATGGATGCTGTGGAGCAAAATGGGTATGAATTAATACCACACCCTGCCTACTCACCAGACCTGGCTCCTAGCGACTTCTTCCTTTTTCCAAATTTGAAAAAGGATATACGTGGACGTCATTTCCGGTCTGACGAAGAAGTCGTGGCGGCAGTTGAGGAGTGGTTCCATGGAAAGGACCCTGACTTCTTCACTTCTGGGCTGATGGCATATGAACACCATTGGTCCAAGTGCATAGCCCTGGAGGGAAATTATATCGAAAAAGAAGAGGTAGATCTCAACCCGAAATAGGTTAGGCTGGTTATTTATTGACTCGCCCTCGTAAGTATTGTTTGTGAACTACAAGCCAGGTCATTATTTTAGGATGTATTACCCAGATATTGGTTCTTTTAACATATACTAATTTCTCATGACAGTCCCTGAGTTGAACCATTACTTTGCACCTGAGAAGGTAATTAAAGCTTTTTGCAGGGGTTCAAACCCACAAACTGTCAGATCAGCTGTTACGTACACTACCACTGAACCATGTTGCCTTCGAGTATTATCTCAGTAGTAATGATTTTGTTCTCCTGTTCAATTGGTAGCCAGTACTGCTCCATAGGAGGAACACCAGTTGTTATACAGGGTATCTAAATTGTCATGAATTTCAAGTTTAAACTTTGTCTATTAAACATAGATTGGACAGAAGGCAATATTGCTTATGAATATATTTCTGTTGACTCTTATGGTGACATTTGCATAGTCCTTGAAGTAGAAGGAAACCAGAGTACCCAGAGAAATCTAAGTCTGAACTGGCATTAAGATAAGTTGTTGAATCTAGATTGCGTTAGTGAAATGCCAGTGTGTTATGGTATATACTCTGCTATTTGGAGACCACTTGTCATGAATTTGATCATCATTAATAATTTAATTTCATCTATTCTATTTTTCCTCTAATTTTAGAACAGTGAAAAGCCCTCTACCACAGCTGTGTGATGTGCCAGATAACAGAGTTATAAGGTAGGTCAAGTTTTGATCTTGACATCTTGAGGTCCTTTCAGAAGAATCCATCTCATGAAGTTGAAACGTTTCCAGTGTTATTTTAAATCATACGTTGATAATGATTTTGAAATATAAACCTTCTCAGATTTATTAGTTAAAGTGCATGACCAATCTGTTTATTAAGTAAAAATGGTGATTTGAGGGCCTACGGTGACAGTTTTTTTTTGTCATTATATATCCTAGTTCATAACAATGTACTTAATGGATTATAACATTGTATTTGGCAGTCTGACTTAAAATATACTCAAAGTTTGTACCTGTGTTAGTATCAGAATAATTAATGCTGTTTAGTGTTTTTATATTGATTTCATCATGCTTCTAAATTTTTTAATAGGATGATGATAAACATGTTACAGAATGCAGTAGAATTAGAAGACAAACTGAAATTCAATGTAATAAGATTTGTATGCACTGTATTTCCTCAGCTATAAGTCAGCTAAAAACAATTCTTAGAACTGAACCGGAAGCCCCCAATACTTTATGAATGAGTTCTAAAAAAAAATCTTAAATCAAGCTGAAATTTACTCTTGAGTGATTTGTATATCTTGCAAAATTGCATATCAATTTTTGGATCATAGGGATCACTTTTCCATCGTCTGTCCATCACACTTTTTCCATCATGCTTCAGCAGGTGACATATGTGTTCCAAAGAACACTCTTGTTTTAACAAGAATCTTACCAAGTTACAACTCAGTATTTACTGTTGAAAATGATCTGGAAGTCTGATTACAGACAAAGATGTCAGGCCTTTGCTTATGCATCCTGTACTGAATACCCCAATTTTAGTACTTTAGTTCTTCTCAGCACAAAGCATAAATTGTAACTCAACTTATGGATGAGACCAAGCCAAAACCTAGCTGTCTGACCCAAAATTCCTCCCTCAACTTATAAATGTGAAAGACCTATTGTGAAGTAAAGGTACCAATAATCTTAATTTCCAAACATTGTAATATTTCTTCAATGGTGATCTTTATCAGTGGTCCAGTATGATTTAATCTACCTCATGTCTTGATTTCAGTGTACAGTTCCATGACCCAACGTATGATAAGGACTTCCTGTTCAAAGCAGTTGTATTGAAAGGCGCAGTGTAAGTGGATTATCATGTGTAATACGTTTCTGCAAGAACTTTTAACTGATCCAGGTAACTGACTCGTTAGAGAATCCACATTATAGCTTGGAGGTTGCTGCTTTGATCTCTGACCAGGACATTCTAAAGGCATTAAAATCTACTTTGTTCTGGGTCTCAGCTTATAAAGGAAGTTCAACATGGTTCGCACAGGTCTTGAAAAAACCTTTAACCCTTTCCCTCATATAGACTCATTTTGACGCACTCAATAGGTACCACATAAAGCCTGATCTGCAGAAAACCACAGTTAAACCTTACCAAATTTAATTACAAAATCCTCATTTCCAGACCACTGAGGAGCAGCGAACAGCATAAAACCTGATCAGCCTGCAAGTTACTCGCAGCTGATCTGGTTTTATGCTGTTCGCATAGGACTTTTCATGGTGTCCTCTATGAGGGAAAGGGTTAATTTGATGTCTGTCTTGAAAAACACTTAACAATCACATTTTGCCTTATAAATTCTTGAAAACAAAACCTTAAAATTAACTGAAAGGTCTTGAAAACCCCTTTAATTTGAAATTACTATATTGATCATAAAAAAGAGTGTATCAAGTTGTTATTAAATGAGACTTTATCCCTTTTATGCCTTAAAATTTAAAGCATAAGTTGGGGTTTATGCAAGTCCTTAATTTTGTATTTAAGGCCTTAAAAAAACAACTTGAAACCCCCTTAAATTTTGCTCCAGAAAATTGGGGGATTGGTTGGATCAGTGTCAGAATATTCTGACTGGGCATGATATGATGCCACTTGTCTCGGGTATGATTTGGCAGTGAAGCAGCTCTTTATCTCTTTCATTTAGACAAAGTCCCAATACTGAAATACTGCCAGTCACGATAACCCCAAATAATTAATGTGTATGCAACTCTTGACAAATACTGTTAACCATCAATTCTCACAAACTTTTTGGATAGCTGTTTGGAAATTTAATTAGCCTTTAATGACTATATCTTATTTTTTTGTTGTTGTTGTTGTGGTTAAAATAGTGTCTGATTCCATATTTACTTATTTCAGAATGCCACAAAGGGTGTTAAAACCTGAAGATTTTGAAAAGATGAATCATGGCCAGCGGTTCCGTCCCCAGCTAGGGTTCAAGCCCAACAGTGGTTACCGAGGCAACTTCAACTCTGGCCCTGCCAATAGGATGATCAGGTAGGTGTCACATCTCTTTAAATCTTGTTATGGGGAAATCACCAGTCAGATTACTTGGTAATCAATTTTGTATTCTCAACCCCCAATTCTGCCCTTTTGAATTTTATCAAAAACTTTTTATTTTGTCACCAATGCTTTTCCTTACAAAACAATAATAGCTGGCATAGACATTTTGGAAAAGAGTAACAGCTTACCTATCATAATTATATAATGGCATGAAATTTGTATGAATTTTTTCCTTTTTGTAAAAAAATAATTTTGTAATACGAGTAAGGTGGACTTTATCCACGTAGTATATTGTATAAGTAACTATGACAGGTAAATTCTGAGCAGAGTGTACTTTACCTCATCATCTTTTTTCAGATGGGATAATCTGAAATTCTAGTGATTATTTTTCAGTATTTTACTTTTTAAACAGTTTTTGTGTCACCTGCTGTAAGCAGAGGCAACACAAAGGGATCACTTTTCCATTGTCAGTCTGTTTGTCACCCTTGTCCATCACACTTTTACCATCACGCTTCAGCAGGTGATACATGTGTTCCAAAGAACACTCTTGTTTTTTTCTTTTAAATGCTCATTTAACTGCAGGCACTAATTTAAAGGCATATTTTCACCCTCATATTTTGAAATTAAAAGAGTATCAGAGCATAAGAGTTATATATTGGTACCCCAATATTCCCACTGTCTAGAGCACTGCTATGTAGTAATTATAGCGAAAATTGAAATATAGGCCTATGCTTAATGTCTCAGTGTACTTAATTAAGCACCTTCAGTCATGCATAGCTAAACAGTGTGAAATACACAGAACATGTATGATATTGAAAAAAAGATTTAAGTGGCCAAAAACTCAAAGATGACAAATTTGTCCAAAAGATAGTTGTAAACATAGAGTGACCTGCCTTAGGTAGATGTTACATATTCTGTAAAGTATGAAAAAATAAGTATTAAGTTTTTTCTCATATGCATAGAGAAACATTTGGAAAGCAAATAGAGCAGTAAATTTATTTAAATAATTTTTTGTGTCACCTGCTGTAAACAAAAGTGACACTTAGGAATCAATTTTCTGTCATCTGTCTGTCCATCTGACCATCACACATTTTCCATTATGCTTCAGCAGGTGACACAGGTGTTACAAAGAACACTCTTTTATTAAAAATATATATTTTTTCCTTGAATTATAATCTTGGCTTTGCTACAAAAATGAAATTAAGCTCTATTGCAGAGATGCATATGCAAAATTATTATGAATCCTTTGATATTTTGACCCCTTGTTATGTAGATAAAGAGAGAAATTTTGAATATTTGGGTGTCATTTATGCAATTTGAGAGTCAAAATGGGCAAATTTGTGCATCAGGGAAAACACTATATGGCACATAATGTATTTGTTTATAAGTACAGTGTATTACAGTTTTGTTTCTGTCTGTGTATATATAAATTAAATAAACAAATATGCCAAAAGTCACATTGAAAAAAAATCTTTCCCAGTCACCTGTATATTGTTTTGATATGAGATGTTTTCTTTGAAGCAGTGAGGATATCATTAAGATATTGTACCTTACAAGGTAAACGTTTCACCGAAGCCAGAGAGGCTCATGCCAGTTATCTCCCTTCCCTTGTTGGCTTTATTGCAACACTGCCTAAATACAATACCATTTCATGCTGTAAATCATTTTTTTTATTTTATTTATTATTTTGTTTTATTTTTCTGTTCCTTACTTGAGAAAATCAGTGAATCTGTCAATGAAACCTTTTTTTTTTTTTTTTTTTTTTTTTTTTTTTTTTTTTTTTTTTTATAATTTTTATCAGGGCATTTTATCATTTAGGGATGATCTTTGCATAATGTTTTTGTTTTATGATTTTATTTTGTTGATTTTTTTATATTTGCTTTGTTGAGTTGCAAGGGAAGCAACAACTAGTTCCAACTTTGTTTAGTTTTTACAGCACATGAGTTTCTTCCCCTGGATCATTTATATCAATCCTGGTGGTTAAGGCATCTGCTCCAGACTCAGGAGGAATCTTGGTCTGATGCCTGATCTGCAAACCTTTAAAATTTATACTGGTATGGGGCTCTTGCTCTACACTCAGCATATAAGAGTAGTGTTAGTACAGGATGGCAGATTGTCAAGATAATGTGACTTGATGTGGTATCATACCATCTGTGATGTCCCAGGATAATGTGACTTGATGTGGTATCATACCATCTATGATGTCCCAGGATAATGTGAATTGATGTGGTATCATGCCACCTTAATGGTGTCCCAGGGTAATGTGATTGGTGTGGTATCATGCCACCTTAATGGTGTCCCAGGATAATGTGACTGGATGTGATATCATGCCACTTTATGCTGTCCTGGTGGTGAGAAACAGCACCATGTCAGTCTCCAAGTTATTGAAATACTGTAATTAGGTCAGGAGACCCAAGCAAACAAATGAACCAGTTAATTCTATGTTGTTTATTTCATCTCTATGATTTATTAGAATACTGCCATGCAGAAAGCAAATGACTACTGTCATCATGTAATATACAAAGAGGAAATATGGAGAGAAAAGGACACAGAAAAAGTCTTTACCATTAAAATTTTTCTCTGAAAAGGAAGGAAGTATATATACTCTGCAGTATTTATTAAATGGTTCTTGATATGTCTTTGTATATATTCTGCATTTTAGTCCTGTAATTGTATGAATTAAATTGATTTTATTTAGTCATAGATATTCCTGTATTTGTACAGCCAGTTTCATTGTTGGTGTAAACAAATAAATTATTGAAGAAAAACAAACAGTTCATATTACATTATTATTACAAATCAGTATGTAATTTATGCATATAGAATAATTTCTCAATTTTCTGGCATAATAAGTACAGCGACCAACAAATTAATTGCAGTCTGATTTTGTTAAATATTCATTCAGTTTTGAGACCTTCCTTTTGCAAAAGAAAGGAACCTAATCAAAGTATGTTACAATTTATCCCATTGCCTCCTAGCTATGCCATAGTTAATCCTGATCAGATGAAAGGCAATTTTCATATTTAACCCTTTCCCTCATGTAGACTAATTTTGACGCACTCAATAGGTATCACATAAAGCCTGATCTGCAGAAAACCACAGTTAAACCTTACCAAATTTAATTATAAAATCCTCATTTCCAGCGAACAGCATAAAACCTGATCAGCCTGCGAGTTACTCGCAGGCTGATCTGGTTTTATGCTGTTCGCATAGGTCTTTTTATGGTGTCCTCTATGAGGGAAAAGGTTAAGCTTACACCTCATGAATATTCATTTTCAAATTTATGACTTGATGAATATTAATATACTAACCTTAAAATTGTATATTTAACCCTTTCCCTCATAGAGGAAACCATAAAAAGACCTATGCGAACAGCATAAAACCAGATCAGCCTGCGTGTAACTCACAGGCTGATCAGGTTTTATGCTGTTCGCTGCTCCTCAGTGGTCTGGAAATGAGGATTTTGTAATTAAATTTGGTAAGGTTTAACTGTGGTTTTCTGCAGATCAGGCTTTATGTGGTACCTATTGAGTGCGTCAAAATGAGTCTATGAGGGAAAGGGTTAACAAGGGATTTTTCTTTGCTGTGAAGAATCTGAACCTCTGTATTGTATGAGCAAACAGAGAAGACCCTGATCAGACTGCTCCTATAGGATATGTCTAGCCTGGGTCTGCTCTGTTTACCAATGCATTCAAATGAGTCTTTATGAAGTAAAGGGTTAAAAAGAATAGCATTATTCCCTAATGATCACCACGATATTCTTAAGTATCAAACTGTATAGCCCTGATCAGCCTCGGAGTAACTGCAGGCTGATCCAGGTTTATACTGGTTGTGTGAATGATTTTCTTGACTGTATTCATGTGTTAATGGTTACTTTACTTTAAATGTTTCAGAGCTGGTGTTTCTATACCTCCACCAAATATGTATGGCAGAGGTAAGTGTATCAAAGTATTGATATCGTAAAGCAATTGTATTGTATAATACTGTCTGACAGAACTGTATATTGTAGAGTATTTGTATTGTAGAATATTGTCTGACAGAACTGTGTATATTGTAGAGCAATTGTATTGTTGAATATTATCTGACAGAACTGTATATTGTAGAGAATTCTTATTGTAGAACATTGTCTGACAGAATCATATATTGTAGAGTATTCGTATTGTAGAAGATTGTCTGACAGAACTATATTATAGAGCAATCGTATTGTATAATATTGTCAGATGTAACAATATATTGTAGAGTATTCGTATTGTAGAATGTTGTCTGACAGCACTGTGTATTGTAGAGCATTCATTTATGACTCATTGGTTAATGGACAAGCTGAGAAGTGATATAAAGAAGAAATATAAAGTTGTCACCTGCTTAGGAAAAAACAGGAGATTTTTTTTTTCAAGGCCAGTGATTTGTCAGAGACTTTAAGTACTGGTTATTAAAAATTGAAATTGCAGATAAGTTGGGGAAAATACAGGGGAAATTGTTCTTTCCCATTTTTTTCTGAACAAGAAATAAAATGTCCAATGGCTTTGACATTCTTGAGACAGAATCAGTAAATGTTTACTGTTAGGCATTTTTAGTAACAGAATATTTTAACCCTTTCTCTCATAGAGGAAACCATGAAAAGACCTACGCGAACAACATAAAACCAGATCAGCCTGCGAGTAACTCGCAGGCTGATCTGGTTTTATGTTGTTCGCTGCTCCTCAGTGGTCTGGAAATGAGGATTTTGTAATTAAATTTGGTAAGGTTTAACTGTGGTTTTCTGCAGATCAGGCTTTATGTGGCACCTATTGAGTGCGTCAAAATGAGTCTATATGAGGGAAAGGGTTAAACAAATTTGTGTTTAATCAAATGTTACATCAAGGATGGCCATGACTGGCTCCTCTATGATGATATTTGACATCAGGCTAGGGTCTATTGTGTTGTTAAGTAGACTCAAAGAAACTGGCAAAGGAAGGGGAAAAAAAGAAAAAAAAAGTGAAATGGAAGATGAGAAAAAAAAAATTACAAGAAAAAATCATTACATGTAAATGGAACAAGCTTCATATATGTATTAGTCGGTATCCATATAAATCCTCAGGCCATTGTCTTTATCACTGTATAATTGATCCCTTAGAACCACTATCAACAGCTAACCATTGAATCATGTACAGTATGTTACATACATAGGAAATAAAACCAGAGTATTGTAGGGGGTCCAAATAGGGTAATGGAAAACACTGTGGAGTTTCACCGATACAACCTGGGTTTGATCCCAGGTTGGTCTGATGTATGTAAAAGGTATAGGGTGGCCAGATCAAACACTGGTTTTTACTGGTTACTCTGGTTTCCTCTCTCATCAAGGACCCTGCAGGCACCACTTTCAGTGAAGACTTTCATGTAAGCATTATCACCATTTGCCCAATTGCTTTTTTTTTTCTGAAGGGAGTAGATGTTGCAAAATACAAAATGCTCAATTGTGTACAATATCTTACAGACCAAAAGTTGTGTTGTCTTCTAAAATGAAGGTCTAAATGGTACACATTATGGACATGTGTACTTACAATTATGGTGATACAAAACAATATATATATATTCTTTTCATTTAAAATAACTAGGTACCCTACCCTGATGTTTTGTTTTGAGAGCTGTACCTATATGTCCTGCCTCCTTTACCTTTACAATGCTGTGGGCACTTGTGATTGCCTTTGCAACCAGTGCAGACCAAGATCAGCCTGCACATCTGTGCAATCTGATCATGATGTGCACTGTTTGCTGTTCACTCAAATTTTCAGTAAGTACCCAATAAACATATAATGGTACAGTCCAAAATGAAGAAAGGACAAGTCCAATTAAGAAATTTAGCATGATAAGGGTTTACATACATATCTCGAGTGTAATTAGTGTTTTTCCAGTATCCAGTCAGTGTAAAAAGAATTGATATACTTATATATGAGGGGGGGTTGTGTGGGCATCAACAGGCATGAACTATATGATATAATGTTGTTGAAACTCCTTTTTTCCATTATCTACTGTTGCCAATCTTCCCTTTGTAAATAGAAGATAAAACATTCATTGTTGATTTGATGCATCAGGCTTCAACATGACATGATACTTTGATTATCTCAAGTTTCATCTGGGCAGGCTTTTACACTTCCTGCTTCTCTTTTTTAGTAGACTCCCGTTATACACCTTTGCCAGTATTTTAGACAACATCAGTTATCTTTTGTTTTGTGGTTTTAATATATTTATTGCAGATGCTGTTAAATAGTGATTATCCAAAATAAAAAAATAAATAAAAAAAATAACTAGATACCAGCATACCTTGGAAAACTAAGAGAACTTGATTGTTAAATAATTTTCATGGAAAATATATCAGTTTGTGCCTAAACTATAAATACACTCTAATTTGGCATGTTATTTGGAATATGACGGGGGTTTTTTTCTGGGTTTTTTTTGTTTTTTTAGCTCACCTGAGCACATGTGCTTAGGATACGCTATTAGGATCAATGAAAGTCCATCATCGTCCGTCGTCCACAGTTAGTTTGTTTGCCCTATAGCATCTTTATTTCTTATGCAATCATCTTCAAACTTTATGACAATTTTTATTGCCATAATATCTTGGCCAAGTTTAATTATGGCTGATATCAGCGTATTAGGTCAGGAGTTATGCCCCTTTTGATATTAAAAAATCCAGATTTCACTTTGTTTGCCCTCCAGCATCTTCATTTCTTTAGCAATCACCTTCAAACTCTTTGGCAATGTTTATAGCTATAATCAAATTCGATTATGGCAGATATTGGCCAATTAGGTCAGGAGTTATGCCCCTTTTGATATTAAAAAATGCCAGATTTCACTTTGTTTGCACTCCAGCATCTTCATTTCTTAAGCAATCATCTTCAAACTCTATGACAATGTTTATAGCCATATCTTTAGGGCAAGTTTGATTATTGCTGATATCAGCCAATTTAGTCAAAAGTTAAGCCCCTTTTGATATTAAAAAATGCCAGATTTCATTTTGTTTGAAGTATAGCATCTTCATTTTTCACGTAATTATCTCCAAACTTTAGAACAATGTTTATAGCCATATTCTTTTGGCTAAATTTGATTATGGCTGATATCAGCCAAATTGGTCAGGAGTTATGTCCCTTCTAATGTTAAAAATTGCAAGATTTAACTTTGCACTCTAGCATCTTCATTTCTTAAGCAAACATTTTCAAAATTTCTGATAATGTTAATAGTCATAATCTCTAGGCCAAGTTGACTATGGCAGATATCAGATTATAAATCAGGAGTTATTGCCCTTTAAGTAATAAATATGCCAGATTTCACTGTTTACATGCTAGCATCTTCATTTCTCAAGCAATCATTTTGAAGTTTCACTGACAAAGTTAAACCCATAATCTCTCAGTCAAGTTGGACTTCAAATTTGACCACAGGCACTATTCGTAGAATTTACATGATCTCATGGATTATGTGTTCAGTATAACTATGCTATAATTTAGTAACTTGTGCAGGTAATAAAGGCAGTTTTTCTCAGGTGAGCGTCTTTAGGGCCATCTTGGCCCATTTGTTTTCTGTTTTTTAGCTCGACTATTTGAAGAATATGAGAGCTATTGTAGTCGCCCTGGCGTCGGCATTGGTGTTGCAGCTTTTGGTTAAAGTTTTGCGTGCAAGTTACTATCAACCTTATATCTCAATAACCGTTTATGGTATTGACTTGAAAGTTTATAAATATGTTCAAGGGCATCAGACAATCATGGTAGAAAACTCTTGACTGAATTTAATATGAATTATGGCCCCTTTTTTACTTAGAAATTTTGGTTAAAGTTTTGCAAGGTACTTTCATGCTTATATCTCAGTGTCCAGGCATGGGATTGATTTTATACATCTTTAATATGTTTAGGGGTATCATACTATAAAGGAAGATAACACTTGATGGAATATATTAAAAATTATGACCCCCTTTTAACTTAGAATTTTGGTTAAATTTTTGCATTAAAGCTACTATCCAGCTTATATCTCAGAAATTGCTTGTGGAATTGACAAGAAAGTTAAGGAGTGTCTTCAGGGGCATCAGAAAACTAAGAAGGAAACTTTTGGACTGAATTTTATACAAATTATGGCCCTTTTCTAACTTTGATTTTTAGTTAAAGTTTTGCATGCACAGTGTTATTGTGCTTATGTCTCAGTAACTAGGCATGGGATTGATTTTAGACATCATAAAACTATTAAGGGGTATCAGACTATCAAGATATATCATTTTTGACTATTATTATGTACAGGGTATGTGAAGGGCAAGAATTGAAATAGATTTCATTTGATATACCAACAAGCATTTTGAATAGTCAAGCGTGCTGTCTTCTGACAGCTCTTGTTTGTTTTTTTGTTGTTGTTTTTTATGGGGGGGGGTTAATCAGTATTAAAATATGTATTCCCAATTCCTGAAATTATATATATCTATCCCAATTCAAAGCAGTTTGTTCACAGATGATGAGTAAAAAAAAAAAAAAAATTCTACTTTCCCTCATTAATGTTTGTGAAGTCTTATTTCATGACTAAAAAACTCAGAAATTTTAGGTCTTATTGTACAGGAAAGCATTATTTTGTAAACATCGATAATATCAGTTAAATTTAGAATACGATGTACCCAAAGGACACATTCAGCAATGTCATAGCGTCTTCACCAGTTCAGGATATTAATAGAAATTCATAAATTCATTCGATGGAGTTAGGGCATGCGGCAAAAGTGAATGAATCTAAATATAGGTTTTATCGGTCTAAATATAG
Organism: Solen grandis; assembly: GCA_021229015.1. NCBI lineage: Eukaryota > Metazoa > Mollusca > Bivalvia > Adapedonta > Solenidae > Solen > Solen grandis. The sequence goes on along the minus strand of CM037784.1, from coordinate 49,198,169 downwards.
TTTCAATACCGTCTCTGACAGTATTGCATGTGATGGGGATACCAACCCAATATTTTTACGATCACTGATGGTCGCATTGGGTGACATTGTGTCTGTAGATGGGTATAGGTAGATGTAATACACACATAGAGTTAAAAATCAAATTCTTAGTCAATGATCATCTGTGAACAAGCTGCTTTAAAGGTAGAAATTTCCTGTGAAATTTCATGGGGGAAAAATGGTTCAGTTGTTGATAAACGGATTAAAACATACTTTTCCTTTAATCTTTGGATTTGCTGTAATTTCTAATATTTCACACACAAAAAAAAAAGAAATCTATTTGAAGGATTAGAGTTATCTTCCTAAAACACAGAAAAAAATCCCTGAATGGCTTTTAGGACTATAACGGTTTGACTGTGCATGTGTAACTAAACTCTAAATAGGTCTGGTTATCTTCATTTAAATGTTAAAGTTGATAGTCACTACATGTTTGTACTCTTTTGATGACTGTCTGGAATCCACTGTGGATACCTTGTACTTCTGTTTAGAGATCACCTGAAACGGTATTTTATAGTTGAAAAACACTGCTTATTTGCATCTGTCTGTTCTCTTCTCTTAGGGCAAACTCTGACTAAACAGGCACAACCTTTTCCTGCATGCTTGAGCCAAATGGAAAACCAAAATCTGAATAGAAACTCTTCAGATAAGAAGACATATGCTTCAAAATGGAAAGGAACTATGGAAAATAAGCATATTTTGTATTAATCTCTATACTGAAGTAATTAGCACCTTCATCCATTCCTAAGCTGATTCAAGGTCCTGGGGCTCTGTTTTTAAACATTAAAGATGATTTAAGGTAATACTGTGTTTCTGCAAGTAAATGTGAAATTCATGGAAAAAAAATCAGTGGTATAAAGGGGATATTGCTCAAAATCAGAAGCAGGAAAATCATGTACATGTATTAATCAGTAAACTATTGTTTTCGGTATGATAGAAGTGATACTAACGGTATCAATATTGTAAAGTGCGGCCATATCGGCAGTGGATCTTTAGGTTATCTCATTGGTGGTTGCAATTTACTTCATGAATAGACAGGATCCTGTTCAAGGTATCCGTCATCTTGACATGTTAGATAACACTCTCGAAACTTGTACCTCAGTTTCTGATTTTTCATTGATAATAGTTGATAATCATGACAACAAAAATGGCCTGATTTGTGTATGTCCTTCTGAAAAATTGAGGTTAAAACTGGAAACAAGTGCTAGTAATTGCAGTGATAAAAGATAGGTCTATATCTAGCATTAGATGTTTATGTATCCTTATTTGAAACTTGTTAGCCACTTGGTATTCATTGTCAAAGATAGTGTTATAGTGTTAGAGGGTATGCCAGAAAAGATGGTGTATTTCAGGGATAACTAAAACACACACACACACACACACAGATGTGATATAATTACATAGATAGAAGGGATAAGATAGTGTTCATGAAAACCATCACCATAACAACAGATCAGCTCAGCCTCCACTACTGAAGATGTGTCATCAAAGGTGAGAGCATCCTCCAACACTGAAGAGCCCTCTATGGATCTTCACTGCACTCTTCAGTAGTGGAGGATGTGATGGTCCCGGCTGTATTGACACCTTGCTATCTGGCCCATTATCACAGCTAGTTTCTGTCCTCTTACTATCGGGAAGGAAATACAATCATAGAGTAAACATACAACAGACTACCAGATTTATTTTTCAAACGGAATATCAGAGGGAAAGAAATAACAATATATTTCTTATCGTTATCATCGAGAGATGAAAATACAACTCTGTGATAAAAAATAGCAGTGCATTGACATTAGGACATACAGATATTTTATGACAATCACAATAAAATAACCAGATGAAATGTAGTTTACATGCAGGTAGAATAGACCAGGTATATTTCATTTGAATCTATTTGATGGCCAAAAAATTCTGTTCAGATCACAGTGCCAAAATTGTTATCTTAGCCTCAGTAATATTCTGAAACAGGCAAATTTATGCAAAAGTTATTACTCTCTTACCAGTATCTCTTTGAAAAGGACATGTTTAATGGAGTTTGCTGTAAGCATCTCAGTCAATCAAGGAAGCTAAGTTTTACTGGGCTTTCTATCAGATAGCATCTTGTCAAGCAATATGTTTATTATGTATATTTTCTGATTGCATAATAAATGAAAAAAGTAATGAATATATTGTCATTAGATAATAATAGATCATTGTTCATGGAACTGAAATGCTTGGTTATGGAACTAGATTATAATCAAACAAGGGTCTCAAAAATCTTGATTCTTACTGAAATTCCTTTTACAAGTATTGATGAGCTTTACATTCTTATATTGTACATTCCACTCAATTTACATATAAGTTAGATGTCCATATTTTACACAAATATTGCTTTTGACCAGAGGGTTTGTCATGACCTTGACCCAAGGTCATTTGGTTTAGGTCACAAGCTTAGAGTAAGGGTTAAACTGACCCATATATTTGTATCATATTGGCATATTATTTTCAAATTTGGTAATGGGGAGGTTGTGTCATGGCGTTGATCAAGTCATTCATTCAAGATAACTGTCATAGTACCAATATGTAACGATTTTTTTTCCAGCACCCTTGACATTACAAGTAAGAAATTGACAGAACTTTTGTCATGACTTTGATCCAAGGTCATTATTCAAGGTCATTTTCTACAGAGGTTTAAGGTGTTTTTTTAATCAGTCCTGCTGGCCGAATGGTTAAGGCATTCACCCTATAACCAAGGAGGTTGTGTGTTCAATCTCTGACAATGACATGCCAGTGGTACTGTTAAAGTCCTATATACTGATACTTTGTGATTGACACTCGGTGCATCATGGTAATTCCAGGACTTGACTGCCCTCTGTCATGATGATGTCTCGTGCAAACACTTTTCCTCAAATGAAACACATCTGTGGGATATTATACCCAAGCTATCAAGTAAAGCTTTATTGTAAAAACATAAATCTTTCTCAAGTAAGTACCAATTTTAGTATATCTTGGGCATCTTTAGTACTCTTAATTAAGTAATTCTGGATATCACTCAAATGTTTTAAAAAAAAATCTACATTTCTAAAAGGCAAATGGTGTAAATGACATTGTTTATAAAGGAGAGGAAATGTGAAGGAATATCCAATAAGGTTAACTTCGAGTACATATTTGTTTGTTGATGAGGAAAGCTCCAATCAGTCTACATCTTGGATCAAGGCATGTGAACCAGTCTCATTTTAGGAGGAGTAACCTCAATCGAGGTCGTGAGAAACTGACACAAAGTATACGCCAGCACAAATGTATCCACAGGGTCTTGGGAGCAAAACATCACATGACATGTGAGTTATCTTGGACAAATACTAGGTCTCTGATTGCCTTGTTGTAGCGTTGTGTGAAATCTCGTCATTGATTAGATAGGCGAGTAAATATAGAGGGTTTCGTAGAAGTGCAGAGATTATGCAAGATGGTTGCTCCTGTTATGTGCATTATAATAAGGCAGTAAGGTTTCTTTAAGAGGTTTTCCTTTTCTTTGTCTTGCTCAGTTTTGCTTTCATACATTTGATTCTAAGGTTTTCAGTCATCCCTTTAACTTCCTGAACATTAAATTTAGCCATTACAATTATGACAAGCACATGACCAATGAAGGACATTTCAAAATTTAAAATGGATGGTTAACATTTTATTTTTCTGTTCCTGTATTTTGTTTTGTCATGAAAATAGAGCCTTGGATGAATGAAAGTTAAAAGAAAGTGGAAGGATTAAATATTAATTGATGCATTGCAGCTGATAATTAAACAGAACAGGGCTTGACTTATATTTATTAACACAATAAAAATTGTGAGGAAACTTTGATAATCTATTTGATTTTTTTCTTTATCTATCCTAGCTTGAGATACAAACTGTCTTATCCTTGACTACATTTAAGCAATCAAGTAATTGAACGATGTGACCACTTTATTACCATGGTGAGGTTGTGAGTCCAATTCCCAGACCAAGAAGAGGGTAAAAATTATCCTGGTTTAGCTGCTTTGCTTTTGTTTAGTATATAAGGGAAGTTCCATGATTTGTTTTGTCTGGTGTCAGGATAATGTTGTATCATCCTGTGTGACTAAAGTATAATATCTATCTCATGTTGACAAAATACCCAAATGACTGAAATACTTTTGAGGGGATGTTAACCTTTCCTATATAGACTCATTGACGACTTAGTAGGTACCACTAAAGCCTGTTGCAGAAACCACAGTAAACTTACAAATTTAATTACAAAATCCTCATTCAGACCACTGAGGAGCAGCGAACAGCATAAAACCTGATCAGCCTGCGAGTTACTCATAGGCTGATCTGGTTTTATGCTGTTCGCATAGGTCTTTTCATGTGTCATTTGTTAACCATTTACTTAATGTGCCATGGGTTCAACCAAGTGACTTGCAGATTTAGCTAAATATCTCCCAGGTTTAACCATGTATCTAATGAACATAACCCGTGACCTTGCAGGATTTACCATGTGTTTTACATGCTTAACCAAGGGCCTTGTGTCTCACAGGTTTAACCAAATGTCTCACAGGTTTCACTTATTATCTCACAGATATAGTCAAGTATCTCACAGCTTAAATCAAGTGTCTCAGAGATGTAATTTATAGTCTCACAAACTTAACCAATTGTCTTACAGGTTTAAAAAAATATCTTATAGGTTTAAAATTTAACCAAGTATATCATAAGCTGGTAGGTTCTGCATTGTTTGCTGTACATTCATTATATTAAAGATTAGAAAATAACTTTACTAAAAATGTTTAGACTGAGAACTGCTTTCAGTTTAATCTTTATTTCTCACCAGTTTAACCTGGTTAATCCTTTCCCTCATAGAGGAAACCATGAAAAGACCTATGCGAACAGCATAAAACCAGATCAGCCTGCGAGTAACTCGCAGGCTGATCAGGTTTTATGCTGTTCCTCAGTGGTCTGGAAATGAGGATTTTGTAATTAAATTTGGTAAGGTTTAACTGTGGTTTTCTGCAGATCAGGCTTTATGTGGTACCTATTGAGTGCGTCAAAATGAGTCTATATGAGGGAAAGGGTTAAAAGATAAGAGATAATATGGAGAGAGATAAAATGGCTCTAAAAATCTTCTTATTATACATAATTGTTAGGGGTCAACGTAATAGACCTTCTTTCATCAAACACCATAACAGCAGGAAGTGAAAGGAGGAATAATGAAACACTTTAGGTCAAGCGTGATATCGGACACTCGCACGTCATAATGGACTCTTATAACCAGTAGAGACCAAATCTGGAAACTTGACAGTCCTTGAATTCTCTTGTCTTGGATGACCTCTGGCACCAGATATATTCTCCTTCCTACTGGCACAGGGTACTGATCATTGGGGCTAAAGTGATGATGACAGTTTGATCGACCATTCGTGATGGATGAATTAATTGCCCCACAGCAACGGGGATTTTCTGCTGATGATGAAACAAAAGCAGCTTTACTGAGCCAGATCACATTGGACGTTGACTTGGTTAAGCCCATGTAAGCTGACAAGAGATGGGATTATGTCAGAAACAGCCGTGATTGGTTAAAAGATGATTGATCTGACCAATAGCTATTGATTTTGGTTCACTGTTGGGACAGGGAAGAGAGACAGGTGTTGGTAAAATGTGGTTTGCATCATTTACCTCTGGTGGGCATTGGTCTTTCTAGATAATGCTCTCCAAAAACTTTGAATCCCAGTTTTACAGATCAGTTATGAGAAATTTGGATTGCAGTGTAATAAAAATAAATTTTCGGGGCTGGCCATGAAACTACTCCTATCTGCTTTTACTTACAATTACTTCATGGTCAGCCCTCAAATCCACAGTTAAATTCATGCAAATATCACCTGCATTTTTTTTCTTAACTTTTGTGACTGTAAATTGAATAAAATGTGTCTTAAACTATGTTAGAAATAAATTTCAGACAAAAAACAAAAAGAGGGAAAAAATAAATTTTATTCCATGGAAGGAAACTTTGGTGATCTCAACTTCCTACTTTTCAGAAACAGTTTCTTTGTGTTTGGCATGAATAGCAGTTAACTCTTTTTACATATAAAAACTTATGACTTGATGAATATTTGATGGATATTACTTAACTTCAAATTTTATACAAAACATTGAAAATTTCTTCGCTATACAGACTGTGTAAAGTCTAAGCTACATTATTGAATGAGCCAACAGATGAAGTGTTTTCAGGACATGATTTTGGTTTCCTCCTCTAGGACATCAGGCGCTAATCATGCGGTAACTCACTATCAGTTAGTGTGCTTCCAAGAATTTGAATTGTAGTTTAATGTGGTTTGAGATCAGGTTATGGTTAATGTCTGTTATATAGAGTAATGCAAGAGCAAGACATATGATCATTCAGATTTTCTTTGTTTTAACTATTTTTCTATTAATGTTTTCAGTTAATTGGACTAAAGTCACCCAGTAAACTCTTGCCTCGGCTCATTTTGATAAAGTTTACTCGTGGAAATAGAAACACTGCTACAAAAGCTTTAGAGAACTAATAAAAAAGAACTAATTGAAACCATTACTGGGGTCTAATTGAAGGAAAAATTTTGCACACCCATTTTAATGTACTTTCCAAACAAGACTTTTTAGTTTGAAGCATGATCATTAAAAAAAGCTATTTACAAGGCAGATGGATAGCCACGTTCACAATTAATTAGCAGGGTGATGAGTTCCCCTGAAGGAGCTCTTCAACTGATGGAGGTAGAACAGAGAACTCTTCAGTTGCTGAAGATAGAAAAGATGCTCCTCAGCTGCCCTCTTCAAGAAGGAGGGCCGTTTGGTTGCTTGGAACTATTAGTAAGCGGCCATTGATAAGATTTTTGGACAACAGAAGGTATCAGAGACTTGATACATTTTGAAAGCACTTAACCTCACATGGATTGGGACAACACTGTAATTATCTCTCCACTGTGCTCTGAAAATGCATTTATGAAGATTGTTTCCTTGGTACTTGTAAAGTGATGGTAAATATTAGGGTTTGTAATTGCTAAGTTTGATTAACACAAAAATAAGAAATAAAAAAGAAACATTTTTAGAGCTTAATTGAATGTTTCTTTATAAGGAAAAATTGTTAGTTTGAACAGTGTGGGTTATTAATCTAGGCTATTGGTTAAACGCACAACACATGACAGTAATACTGGTTGGGAGAACGACCCAGTATATTTCTCTGTTCTTAATTCTTTTGATTTGGTAATGCAAATGTATGGTGGAAGTGTGTTTGTTGGGTAGTCGCAACTCTGCACTGCCTCATCCTTACTTCTGAGTCATTCCTTCTTCCTTAGTTTGAAATCCAGATGAATCAGGCATTAATAATGATTTAGTTATACATGTTGTGCTAAAGTCGAGTCCTTTATATTTATTCTTTCTCTTTTTTTACATTTTCTCCATTTCCAGACAGCTGGATGGTGTTTTTGATGCCAAGGTTTGAAGATTTTCTCTGATACATCTGTTATTCTCTATGATGATTGCAGGACTAGATATTTGTTCATTAACATTGGTTAGAGTTTAAACAATGCATTAGTACAAAAGCAAATGGCCACAGACTCACTAAGTATTTATACAAGGTCTCCGGGGAGGTTCGAGATGTGAGATCGTCTATGGTGTTTGACAAGGACGTAATCTGTCTATCAATTATTGTACGTGTATTCAGCCTGGTCCGTCAAACAGTGCCAAGAGGCTTGAGCCACTAAATCAGAGCAGCACCTGTATATATCTCACCTAAACTTTCCTGTAATACTTGATTAACAATCAAACTCCCTCTTCAGGTGGCTTTATCCTTTCACATTGCCGTTTTCAACAAGCAATTTGATAAATTAAGATGCGTTTACAAAATACAAACTTTATTCGGCTTTCGGGCCACTCAAACCAGAGATTGGCTACTTGTTTACCCTGAATAGGGAATTTGATAGATTAGGTCAGCTGTAGAGCCTTCGAGTCCCATCTCTGGACTTTAAAGCCCGACTCAACGGTGCTTCAGCATCTCTAAAATAACATCACAATAATCAAGTTACAGCGCATAGTACCTGATGAAAAAACAAAAGTGGAGTATCATTTCCACAAACATTAGTTTTATGTAAAGTGAGAGCATTTCCAGGGCTGTTGGATGGGAAACAAGGGGCTCAATAACGTGAAGCTGTTTGGAGACTTTTTGAGTATCGATGGCTGTTTAACAAGTGAGAATTAATGGGTGCTCCGGCCTCCACGATGGCCCTTTAGTAGCTGCAGAATATTGTTTCTAACGACCATCTGACAGTTAAACGTCTACTTATGCCATCCAGTGGAAAATAAAATTGATGGAAGAGTGTTTTGGATAGCTCTCGGCCATCTTAGAATGAAGCCTAGAAGAGCTGTGCTGGAATCAAGAGTCGTGCTTAATGAAGTTGCTGATGCAAATACCTCAGCCCTCACCATTTAATAAAGCCGAGACATGGAAATTTGGCGTTTTCTTGCAGCAATTTCTCTCTGATAAAATGCCATGATTAACAAGTTTGACAAATCCTCCAAGAACGCCAGCTGGCACTGAAGGTTGGTTTGGATTCATTACAGATTGTTATAGCAGGATTTAATGCTGAGCCATCCGTGTTCCATGCTTTTAAGGCAAATGTAAAAAGTATATGTGCTTTAGGCTTGCGTCTTCAGTTTCCAAATTGAACTTGTAAATTTTCAGCACGATAAGCACTATATAAAGAGAGCTACTGATTTTGCTCTGTTCTTAATTGATGATAAGCTTATATTTTTGTTAACATTGCTGTGATATGTAATTGTACAATTTTTACATACCATTAAACATCTCACGGTTCCTTTTTCAGAATATGTTTAAAAATAACTATTATGTAAAAATATATATTTCTTGAAAAAGCATTTTAATTGCCATATTATTGGTTAATTATGTATATCCGTATACCTTCATTGTGTACTGCCTACATGCACTGTAACCAGTATTGCTATTATACTGGAGCACTCACTTGAACTGATATTAATATCTACAAAACATCTGGCAGTTATTTTGATTATTCCTAAGGCACATACACTAGTTTTTACTGTGCATTGTTATACACATGTATTCATTAGTTATACACCCAGCTCAAGGAATTTGGAGCTATATAGGATTCAGGCACGTCCAGTCCTGACACATCCTGTCCTATCCTACACTCTTCATTTCATGAAAATATGGTGAAATGCGGGGGTATATATCACTCATATTGATAGTCCTAGTTTCATCTACATGTTAGCAGATTTCATAAAGTATACAAGAATGGTTAGTAACCTTTCCTCTATGATATTCATTTAAACTTTATGACATAATTAGTATAATTTACAAACCTTTAAATAGCATATGACACTATGAATTTTCCCTTGTCAAGAAAACTGTGTAGAATTTGATATATATTTCGTATGATCAAACAGAGAAGATCTTGATTAAACAGCAGTCTGATCTGGGTCAGCTGTTTTTTCAAATGCTTTGGAATGTTTCTGTATGAGGTAAAATGTTAAGAATCCCATGTTTTTACGATCATAAGTCTTTGTAGAATGAAATCATTAATTTTGCAAGTATATACAGAATTTTGTAACAATCATGAGATAAGACTGTTTTTGCAATATTTTGTTATTCTCTGTACTAAATTCTAGTAAATTCTTGACCAGAACTTGTGGTCTTTGTATATATGCTGACATCTCAAAAATAAATATGCAGCAACCAGCAACCCCATTTTTTCAAAATGTATGGAATTTCTTATCAAGAAAAACATAGCCACTTTTAAAATAAAATGAAAGAAAATGTTGTCCTTTAAAAAACAAATTTTAAACGTTTTTGTTTGTACCATGATTGGGAAACAATATTTCACAAAGTAATGTATTTAAATCCCTCTCAACATTTCCTGGGTTGGACCAGTACTTCCTCTTTACTGAAAGTCAAATTATTGAAGTTTTTTATGAATTGTGTATCATAAATGATTGATAAAATTTGTTCATATAATTATGTTTTATTCTATGCCTTTCAAAACTTTCAGCATAATTATCATCATCACCATTACAAGGGTGTAAAAATCTACTAATGAAAGACTAGATGATTTTTTTTTTTGATTTTTTTTTTGCTAGAATTGAGCTCCTTCACAGCTCATGGATGTGAGCCAGGAACCAAAGACACAACTGCCGCTGGTTCCCAGTCATCACTATTCAATCAAGCGCACTCCTAATTGAATTGGGGTGAAGGGCAGAAAGATGTATACAATATTCATAGTTTCCCCTGCACATTGACAATAGCTGTCACATCTAACACATCAAGAGCCTCAGTCCTTTATGTCGACAATTACCCTGGTCAAATAACCAATTACCACTCTTCTAGCTTTTTCTTCTTCTTCGGTTTTTTTTTAATCTTTCTCTCTCTTTCTTTCTCTCTCTCTCTCTCTTAGAGATTTTAAATGACATTGTGAATGAATATATGTTGTCAGAGCTGACTGTATGAAAAAAATTTTAGTTAAAGAAAAAATTTATAGTTGCCGTGGTCCAGTTGTAACTTACCCGATTATGGATCCGAAGGTTGTGGGTTCGAACCCTGTCGGGGCGAGGACTTTCTCAAGCATTCTTAAACTTGGTGACAATGTTACTGATAGAGATTAACCCTTTCCCCCATAGAGGAAACCCATGAAAAGACCTATGCGAACAGCATAAAACCAGATCAGCCTGCGAGTAACTCGCAGGCTGATCAGGTTTTATGCTGTTCGCTGCTCCTCAGTGGTCTGGAAATGAGGATTTTGTAATTAAATTTGGTAAGGTTTAACTGGTTTTCTGCAGATCAGGCTTTATGTGATACCTATTGAGGGCGTCAAAATGGGTATATATGAGGGAAAGGCTTAAATGATGATCAAGTATAAATGATGATTGATTGAAAGCTGCCAAGGTCGGTGATCATTGATTGTGTTCTTTCATAATAGATTCTCCTAATTTCTCACCGTGCTGGTTATTAAGAGTATGTGTACCAAGAAATGAAAGAAACAATATTAACACTAGATCTACTCTATTTCTGAATTCTTTTGAATTTAATTTTAATTAATTTTCAACCTTGCATTAATAATCTCTTGTAATTAACATTCTTTGATAGTATCTTTGTCTATCAAATTAAGATATTTTTTTGCTTTCAAAGTCTACATATAAATGATGGTTAACAAACAAATCAATTACATAATCGATGATTGATCGAAACGTCTTGTCTATTATTTCCAATATTGATTATACTTTTAGCTGATTTGAAAGTCTAGTTAATGGCCATCATCTCATGCTCAGGTTTGAAAATGATTGATACTAACATTCCACATATTGCTCATGATGGGAATCCAACCTGGATGGCATTGGTGAAAAATAAGTGTCCTAACCACAGGGCCAGCTGTAAGTCAAATCATAGTGACAGATTTGGCTGCATGTCAGTTTGAAAGACTAATCAGAAACAAAAGGTGACATGCATGATCCTAGATATTGTGAACAATATGGTGAGATCTGAAGACATTTATAGACTGGTTCTGTGATCTTTATGTTCACAAGACCTCCAAGACCAGTCTAAAGTTCTCCAGCATTCTGTATTGTTACAGGAAGTAATATCATTTACTGTGGCATTGTGGGAAAGGGCTAGACTTTACAAAGGGCCATTACTCTAACCTTCCCTGAGCTCTTTGTATCTCATCTCGTTAGCTGTACCCTAAATGTCATTCTTTGAGGCTTTGGTTAGGTTTAATTTGCCGTCCAAACAGATTTGTCCATTTTTGTGTTTCTGTCATCCTGAGATGTGACCGGGAAAATTGGTATTTTGTTTGTCTGTCAGTCGTGGCTTAATAATCGTGGACAGGGAACAATGGCTCGGTGGGCGAGACATCTGCTTTAATGAATTGATGTCGCAGCAAATTACACAGTAATGATTGGTTAATGAGGGATTTCCCAGGATGCAATGCACCTTCACAATGCAGACGGACAACTTAATGACACGTTTGGGTTATCATGGCTTTGGTCAGAGAGTTTAAGGTGAGGTAATATGAAACATAAGGTACTTATTCTAGTTATTGTTAGCCATCTTTTTGATGTCTGATTAATATAACCTTTAATAAGCTGCTAAACACATATTAAGACCAAAGGGAAATTCTGTTCTGAAATATTGTTAATAGTTAGATTTTATTAATGTCCAAAATTCATATTTGCTCTTTATCTAATTAGATAATTGCAGAAATGATATGAATAATAAATTAAACATTGCTTGACATAGAATAGTTTAGTAAATTTTTGAAAAGTGTAAATAACTCAATACGCTGTTACAATTTGGCATTTAAGGAAGCTTTTGAATGTCCCTGTTGTAATTACTCTGTTAAATTGTTAATTGAGTACTCTTTCTGTATTGATAAAGTTCCAGAGAATTGATAGCCAAATGAAAACGAATCAATTTAGGTGAATCGGGGGCGTGACTGGAGAGAAGCTTACCTACTGGAGTACACTTAATAGAAGTATTTCTCCACCCCATACGAACACCTTACTAAATGCTTACATAACGCCAAACCACACACATTCTTGAAGTCATTATATGCGGCCAGCACAATACAGGCACCTGTTCCATGGCTTAAGTCAGGCCTGGTTTAGATTGGTCTAGTTTTTATTACCAAAATATACATGTATGCCAGCTGATTTCTCTAAACATGTTGACTCTAGCACCGGTTTGAACCTTGACACCTCTGATTAGATTGATGTAGGTTTATAAGATATATGCTTGATTATATATACTGCTGTAGTATGAAAAATATATATTGTTTATATTTTGTATATAGAAAATAAATTCACTTTTACGGACTTTGAACTTAAAAAAAAACAGACTAGATTTTATATTTAATTCCAAGTCTTCTTTAACTTTATTTTCTTTATTCAATGATATTGTCAGTTATAATTTTAAAGTGAATGCATAAACGAAAGAGTAGCTGTAAATCTTCTTTGATCATTTAGAATTTAAATCAATATTGGGTCTCAAACCAGAGACCACTAGCTACACAAGCCAGGCTTCATCTTCAGTTTTGTACATTTATTGTGTATTATAGTCATGGGGGGGGGGGGGGGGGGGGGGGGGGGGGGGGGGGGGGGGCATGAAGATGATGACGAAGACTGGTCCAAGCAGTTACTCATCGGTTGAATATTCAACATCCCCAGGGCTTCATTTTTACCTGACAATCTATATGACCAGTGTATCATTATTCATACACAATTAGTTACCAAACACAGTACTGTAATTGGATCACCCACAAAGTTTTCATGTACATCCCTTGACATCCACCCCTTTTACACGCCTTTGACCAATTTTGTATGATATTCTCCTTTTCTGTCTTGTAACGTGGGTTCGGACCATAAAATACTCGAAATATTACCTCTAGAAGTTGTAAAAAAAATGCAGTAATAGCAGGTGACAAATAATAATGACCGCATGATGGTCAGCATGTTAGTCAACAACAAGAGGCCACTCTGTCAGCTGGACATAGTCCTTGGTCAGTGATACTGGACTTAATCCCTTTCGAGTGGTCAGCAATTTGCAGAGGTGAGAAATTGACAGGAAATTGTGACAGGTATCATTTGTCCATTGACCAGTGTGATACAATAGTTGACCAGCTGTTTTGGTGGTAGTTTGATTGACTGGACAGTTTGTGGGTAGGACAATACAGGATTAGTGGGTCACTCAGGTTTAACAGGTGAAGGATTATGCCGCGAAGGTGTAGTGATGTTGTGGCTAAAGTTAAATTGTGGCTAAACTTAAATTAGCCAATTTTCTTTTTTACTGTTTATGAACAGAATTTTGTTAGAGACAATGAGAATGGGTGCTAATATACCTCCATCCTGAGACGTATCCGGTTTAAGTTTGGGATGTTGATGACAACCACATTATAACTGTATTAACAGGTTGTGATGTTAAGAAGTAGTAGTTGTTGCAGATATTGGTCTCATAATGTAGCTATAATACAGTTATACACTGGTAAATGTCATAATGTAGCTATAATACAGTTATACACTGGTAAATGTCATAATGTAGCTGTAATACAGTTACACACTGGTAAATGTCAAAATGTAGCTGAAATACAGTTATACACTGGTAAATGTCATAATGTAGCTGTAATACAGTTATACACTGGTAAATGTCATAATGTAGCTGTAATACAGTTATACACTGGTAAATGTCATAATGTAGCTGTAATACAGTTACACACTGGTAAATGTCAAAATGTAGCTGAAATACAGTTATACACTGGTAAATGTCATAATGTAGCTGTAATACAGTTATACACTGGTAAATGTCATAATGTAGCTGTAATACAGTTATACACTGGTAAATGTCATAATGTAGCTGTAATACAGTTATACACAGGTAAATGTCATAATGTAGCTATAATACAGTTATACTCTGGTAAATGTCATAATGTAGCTATAATACAGTTATACACTGGTAAATGTCATAATGTAGCTGTAATACAGTTATACACTGGTAAATGTCATAATGTAGCTGTAATACAGTTATACACTGGTAAATGTCATAATACACTGGTAAATGTCATAATGTAGCTATAATACAGTTATACACTGGTAAATGTCATAATGTAGTTATAATACAGTTATACACTGGTAAATGTCATAATGTAGCTATAATACAGTTATACACTGGTAAATGTCATAATGTAGCTATAATACAGTTATACACTGGTAAATGTCATAATGTAGCTATAATACAGTTATACACTGGTAAATGTCATAATGTAGCTATAATACAGTTATACACTGGTAAATGTCATAATGTAGCTATAATACAGTTATACACTGGTAAATGTCATAATGTAGCCTGTAATACAGTTATACACTGGTAAATGTCATAATGTAGCCTATAATACAGTTATACACTGGTAAATGTCATAATGTAGCCTATAATACAGTTATACACTGGTAAATGTCATAATGTACCATGGGCTGCCTTGGCTGAGCGGTTACAGTCGTGGACTACAAATCTCTCAGCCCCTCACTGCTGTGGGTTTGAATCCAGGTAGGGACTTCGGATTTTTCATGTGAGGAAGCCTTCCAGCGTTTGCGGTAGGTCGGTGGTTCTACCCAGGTACCTCTGTGTACTCGGGGTCTTCCTCCACCTGTAATTAGCTGGACGTAGCTATATGATTGAAATACTATCACAGCGACAGTAAACCCCAATACAACAACAACATAATGTAGCTATAATACAGTTATACACTGGTAAATGTCATAATGTAGCTATAATACAGTTTTACACTGGTAAATGTCATAACGTATGGAAGATTCCTGGAAGTTTGATAATGTGCACAGATAGAGGGACAAAAGCTGGATTTTAAATAGAAATGTTCTAGACTTATAAAAATTACTTTGTAGCCTTACTATGGTAAAAGAAATAAAATGTGTTTTTTATTGCTTTTATAAAGTTATTATAAAATTTATTTTTGCCCATGATGTATATGTTTAAAATTATTGTTTCTTCCACCACTTAATTTCATACTCTCAGAGAAAAAAATACAAATAAATTTAAAGCTATAATTTACTCTCTGTCACATGGGATATTGCAGTCCTGAAAAATTAGATCTAAGAAGATATATGTTTTAGACAAATTTTGAGTGAAATGGACAATTTTATGTGAAATGGAAAACCCTAGTTTCACCTAGAAAGATGTGGGACAGTTGGTGCAATGCCTGCTGGAATAAATTACTTTCAAGACCTTCTCAGGCACAAAATACTGGTCCATCCCAGGTGCTTTCAGAAGAGGTCTGAATAACTGATATAAATGGACCTCTTAAAGTTTCTGCTTTTTGGAAGTTCATGACCTGCCTTCACCTTTTGTACAAAGGTCATTATCTTTGTTTGTGTAGGTCAACTGCTAACTACAAACCCATGTGTTCTTGTGTAAATTAGGCCAACCATTGAGTAAATCGTTTGATGTCCAATGATGGCTATTGGATAATGTGATGATCTGATTTAAATATTCTTGTAAACATTGGAAGGGTCCAATGTTTGCCAATCAACATTAAAGAATTAAAGATTACTGACAGCTTCAGTAAGTGGTGTGTCGATGTGTTTCAGGTGGAGGAGGTGGCAGCAGGGGAGGCTACAACAGTGGTCAGGGGGGATACGGAGGTAGACAGCAGCAGTATAACCAGTCAGGGTAAGTTGTTACCCCATCCACCTTTCACAAGTAGGAGGGGGTGTCAAAAATGTTCTTTGTATCATTATACTTATATTAACAAAGTTTTCAAAAGAATGAGTGTGTGTTTTTTTCTGAATATGTATGGCACTTGATCACTGCTTCCTCTGGGTTAGTGTGACAAATTGATGAGTGTGTTCAAGAGTTACGGTAAGAGTAAGATGTGGCTAATTCTTCAGTGTTTTAACCCTTTCCTTCATATAGACTCATTTTGAGGCACTCAATAGGTACCACATAAAGCCTGATCTGCAGAAAACCACAGTTAAACCTTACCAAATTTAATTATAAAGTCTTCATTTCCAGACCACTGAGGAGCAGCAAACAGCATAAAACCTGATCAGCCTGTGAGTTACTCGCAGGTTGATCTGGTTTTATGCTGTTCGCATAGGTCTTTTCATGGTTTCCTCTATGAGGGAAAGGGTTAAGTTATTTCAGTAGAATTCACTAGTAATCACAATCAAAGGTAGGTTTGAATAACACGCTTTCTAGCATATTCATGAATGTTTTGCAGAGTTATGGCCCTTAGAACTTCAACTACAAAATTAATGAGACATTCAATATTCAAATATTTCTTCATTTTTTGGAGATATTTAATGGACAAAACAAATGTTTATTAACCATCAAGAGTCAGAGTGAATTACTTAATTTGGTGACACAGTTGTTATCTCTCTGGAGGGAGAGTACATTTGAATATTCTTGAGCAATGAGTACATAAAGCCCTGGAATATTGGAACAACTTCTGTTATCTCTCTCTTATGCAAAAGTTACTTCAAAGTAAAAATGGAATTTAAAGCTTAAACCTTTACTTCATGAATGCTCATGTACAAATTTATAACTCAATGAATATTAATTTACTGAACCTGAAATGGTTTATGAAACAATGTAGTTTTCTTGGCTGTGCAGAATGTGTAGAATCAGAGCTCTGAAATTCAAGTGCAAACAGAGGATCTGGGTCTGCTCTATTTGCCATTACTTTAAAATGAGTCTTTATGAAGTAAAGGGTTAAAGGGAGTTTCTGATACGAAATGAAACAAAGCATTTATGTGGGTATTTTTTTTTATCATAACCTAATTTGTTTGTCTATTGTTTTGTTGTTTTTTTCTTCAAGACAGCCAAGATAATTGTTTTGGTGAATTACAAGTTAAATTGTATTTCCTTTTTTGATCTTTCTTTTCTTTGAAGTCATACCAGAATATGTATTGATGTCTTGCAAAGTTTTTAGACAATCATATACATTTTTTTTTTCATTTATATTTAAAGCTTAAACCCTTTCCCTCATATAGACTCATTTTGACGCACTCGCCTGATCTGCAGAAAACCACAGTTAAACCTTACCAAATTTAATTACAAAATCCTCATTTCCAGACCACTGAGGAGCAGCGAACAGCATAAAACCTGATCAGCCTGCGAGTTACTCGCAGGCTGATCTGGTTTTATGCTGTTTGCATAGGTCTTTTCATGGTTTCCTCTATGAGGGAAAGGGTTAAATTAAAAATGAAATCTTAATTAGTGTTTAGGATGTCTGTAGCAAAGTTATGCCATGCTATACTCTTAAAATCAATTACCAGTAATTATGAAATACAGGTCATAAGTCAAGGTCACACAAAACATTTAGATTAACATATATCTGACCTCTTGCAGAAATATACAGCAGTCAGCAGAACTGTGGATGTCTTCCATCTATCAGTTAGCCAGCATCTACCATAATACGTAATGTTTTATGAAGTGTTCAGAGCTTTTCATTTTTAAGAGTTTATCTTTGCACAAAGAACCTCTCGGTCATGCATTTTACTAACAAAAACTGGTTAACCAGCCTTCACATTAGTTGATAATCCTTAACCTCATGTAAAGTCACTTTGTCACTTTGGCAACCAGAGCAGACCCAGATCAGGCAGCTGTTATAGGAGCCGTCTGATCAGGGTCTTCTCTGTTTGCTCATACAATATTTTTGCTTGGATTCTACACAGTCTGCACAACTGAGAAAAATCGATTGTTTCATATTCTGGTTAAAGTTCAGATAATTACTATTCATCTATTCATGAATTTTTACATGAATATTCATGAGGTTAAGTGTTATATACTGTTTAACCCTTTCCCTCATATAGACTCATTTTGACGCACTCAATAGGTGTCACATAAAGCCTGATCTGCAGAAAACCACAGTTAAACCTTACCAAATTTAATTGTAAAATCCTCATAACCAGACCACTGAGGAGCAGCGAACAGCATAAAACCTGATCAGCCTGCTGTTCGCATAGGTCTTTTCATGGTGTCCTCTATGAGTGAAAGGGTTAATACAGTTAATTGTTGCAGGCATGATAATTATGATACTAATTGTTTCTGTATTGTCTAACTTTTTTTTCAGTTGTTATTACAATGTATTGTGAATCTAGGGTTTACACCAATAATTTTTTTCAATAAATATTAAGTTACATGGAGAAATTGTAGAAATTAACAAAATTATCCAAAAAGTTGAAATCATTTAAGTCCCCTTTCCATCATCATCATCATCATCATCATCATCATCTGTTTATAGTCCGTCTTCCATTTGCTAGTTAGGACTTTTTCCTATTGCTGCTCTCCAAACTTTCCTATCCATTCATTTCACTTGTGATAAAAAATTGTGACACATGTGTTTTACATGCATTTACATATACAGATAAAAAGTATGAAATTCAAGAATACCAAAGTTTTGCCATAAAATGTGATGCAATAAGTTCATTCATTGTCATGACAAGATTTATTTTCGTTGATTTCTTGATGAATATTAAATGACCTAACATTTTGTAGATGCTAATCCCCAAATATATTATGAACCCATTAAATGGCAATGAATTCATGTCAACATAACAAAATAATTTTGCAGTATATAGTACAGTAGCACCTCACTATTAAGGCCACATTTGGGACCATAGCCAAGTGGCCTTAATTTGAAATTTGGCCTTAATAGCAGGGTTTTATATCGGCCGAAATGTATTATTCTCCTTTGATAACCCAAAATTATATAAGATTAATTGATAATGTTTGAGTAAACAGGTCATTTTATGTTTTGGTTTTTTGTTTACGTGAAAACTTTTTCTTTCTTTTATCTCATCCTAATAATCATATATCAAAATTTTTGTAGTGTGTATTTTAATTAATGAAATAAATGGAAAGAAAATTAGCTATACTTCTTCCATCCATCTATCTGTCTGTCTATCTAGGGACAATATTATTGGAGACTGGGGTTTAATATAAATAATAGTCGTAAATATAAAAGAACAGAACCAGTCAGAAGTTATACTGAACATTAAAGTTACAGCAAACTCCACATATGGACTGCTTAATCACAGCTTAGGATTAATTTACTTAGCTTACAGATCACATTGCAAGTCTTTCCATTTGTTGTTGCACACCGGTTTAGCTGGATTTAACCAACAGATATTCATGTTTCAGCTGATGTAAAATTGTTCATTATTCAGTAACATACTAACTAGATGTAACAATTTGTTCTGGACCTGCGGGGCTGTGAAGGTTAGGTGATGAGAAATGAAACTGAAAACCACTCCCAATTAACACCCAATACCAACACATTAAATACAATCCAAATCAATTAACCGGGTATTTGAAAACATTTGAGACTTAACCTGGGAGGAATCCGGATTCTGCATATATTATCCCATTGCTGAACCCACCTGGACCCTTTTTTTTGTCAAGCATTTCTGAGGTGAAAATAACATGAAAATTGTAGGTAGGCTGCAAGGGAGATATAGCGGGAGTAATTGTTAATAATGATATCTGGGGAGCAGTAATTGGATGATTGCAGCTTCTTTAAGTGGGGAGCGTATCACCTCATTTGACCCTGAGAAGGAGTGGGAATATGAAATATGACAAGGTACATCCGCTGTGTCAAACTGGCCCCTGGGAATATGGCCGGTACTCGGCTTTGTTCAGGGATTAGGGTCCAGTCTTGTTTACTTAGTTTTAGGACCAGTAAGGGAAAACGTTTTTGATTCTGAAATGACAAATAAATTGTGTACATTTCTGGTCTTGATAAGGCCATCTGATCGTGAGAAGATGAATGAGTATTGATCAAATTGTTTTGTCTCATTTCTAATAGTTTGTTATAGAAAATGTGACAAATAATCTAAATGGTAGCTTGAAATAGGTACCTAGTTTAGTAAATGACTTTTTTGTATTATATGTGCTTTTGGAAGCATTTATTAATTAGAAGCAAAACAATTTCAGCTGATCAGTATTTACTGGAATGATGTTTTTAGTATAAAAAAATCATCTAACAACATTTCTATAAAAAATACAGTGACATGAGGTTTCTCTGCAACTCAGTTAAGCAATACTAATTGGTTTCAAATGAATGAAATGATAATGACGTATTTTACCTTTTACCTTTATACACAGAGCAGTTTATTGTGAGGGGGTAGGTTTACTTATAAGTAAAAAGTTATATATACATGTAATATACAGGTTTGAAAAGAGATGTATGGATAATGTATTTGGGGAAAAATGACAGTAAGTCTTTTGGGAAACACAGATACTTCTCCTGCTTTGTTATAGATAACAGACAGTAAATGATTCCATGCACTTTGTATCTTGAAACATGATAAAAACCAAATGCATGAAATTTTGTTAAAAGATGTTTTGGGGAAAGACTAAGAAATATGATTCAAAAAGAGATGAAACATCATGAATTGATAATAATTTACCATTTCATATTAAACAAGAATGTTTCCTGATAAAGTGCAGATACAAATGCACAACCTCCAAACTTGCATGGCAAAAAACATGTTTCAATCTTTGACCCAAAATATAAATTTTGTTATTTTCATGTATCAAGGAGTTAGTGCGAAACTAGTCTAAGTGCATATAAATATACAAGCACTTAGCCTAGTTTTGCTCTCACCCCAGATATATAGACATGTAGTTATCTGACACCAATAAAGATGTACATTTGCTATGTGTTTCTACAGGCGGGGAGGTGGTGGCGGTCAGGGGTGGCAGAGGAATATGGCTGGTCAGTCTAATGCCTACCAGAACAACAGCCGCAACCAGTACGGTGGAAACAACCAGTACAACCAGGGCGGAGCATCCAACTATAATCAGGTAACTTTCAATGTTAGGTAAAATTAATGCTTCAGACATCTGTATTTTTTTATCTATTTATTTTGAAGTGATGACATACAGAACAGTTTATTTTTTATGTTAATCAAAAAGGTATTTTTTAAGACAGACAGGTATTATTTCCCTTTTCTATTATTTTAACTGACTTTTACATGCTTAAAACACTAGTCCCGGTGGCCGAGTGGTTAGAGCGTCCACCCCGGAATCAGGAAGTCATGGGTTTGATCCGCTGCCGCGATATACTAAAGTCGTAAATAATGGTACTGGTATAGCTCCATTGCTTGGCACTCAGCATATAAGGGTAGTTCCAGGACTGGTTAGCTCAGTGTCAGGATAATGTGGCTGGGTGTGGTATCATGCCACATGTCAATGGCATGATACTGCAGTATGGCAGCACTATATCTGTCTCAAGTAGACGTTGAAGCAGTTACGCAAGTTAGCAATAATCAGAGCCAGCTGTTTTAGCAATATCTTCAGACATTTTGATCATTTTGATTATCTGTGGATAATTTTAACACCTATCCTTTGTGTATTACAGGGCAGTACATACGGTGGGTCGTACAGCACTAGTAGCCAAACCCAGTACGGGGGTTCTTACTCGACGTCACAAGGTGGCGGGCAGCAGGACCAGAGGAACCAGCGTGGTGGCTACAACAACAGGAACCAGGTATGACTGAATACAGCAGTGGACCTTGTCCCACTATTATATTTAAAACTCGTTGGGTAATAAAAAAATCATACTTTGATGCTTGAATGTTAAGCAAGTGGCTTATCTCTTTGGGTTCAGGTCTTTCAATATTTATTATCACATAATTTGTGCAATACATTAAGTTACTCCTTCAAAAGTTATGTTATTAGTCCCCTACCGGCATCGCCGAAAGGGACAATAAGCTTGCACTCCATCCGTCAGTCCGTCCTTCAGTCACACTCATGTCACACTCATGTTTTTCAGACTTTTTTCCTAAAAGCTTGCAGATATTGGTCTAATATTTGGTATGTGTGTTTACCACCATGAGTTACAGATCAAGTTCGAGTTTTGTTCCGGTCTACTGATTTGACGAAAGTATGGGCCTTGGACTTAGAAAAAATTTCTTTAAAATAGCAGTTTTCTAATTTTGTTTTTTAGCTCATCTGCAGATAGCTCAAGGTTGAGTATGTGAGTCTTCGTCCGTACGCTAGTTACGTCAGTGTGTCGTCGTCGTCCGTTCCTGGTCATCAATTTTTGCTCAAACACATTCCTTCTAAGACTACTCACTGGATTTTGATAATTCATGGAATGTGTTCAATTTATGGGCCTTTTCAAGTTGTTAAAAATAGTTTTGTTTCAAAATTGCTAGGGACAGGGCTAAAAATAGATTTAAAATGAAATTTAAAAATCTTCTTCTCAACACAAGCAAGCTTTTTGATTTTTGGTAATGTAGCATGTCTTTGATCCTACAAGAATTGTTCAATATGGCCCTGGGTCAAAATACCGCCCAGGGTATTGATTTAACATAGCTAAGTGGAAAATTAAAAATCTTCTTTCTCCGAAACACACAAGGCTACCTTTTGATTTTGTATTATGCATATCTTATGACTCTAGTACCAAATTGTTTCAAATTAGACTGGGCAAATTGGCCCCGCCAGTCCCGTGATTTAAATGTATATGGAAAAACTTGAAAATCTTTTTCTCAGAAACACAAACTGGAGCCTTAAAATTGGTGTGAGCATTATTAGTAATCATACGAATTTTTTCAAATCTGCCAGGGCAAATTGTCCCCCAGGTCACCTGATTTTACATAGGTAATATAGGAATACTGAAAAAACTCTTCTCAAGAAATCCAAAGGCCTGGTTTAGTATTGGTAGTACATGACTCTGTGGATCCTTAAACAGATTGTTCCAATTATGACCTGGGTCAAAACTGGCCCAACAGGTGTGACTTGATTTAACATATGCTAATATAGGAAAAACTTGAAAAATTTCTTCACAAAACCATAAGGCTGGTTTTTTTAGATATTTGTGTCATGATTGTGTCTATTAAATCACATACCAAGTTTGTTCAAATTCATGGCCCTGGTCAAATTTGCCGCCCAGGGTCACTGTATTTACATAGGCTAATATAGGAAAAACTTGAAAAATCTTCTTCTCAGAAACCACAAGGCCTGGGTTTAGATATTTGGTGTGCAGCATTGTCTAGTAGATCACTACCAAGTTTGTTCAAATCATGCCCCTGGGGTCAAATTTGGCCCCGCCCCAGGGGTCACCTGATTTTACATAGGCTAATATAGAAATAACTTGAAAATTCTTCTTTTTAGGAAACTAGAAAACACATGGCCTGGCATTTAGATATTTGGTGAAAATATTGGCCCCTCCCCAGGGATCACTTGATTTTACATAGACTTATTTTGGAAAAAAATCTAGAAAAATTTCTTCTCAAAAACCACAAGGTCTGGAGTTTAGATATTTGGTATGTAACATGGGCTAATAGACCTCTACCCAGTTTGTTCAAATCATGACCCTGGGGTCAAAATTGGCTCTGCCCCAGGGGTCACTTGATTTTACATAGCCTAATGATATCAGGTGAGCGATCTAGGGCCATCATGGCCCTCTTGTTTCTAATTTCTTGCAGATATTGATCTAATGTTTAGTATATAAGTCTACTACCATAAGTTACAGATCAAGTTGGTGTCTTGTTTTGGTATGCTGATTTTTTAAGAAAATGCACCAATCAGGTTCCTAGGAGTCTTAGAAGTTGATATTTAATGTTGTTTTGACTTTCATCAAATATTTGACTTGTTTGCTGCGTGAAAAGAGGCAGGGGTTTTTAGTTTTCTATTTGCTAGAAGGGGACTTAGTATTGCTAAGCAATACTTTCAGAATGCTTGGTTCTATTAAGAATTTTTTATCGCATATTTTTTTATCAATTTATTGTCCGTGTTGTAAGCATCATTTGCTTTATATGCGCTGGTCTGAATAGTCATGTGTTTACATTTCAAGCATAGCAGAGTGTGTAAGTAGTTCATGCTCTTAACCCTTTACCTCATGAATATTCATGCACAAATCTATGAATATCAATTTACTTAACAGTGCATACTGTGTAGAATCTGAGTTACAATATTGTTTGAGCAAACAAAGGAATCCCTGATCAGTTACTTCCTTCTTTAAGTTGTCTGATCTGGTCCTGATCTGTCTGCCATTGTGTCAAAATGCATCCATATGAGATGGCTGGTTATGGGTATGAGTATCTTGTCTTTAACCATCAAACTTTCAATACCCATGTATTTATATTTCAGTATGGAGGGTACCAGCAAAGACAGAATTACTCCCAGAATACCCATAAGAAATGGTGAAAGGGGAACCAGGTTAGGATGCTGGTAAACAACTGACTCTGCTGGGATCCAGCTTGAACAGGAAGTTGGCCAGGTGTTGAGGTGACCTGGAGATGCAAGATCTCCCTAGAGAAGTGCTTGTGACTGTGATTTCATATGTTCAGACCTGTCACAAGATATTTGCAACATTTTTCAACAAAATTATTTAAGGGTTGTTTTTATATTTACATTTTAGATGAATTTAGAATGATACAACAACTGATTGGTGGAATATTTCATAATCTTATCAATAGAAAGAAATATTTTCAAATATAACAATAAAACAGTAGAATTATGAGCACTGTATTCAAAGGATGCTCATTCATCAAAAATGGACAGATTTGTTTAAAAAACCAGCATTGAGAAACTTCAAAGAATGTTGTCTATTGTTGTTCGTTATAGCGATTTTTAACTACTGGTATACATAATTTATTATTTCAAGTACACTGTACAATTAGATCTATGAATAATCCAGCACATTTACCTATCTACTTTATTACAGGAACATTTTAATGCATTTCTAAAATAATAAAGTTTGCTCAAGTTTTTGATAGATCTTGTAACAGTATTTTAAGATTTTTGAATCCTCTGAATGTTTTTCTCTGAAAATTTTTAAAGAGGTTGTATTATTGAATTACCTGAAAATAACTATTAAGTTGACTTCATAGATGATAACCATTTGTCTGCCATGCATTGTCAACTTTTAAGTTTCAAATGACAGCTCTAAGCATACTGGACAAACGTTGAGAAAAATGGATAAAGATGATCATAGGGTAGTCCTGTAAAATAGCTGAGCCTTTATCATATCTGTTCTGTTCTGTTCATATAAGCACTGGTTGCTTTGATGAACATTATTTGGCAGCTGTATCCCTACAGCCTTTGTCTGGTGAACTTGTTCACATCCTTCACGGATAGGCCATCAAACTGAATTCTAACTTTTATATGCTCAACTTGAGTTGAAGTCTATCATGCAGTCATATGCCATTTTATGTTTTAATTCATCTTTTTCATGCCTTCATATACAACATGTACAATAATTTAACTCTTTCCCTCATAGAGGACAACATGAAAAGACCTATGTGAACAGCATAAAACCAGATCAGCCTGCGAGTTACTCGCAGGCTGATCAGGTTTTATGCTGTTCGCTGCTCCTCAGTGGTCTGGAAATGAGGACTTTATAATTAAATTTGGTAAGGTTTAACTGTGGTTTTCTGCAGATCAGGCTTTATGTGGTACCTATTGAGTGCGTCAAAATGAGTCTATATGAGGGAAAGGGTTAAAAAAGATTCAAGAAGCATCATATATCTACAAGTACATATATTTAGTTATGGTGTTGATAGTTATTTATAGATATGATTGCTTTATGTACTTGCTGCCTACCGTCATTCATTGCTTCCTTGATTGAAGATCTTAAGTCATTATCTCATGTCAGTGTTCACTTTCTGTTATGTACATTAAATGTTTAATAATGAATAAAGTTGTTCTTTTTTAAATTCAAAATTTGGGGGGGGGGATATGTAAAAAAAAAAAAAAAAAAGTTTCCCACAAAAGAAGACGAATGCATTTGGTGTATGTTTATAAAAGACTAAAGATATTATCTGTACATATTCATAAGACCATATTTATTCAAGAAGTCTTGACATTATTCCTTTATTATAGGTATTAAAGTTAAAAAGGAGTGTGCCAGGTTGTTGTGGTTTTGTTCATTGACTTCAGTTTCAAAGATTTGAACTCCACTGAGAAGGGGGAGGGGGGATTTTCAAGACCTTCCTGATCACAAGTTACTGGTTACCTTCCATTGCACAAACTTTTAGTACCACCATAGAATTGTCTTAAAGAATATGATAAATTGTAATGACTTGATTTCTATTGGTGTAAAAAAAATCAAAAGTAGAGAATGATCCTGTCATCCATTTTGCATTCAATAAAGTACTCTTTATTTTATGAAGTTGAAATACATGAAAGTAAGGGGAAAATACTATAAATTATGTTAATTGATTGCAATTATATTTTTAACATTTTGTATGTGCCAGAAAATGTATTCCTGTAATAGTTCTTGCAAATTGTGAAGATGTGAATATACATGTAGTAGGTTTCCTTATGTTTATTAGATGTCCTCATGTCTTTGAGAGAAATGGTAAAATCCACATGTTTTAAAGGCATATGTGGATGGAATTGTAATTAAGCATTTTATGTATAGTTTTGGTCTCTCTTGTTGGAAATTTTCGTAAGATGTCAATGTATATAAAATGTCATTCAATTCAAACCAAAAAAAATCAGAAATAGATTTATAAAGAAATCACTAAGTTGTAATGTCTTTATTTCCCCTCAGTATTTATGTTTCCAAATTTTGGTGTATAAAAATGTGTGTGTGTGTTAACCCTTCACCTCATGAATATTCATGTGTAAATTTAGACTTGATGAATATTTATTAATTTACTGAACTTTAAATGATACAGGAAACCGATTTTTTTTATTTATTTTTTTTTATTTTTTTTGTTCAGAACGATTTTTATGTTTTTGTTCAGACAGAGGGGATATTGTATGAGCAAATAGTGGAGAATTTTCAGGAGCTTTCTGATCTGGATCTACTCTGTTTGCCAGTCTATATTAAGGATAATCGGTAAGGTGTATATTTAGTTTCAGTTTCTCTTGCTGAAATTACGGTTCCTTCATTTAATATCTTTGATACTTTTACCAATGAAATGTATGTGGTCCATATTAAAGAAGGGAACGTGAATGCCTGCAGAAAACAGTTGCCTGGTGGAGCAGTCACTGTACACTTAAGTATGTGACAGGGAATTGAACCTGGGACACGCTGCTGAGAAGTCAAAAGTGAGATACAACTACCTACTGGGACACCTTGATTAAAAATTGCAAGCCATGATAGTGTGTTCTTGATATAATGAAACCTGAAAAATTATTTATAAAAAGTGGGGGTTACGGAGATATGGTCATCCTCCTACAAAATAACAAGTATAATTTTGTAAAAGATGAAAAAGGTGAACAATGGCGTCATCGAACGGTCCTTGTGAGAAAATATATATATGTTTATACGATGATTGTTCAAATATGAATGCATCTAGAACAGTATCTCGCTAAATAATGCTAAAATCACGAGGAAATCGAGATTATTAAGTAGATATACATGTAAGCGTTACATTGATACCACACCCATTAAAATACATTAACTTTAGCTGTGTCTATCGCTCGCAGGTGATCGGAGTATGCCGTTTAAGTACGGTTCTATATTAAGAATTGTTGCATTCTTGGCATTGGATGTAAAAACATTTTTGATGAAATGTGTTCTGTTTATGGGTATAATGAAATGTCCTTTTCGACAGTTATTCGATGCTTTAAGGAATTTAAATGTGGGCTAGTTTCAACAAAAGATGCACAACACGAGCGTTGACCGAAAACAGCAACGTCTGCCAAGATGGTTGCTAGATGAAAGAATAGTTGCTACTGATGCATGATACACTGCTTGGCAAAAGGCTAGTATGGTTGACATCTCTTTAGTAGCACCTCATGCAGTTCTCAAACTTAATTTGAAAATGAGAAAGATATGCTAAATAGATTCCCTATCTGCTGACAGATAAACAGAAAAAAAGCACGCGTACAATGAGAGAAAATGTAGCTTAAACAGTTTCCAAACTACAATGCATGGTCTCTGGCAAATGTCGTCACGTCGATGAGACGTGGGTTCACTTTTTTGAGCCCAAAGGAAAGATTCAGAACAAAATATGCAAAAGGCCATACATTGCAATATTCTTCACAACTCGAACCTGCCATTCAGCTTTTAGTACCTAAAGGCAAATCAGTAATGCGAGGTTTTACAAGACCGAAGTTCTTCGAAAACTCAAGAAGAAGACTCGCAACAGCGTTGGCCAATGTTAGATAGCTGCATGATAATGCGTCGCAGAAGGCGTTTATTGAACATGACTTTCTGAAGCAGGAAAGGGTTGATGTGCTCCCTCTCTCTCCGTATTCGCCTGACCTTGCCCCGTGTGACTTCTTTTTGCTCCCAAGGCTCAAAAACACATTTTGTGCAGCGCAAACACCTCGATTCTGCAATATTACAGTGTCTTCATATAATACCTGTAAAAGACTTTGAAAATGCATTCACGGTTTGGATCAGAAGACTGAAACTTTGCATGTCTGTTGGAGGTGAACAAATAAAATCAGCTGGCTTGCGGTAGGTCGGTGGTTCTACCCGGGTACCTCTGTGTACTCGGGGTCTTCCTCCTGCAATTAGCTGGACGTCGCTAAATGATTGAAATACTATCGCAGCGACGGTAAACCCCAATACAACAACAACAAATAAAATGTTCATAGAAATCTATCAAGGATACATTTTTATGTGCTTAGATGCATTTATAGTTGAACAATCCTTGTAACTAGTATACTGTAAATAAAATTGTCAAGGGAAATGGAAGAAAAAGAAAACCGCAGTGAACCGATGAACTAAAGAGAAGAGACAAAGAAAGACGAGCGGAAACTATTCCTATTATTATCGTCTGAAAAGGGGCACACATATATATATATATTTTACAATTTGTGAAACTTAAGTATCTTGAAAAAAGTACATAAAAACTACGGTATTTTTTAACAAAATTTGTTTATCAACTGTTCTTTTGAAAGTAAATTATACTTTATTAATAGTGTATATATTGCCATAGTAACATTTTTGTTATTATTATAATAATGAATAGTAAATAAGTCATCAAACTTATCATCTTGTCATCCAACCTTTTTTCTGCAACAAAAGCTTCACATACAATCTGTGAGACACACGTTGAAAAAAAATAAAGCATCTGGAGTTATGCCGGTATCAATGTTAATGATAAAAAATGCAAAACGTTATAAAAACGGTCTACGACCAAACGTATTGTAAAGCTGACCAACTGAAACATTGAGTTAAGATGTATAGCAGACAAGAAATCAGTTCTTTAATGTTTCCATTGAATTTATATTCATGGCTTGTAAAAGGTTGTTGAATCTACCCGGGTGCCATTTGGATGTCCTCTCAGCTTGACATCGCTGTGTGACCGAAATACCGTCACAGGGACGGTTTACTGAAAAAAAATATGAATAGTTTGTCAGACCTGTTTACATGAAGTAAAGGGTTTTGTGGCTGTTGGGGGAATATATTACCGTTAGTCATTTTCTTCGCACCTTCTTTAGTAGTCCGTCTGCCCGCCTGTCTGCATTTTTTTCCCATTATTCGGCTACAATTGCAGATATGCTGATGATATTAACCCTTTCCCTCATATAGACTCATTTTGACGCACTCAATAGGTACCACATAAAGCCTGATCTGCAGAAAACCACAGTTAAACCATACCAAATTTAATTACAAAATCCTCATTTCCAGACCACTGAGGAGCAGCGAACAGCATAAAACCTGATCAGCCTGCGAGTTACTCGCAGGCTGATCTGGTTTTATGCTGTTCGCATAGGTCTTTTCATGGTTTCCTCTATGAGGGAAAGGGTTAATTTGAAAGGAATGTAGATCAGGGCTTGTAGATCAGATTGTACCTCTCACTTCGTTTTTGACACAGTTATGGACACTTTCGACTAAGAAATTACGTCGACCCAAGAGTCGACATATTTGTGTGTGCACTCTATTATTCAGCTACCACTGCAGATAGGCGTGTGGGAACGCACTTTGGAGTCCAACGGCGTTTGGGGTCTGCGGTCGGTTTAACGCACTTTGGGGTCGACTCCGAATGTGGAACCCAAAGTGCGTTGATATGTCACATGCTAACGCACTTTGGGGTCCAACCCCGATTGATTAAGTATCGACCGTTACATTTTCATCCTCCTCCATTTCTCATCAGCAGCATCGTCATAATCGTGTTTATCATGGCCAACGTCCTCACGACAGTATTAGTACAGTTATGTCAATTATTCGTGCCTGCCGCGACATACCAAAGAAATAAATGGTACTGGTAGCTTCCATGCTTGACATGTAACAGAAATTCCAGGACTGGTTTGCCAAGTGTCAGGATAATGTGTCTGGGTGTGATATCATGTCTATAATTTAAATATTGTTTGCAAACAGTTGCACGTCGTTCCTGGTGTATCCGGGTGTATCAATGGTAGTCAAATATGGTTATTAACGATGCATATACTTTGTAAAACCAGTGTTTACTTCTCTCTCTCTCTTTTTTTTTTTTTTTTTTTTTTTTTGTCATCAATGTTTTCATGTTGATTTATTGGGTCTTAAGATATAGAGAATTGTTATGTTCCCTATAAATGATAAATAGAATGAATAAATTGTGAACAAGATTTTGGGTTATATTTGATAGAAGAAAATATGGTTAATTAAAAAATGATTATAATAAAGTTGTTGATGTTGGTGGGTGTGATAATGATTATGAAGCTGTTGCTGCTGCTGATGGTGGTGATGATGACGACAATGATGACGATGATGCTTTTTTATTAAGTTTTTATTTTGAACATTCCAGATGGCCGTACCCCAAGTGGCAGTTAAATATAAATTAAAAATTTTAATGTCAACATAGCAGAATACAATGGCATATATTAACGAAAAATAAAGTTTTGGGAAATATAGCATTATTAAAAAAATGTAACACTCATTTTTATCAATATTTACAATATCTGGAAAAGGTGATATTTATCAAGATAAGCACATGAGAGATCAAATATTTATAGTACCTTGTAAGAAAACATATTTATAATTCAATTAGTATTAAATGTATTTTTGTCATTTCGTATTTTAAAATCATTGAATACAGACGCATAGACTCCTAACTATGTTATCACGGTTCTTCATTTTTAAACATTTCAATTCATTTCAACATACAAGGGCGTGTGTTACGTCATAAAAAAAATCAAATCTTCTAACTTGTCGCATAGACTACTAATGATGGTGGTATATTACCAGCCCATCTTCAACTTATAACAGTCAGTGAGAAGATACTCTCAGTTTAGTTTAAATAAATCTTAACCCTTTCCCACATATAGACTCATATTGACACACTCAATAGGTATCACATAAAGCCTGATCTGCAGAAAACCACAGTTAAACCTCATCAAATTTAATTACAAAATCCTCATTTCCAGACCACTGAGGAGCAGCGAACAGCATAAAACCTGATCAGCCTGCGAGTTACTCGCAGGCTGATCTGGTTTTATGCTGTTCGCATAGGTCTTTTCATGGTGTCCTCTATGAGGGAAAGGGTTAACTCATTTATGATGATAATATTTTGGCTGAATTCATAAATGTGTTTATAAAACTCAGTCTCCGCCAAAATCCACGAATAAAATAGTATATTAGTCTTTGTTTAACAAGGGCTACAAAGTTCTTCAGCATGATTGTGGTGATCAAGATGATGATAATGTTGGGGGTGGTGGGGGGGGGGGGGTTAAAAGTTTTAGAAAGTGGAACAAAACGAACTTTGGGTGTGCATAGATAAGGCCAGAGTCTGTGATGTCTTTATACTTTAATATATCTAAAGCAAGTTGGTCTAAGAAAATAACATCGAGGTGCTGAACGAGAAGCAAATGTCTGTTTATTGATATCAAATTAAAAAAGTCCTACCGTTCCCCCCCCCCCCCCCCCCCTAATACTCCTTAGATTATTTCATATTAGCAATCTGGCTTAAAAAAAGAAAAAGCTGTGGAAATCACTTTCCATCATTCAAATGCATTTTGTTTCTTAAACATATGTTCAAAGATCTGAGTGCTTTGGATTTGCTACTATCCGATTTTGTGATGCAACAACGCAGCGCACTTTGGGATCAGACTCCAAATTGTCTATAGAATCAAAGTTTGAATTTTTACAATTTTTCAAACAATATTTATTTCAAAATACAAGGATGTAGTTTTGGAAAAAAAAAGAACTTTGCACGGATCATATTTGATTCCAGACGATATATGAGCTCCATTTGGAAGGTGTGAAATTGGAAACCTTTTGAATTTCAGTATTTACTTGTCATGTTTATTGCCCACTTAATCAGAAATGTGTAAGTGACAATTGCTGTTAGGGGTTTGTGGTGTTGAAGAATAATGAGCATACATGATAGTTCCGAGTGTTATTAAGTGCTGTGGGCTACTTTGTGTAATATTTATTACTTTTGACAAATCTGACGTCTTAAGACATTAGCTAAAGTTAAGGATCTGGTGTTTTAACAATTTTCTCATGTAATATTGCCTTTTTCGTATTTCAAAAGTTTCAAAAAGCTTTTTGAAGTCTCGTAAAGCCCCCTTAACTTATTCTAATCTAATTGCGTGTACAGTAGTCTCATGTGGCGGTTTCACAAAAACTATCTAGGTTTAAGCAATGAAACGGAGTTCAAAAGGTTTTACTGATATCCCAATATCTATAGAATATTAAGTGACGGCAATCATAGCATTTTAACCAATATTTCTTTAACATTTGATACACATCTGTAATATATCACATTATAATTTGTTACCAAAGGCTTGAACTAAATCTGTTTTGACAGCAAAAAATATTTTATAACAATCTCAAGATCTGTGCATCATTTATGAAAGCTAATTAATAATAAAGATCAATTTAAATATTAAGTTGATAGTTCTTTGCACATATTTTACAGCAATGATGTTTCTTTTTTTCCTTGAGTACGAAACAGAAAGGGTGCGGATTACGTTAAATGTAGGGGCGCCTGTGTTGACATTTGTGAGACTTGTGATCCCATTGATCCTTTGATTTTTTACAATCCCAGAAGGCACTTGATGCTCGAGGACACCCACCAAGGTTCCTCCTCCTTTTTTCAAGCGAAGCCTCTACAACTTCTCAACACAGGTCTCTAGCAGTACTCTACATTAGCTTGTATAGAGCAGGTGAAAGGGGTAAATAAACTTTCATCACTCGCAATTATGGAGAAGAACTTTGGTGACGATGAATATACACTTTTAGTGACGTCTGTAAACTTGATTTAATTCTTTAAGGTCTCGCATAAAATCTGATTTGAAAAAACAATGGCCACACAAGTGCTCATTGTTAACAGTACACTGAGTTCACTAAATAATATTTCGCCATGAGCAAAAAATAATGGAATAAAATACAAAGAGGCTGGCTTACTTTTCTACAAGAAAGTTTCGAATATAAAAAATAATTCTATATTTTTTATCAAATGCAACTTTTAATATGGTTACTTATGTTTTATTTACTACGGTGTATTTTTCTATATTCCTTGCATGGCAGTATTTTAGTAGATATCATGTCTGAACTTCCCGTGCGATTTTTTTTTCCAGCAAATAGTTCAAATAATATGAAGAAAATCAATTATTATAATGATCATTTCAATTTATTTCGACGAAAATACAAGAGTTTGAAATAAAGATTCTTGCAGCGTTTATAAATGTGACACACTCTGACCCGAGGTCAAGTTGAGCAGTGAGTGGTATTCCTACGCAGTGAAGTGATCATTAGAACGGTGATGCGTTCTACCATTAGAGAAATGAGTTTACGCTTGACAAAATACTCCGGGCCCCCTTGTGGGTTTCTGTTTCGACTTGGTAAATTAAAATCCTCGTTTTTATAATTATTTTCAACCATCAAAATCATTTCCTGTGACATGCACATCTCATTCTGCTATTATGTTGTCCTATACAAAATATCCCACCACAAAAGTCCACCCCTCTATATGGTTAAAACATAAACGTTAAAGTTTACCTGAATTAAGCGATGTTATTCATGCAATGTTTTAAAAAGTCGATTTCATTAATTTGATTTCTGAAAAGACGACACGATTCTGTTGATATGTTTGATGTTTAACTGCTTATCAAATCGCATATATGTCCCCTAATTTTAC
>CM037784.1:49113518-49163518 GCA_021229015.1 Solen grandis | reverse complement strand
TCAGTAGCCTCAGCCAGCATCGATAATTCTATTCTCTGACAGCTACGGCCTGTTTCATATAAATATTACAGTATTTCAAAGCATGATGTTTGTATCATTCCAAAAATATACACTACTCACCTTCCTCTGGGGTGAGATCTGGGTACACTGTATCCAAGGCCTTCCACAATCGCTTCTCATCGACAAATGGTAGGAGAGCAACACCTAAAAATAAAAAAAGATGTAAATATTTTTACACAGTAATGAACTAAATATTTTAACACAGTAATGAACTATCTCAATCAGGCAAATTAACGCTGTCCCAAATGGCCATGTTTTTTCATGGAATTGAAATAATCTGAACAATTTTGGGAAAGGGTCACCCAGGGAACATCTGTTCTAAACCATTTTCAAATCTGGTGCACTCTAACTGTCCCATACCTTGCCAGGCATATTTCTTCCCATTGAGATCAATCTTGAAGTTAACAGGGTAGAAATCAATGATGGGAGATTCGGGATCAGTCATCAGCTCCTGCCATGTGAGAGGGACATGCTGCTTACTTCCTGCCGGGAACACGCCCATCAACTGTTCCAGAGGCTTGAACTGTAAATCAAGTGGTGGTAATTAGTGATTATTAAAATATTTGTTATGAAGTTTAAACTATATCTTTATGCCTGAGGAGATTTTAAAAATTTATTAACAGCCATGTTGAATATTTTGAAATTTATCTTTGTCATTAATATACCAGCTGTTCAGATGCATTTATACACTATTTGCAATTAACAATTATTTTTATGTCCATGGGGCTGGGTGTTCCTGTCTCTTAATATTTACATGAATATACTGGTACATTTATAATGTATAAAAAAAAAGCCACAATAAGAAATAATTTATTCAACATTTATTTAAAGGCAAACTCAACACTGAAAATGGTGCTAAGTTGAAACACCTTTATCAACTAAGAGAGTTTCATATCAAGGAAATCAACCATCAGGAGTAAAATACCCAGTACACTGTTTTATGCAGAAAATATTTTGTGATCTTCATTAAAAAGTTTAAAATGCATTAAGATGGCTATGGTAAAGTTACAGTTTCAAAATTGTCATTAAAAACAAAGCAATTATCAAGTTCTGAAAAAAGAAATCCTGTATTTCATGGAAGGCTATTCTTTTCATAATTATCAAGATATAAATTGAAAATATTTTTTGATTTTTCAAGCATGATGATGTTTCTTTTTTTTTATCATAACTGTCTACAGATGCTTAGATTAATTAACCTTTACTTCATAAAGACTCATTTTGACACATTGGCAAACAGAGCAGACCCAGATCAGAAAGCCCTATAGGTGCTGCCCTAACAGGGTCTCTTCTGTTCATACAATATTGTAGCTCACTTTCTACATAGACCAGGTGGCAAAAAAAGTTCAGTTAATTAATATTCATCAAGTGATAAATTTGTACATGAAAATTCATGAGGTGATGGGTTAAGCTACATACAGGCAATATGAAACATAATGCTTCTCTGATATTTTTATTATGGCTATAAAATTACATCAAAAAGAATACAGAAACTAAAATTAATAAAACTTTTACCGGTTCAGTTTCCTTCTCAAAATCGTTAGACAGTGAGGCTATGTTGACAAAGTCGGAGGCAAAGGGAGCATAGTGGTATGGGAAGTACCACTTCCAGGAAGCACAGCCCTGGTAGTAGTACCTCAGCACCCAGCACAGACCTCTCACATAGTGGTTTGCCTGTAACATATCAGGATAGGCCACAGTCCTTATATATGCAGCGTAGATCAGTTAAAAATAACCTGGCTGTAACACAAGTGCCGAAAAAATGTGCCAATAAAATGTGACGATACCATGGAAAATAAAAAAAAAATACAAATTGTGAACTTAATGCAAAACAATGGAAACTGCAGTTACAATAGTTTCGCAACGAGACCTTGCTAAGTGTCTATATGTATATGATACGATATTGTTCACTGATTGCAGATCAAAGAAAATTTCGATGGGTTTAAAACTTACTATGCAATTTGATTTATACATTTGGATCCAGAGGGGAAATGACATTTTGAGATTTTGCTCTGTACTTAAAGCAAAACACTGGCAAACTGTTCTGTGTCATACATAAAGACAATGCAAAACCAATGTCAATGCCTGACACTATTTTTGTAAATTGCTTTTCAATTTTTCATATAAAAGCGGAACAACAGCAAGTTTTATCAGCTTGAGAAAAGCATTTTGTCAGCTCATTTGTTTTTTTTGTTTAAACAAGTTTATTAAATCAAGTACAGAGTAAATTTACAATACGACAATGTATAGTTATTTAAACCTTCTCCTGTGTAGTGGATG
Organism: Solen grandis; assembly: GCA_021229015.1. Lineage (NCBI taxonomy): Eukaryota > Metazoa > Mollusca > Bivalvia > Adapedonta > Solenidae > Solen > Solen grandis. Next base: position 49,161,181 of record CM037784.1, on the reverse strand, counting down.
TTACAATGTATTACTTACACATAACTGTGTAATTTTTTTTTTATAGATCTATGCATCTCAACTTGTGCAAACAGGCACTGAAGATATGATACAGCGAGGAAAACACAATAATAATAACACATGTCATAAAATATGAACAGAATCTTTCTTTATAATTTTCTTGACCTCAATGAAGATTGCCATAGAATATTGAGAAATGCTGTAATACTTCCCAAAATTGATAATATAGAAAGAAGTATGAAAAAATGCCTACAGTGTCTAGGCTGTGTGAGAATCTTTGTTATGCAGATTTGTTACCGCATATACAATTAGTTTGTAAACATTCACTGACCACATTATGTCGGAATGCAACGTCTTCTGCATCCACATCAAATTTATTTTTGTAGTATCGATCTTTCCAGCCATCTTCCCACAACCTGAAACAAAAAAATAACCAAAACTATTCCAGCCCATTTTTATTTTTACATTTTTTTTGCACAATGCCTGAAGGAAAGATATCATACTAGATTTTTACTTTTATGTCAATGATTGCAAATAAGATTCAAACATATTCTTTCATAATGAATGAGTTTGCAAAGGTGCCATGAAAAATGATGACTCTTTTCTATAGATTCAACAAGGGATATCACTGATAAGTGATTTATACCCTTGAGTCCTTACCTTGACTTGACAACTGTTAAACATGACATGACAAGTGATCTATAATCGCCCATATTTTACTATGTCAAGTTAGTGTTTGATGTTATATTTTGTTGTATGTAAAAGGATTGTAGACAATGTACTATGTACAAGTCTGAAATAAAAATATGCTCTGTTCCTGATGAACATGATCTTTTATTAACTAATACTCATGGATTAAAATTCCTAGCTTTCGCTTCTTCACTGACAGAATTTCAGACATTTGAGGAATCATCTACATGAGACACATATAGCAATGCCTCATTGTGCTATACGTTGTAGACAAGTGGCATAATACATACCACATTATGTCACATTATCCTGACACCAGGCTAACAAGTCCTGGACCTACCCTTGTGTTCTGTGAACCAAATCCTTTTTTACTGATTTTGGTATGTCACAGTTGGGATCGAACCCAAAACCCCTCGGTTTAGGAGCTTATCTTCAAACCACTTGGCCACTTATGACTGAGTCTAAAATCCAGACTTCATAAATAAATGACTTACTGTCCTGAAAAAATGCTACCATCAATGATAATCTGAGGTCTTCATGGTGCAATAGATAGTTCTATAATAGCCAAGCAGCAAGATCCCTTTGATTCATCACGTTTGCTTGTTAATTGGGTTTAATGTCCAGCCAACAGTATTATAGTCATTTGGAGACTATTATGTCTACTTGAGAGAGATATAGTGCTGCAACACTGCAGTATCACGCTGTAGATAGGTGGCATGATACCACACCCAGTCCCTGACACCAGTTCAACAAGTCCTGGAAATACCCTTACATCCTGAGCGCCAAGCAAGGGAGCGGGAGCTGTACCAGTACCATTTCTTACACCTCCGATATGTTGCAGCCGAGGAGCAAACCCACAACTTCCTGATTCTGTGGAGGTAACTCATACCACACGGCTACAAGGACTGATAATCACATTCTGACATACACACATTCCTCTAAGCAAAACTTAGACTAATCAAACATTTATAAACTCATATCAGTCTTTTCCATTACAAGGCATTTATAAATATATAAATAGAACACAAGTTCAGTTGTATTTTGTTATGACGGGGTGTTTTATATGTTCTCAACAGAGTCTAATACAAAATATGAAAAACGTGCTTTTTGCTTTGGCACTTTACAAGTTATTTTAATGTGCTTCCAATGAGTGAAAGATTTACAGCAATTCATAACTTTAAAGTAGACACTGTAACCATGGTAACATACTTGACATCATCCTCAGGCTCCGGATCACTATCACTGTCTTCCTGATTCTTACGTTTATCTCCTCTGCTTTCCTGAAATATGTACACAGCAACTTTGACAAAAGCTATGTTGTTACAGTGGAACCTCTAAAAACCGCACGGTGCTCGGACCAGCTAAAATGTCCGGTTTTCAGAGGTGTGCGGTTTACAGAGGTTTTTGCTCTTTCAGCGCTTATTTTGCTTTATGTATGGGATTCAATGTATATTCTTCAAATGTTATGTGTATGGTATTAATTGTATGTAAAGTGAAATGTTCTTATTAATGAGTTAATTACAAGATAAGTACATGTTTACCAAATAGAATGAGATTGGGAATCAAACTCAAAACAATGTATAACTGTACATTATATTTTATTGGTACATGTACTAAATTCATCAGAAAAAAAAATAGTAAACATCTTTTAATGAAATCAAATGATAAGTATCACCTTTAACTTGCACACTTAATTAATATCTACATTGTATTATGCAACTTTCTAAAAGGCACCTGTAATCTTCACACCTTATTGTTTCACACGGCAAGTGCAGGTAAGTGTGTTGAATAAGTTGCCCTTTTAGAGATATGACAAGGAAGTTAAAGAACCCTGAATATATCTCAGCCGTCATATTTACTCAAAGTTTATCACAAAATGCATTCCACAGAATTAACATCAGAGAGAGCCGATTTATTTAACTTCATTTTGTCCGGTAACCATCAAACATTTATGAAGGAAACGAAATGATGTGTTTGTTGACGGTTTTCTTTTAAATTAATCTCTGATTTAATTATCATACACTTCTGATGCTCATTAAGTTTGATTAGCACTATTATTACCGTATTCTGTAATTGATCAATCCAGTCATTGTAAACAAGCACCGTAATTGTATTTTTCAACATAGTGATAAAATTGTAACACGATTAATTCAACCATATTAGGCCATAAACACATAATTACAGTACAGAATTTCAAATTAATCAGGAAAATTTGGTTAAAAGGAATTTAAACCCAAAATTTTCGTGCGGTATTCGGAATTCGGAGGGTCCGGTTTAGAGAGTATTTTTCAATATGAAATATATAGGGGAAAAATCGGGACTTTTGAAATCGTGCGGTTTAGAGAGTATTCCGGTTTTTAGAGGGTGCGGTTTTTAGAGGTTCCACTGTATTTAACCCTTTCCCTCATAGAGGACACCATGAAAAGACCTATGCGAACAGCATAAAACCAGATCAGCCTGCGTGTAACTCGCAGACTGATCAGGTTTTATGCTGTTCGCTGCTCCTCAGTGGTCTGGAAATGAGGATTTTGTAATTAAATTTGGTAAGATTTAACTGTGGTTTTCTGCAGATCAGGCTTTATGTGGTACCTACTGAGTGCATCAATATGAGTCTATATGAGGGAAAGGGTTAAAGGTGCAGAAAACAATCTATAGATCCCCTAGAATTTTAGTACAATAATATAGATACAAACCAGGTTTTTGGTATGTAAGTAATGAACTTGTTTTCTTACCTTAACTCAAAGAATGAAGATAAAACTGTAAATCATGATGAGATGTTTATAGCTAAAAGATTAAGAGTTACCTAAATTGATAATCTGATACCCTTGAAAACATTAATGAAGATTCAAATGAATCTAACAAAATGCAAGATAGTATCCAACATTTCTATATTTAAAAGGTGCAATAAAATGCATTGAATTCAGTCAAGCATTACTCTAACTTGACAATGTGATACCCCTTCAGCGATCCCTATGTGTTACCTCTGCTTATAGCAGGTGACACAAAAACTGGATCAGACTGAAAGAAATCTGGTAGGTTTTAAAGTATTACTTCCTCATTAAAAGGCAGTAGTGAGTGGCAGACAGTATAAAACCTAATCAGCCTACAAGTTACTTGCTGGCAGATCTGGAATGAACCATTTCTTGTGTGATCCCTACTGAAAGACCGTCTTACCCCTGGTTTCATCATGGACTTAAGAGCCTGGGCAGCATCCATATTTGACAAGTTAGTTTCCATGCTGGAGCCACCTGAAGATGCCCCTGTTGAGAAGTTTCTCCCCTGGATCCTTCTCTGGTAGGCCTCCTGGCGCGGGTTTGTGACTGCTCCTATCCCTGGCCGGCCCCTCCCCAAGGGCTGGGGCGCAAACATTCCACCAGGTATGTATCTTGGCTTGTCATTTTGCTGCAGAGTAAGAATATCTTATGTGAATAAAATTACATGGACCTGGATATGAAAACTAACAAGAGCTGTCAGAGGACAGCACGCTCGACTATTCAAAATGCTTGTTGGTAAATCAAATGAAATCTATTTCAATTCTTGCCCTTCACATACCCTGTACATAATAATAGTCAAAAATGATATACCTTGATAGTCTGATACCCCTTAATATTTTTATGATGTCTAAAATCAATCCAATGCCTAGTTACTGAGACATAAGCACAATGACACTGTGCATGCAAAACTTTAACCAAAAATCCAAGTTAGAAAAGGGCCATAATTTGTATAAAATTCAGACCAAAAGTTATCCTCCTTAGTTTTCTGATGCCCCTGAAGACACTCCTTAACTTTCTAGTCAAATCCACAAGCAATTTCTGAGATATAAGCTGGATAGTAGCTTGAATGCAAAAATTTAACCAAATTCTAAGTTAAAAGGGGGTCATAATTTTTAATATATTCCATCAAGTGTTATCTTCCTTTATAGTTTGATACCCCTAAACATATTAAAGATGTTTTAAATCAATCCCATGCCTGGACTCTGAGATATAAGCATGAAAGTACCTTGCATGCAAAACTTTAACCAAAATTTCAAAGTTTAAAAAGGGGCCATAACTTCAAATATATTCCATCAAAAGTTATCTACCTGAAAAGTATGATACTCCTAAACATATTAAAGATGTTTAAAATCAATCGCATGCCTGGATACTGAGATATAAGCATGAGAGTATCTTGCATGCAAAAATTTAACCAAAATGACTAAGTAAAAAAAGGGCCATAATTTGTAATATATTTCATCAAGAGTTATCTACTTTGGTCATCTGATGCCCCTAAACATATTCATAAACTTTCAAGTCAATACCATGAGTGCTTATTGAGATACAAACTAGATAGTAGCTTGCACGCAAAACTTTAACCAAATTTTCTATTGCATGCAAAACTTTTACCAAAATTTCTAAGTTAAAAAGGGGCCATAATTCATATTAAATTCAGTCAAGAGTTATCTACCTTGGTTGTCTGATGCCCCTGAACATATTTATAAAGTTTCAAGTCAATACCATAAACGGTTATTGAGATATAAGGTTGATAGTAACTTGCACGCAAAACTTTAACCAAAAGCTGCAACGCCAACGCCGACGCCAGGGTGACTACAATTGCTCTCATATTCTTCGATTAGTCGAGCTAAAAACCATGAAAACCAAATTTCATCATTTAATACAAAATCACCATTGAATGGATGATATGATGCAGTGACAGCATTCTGAAGACACTATATGAACTATATACATAAAACATACAGTTCTGCATTGCCACATTGAATAATACTACTACAAACATATGGTATTCCGGACAATCACATCAAACACCTGACAGGTTTTAGGACTAGGTGCATAGCATGAGAAATATGAACATAGCCACACTGTTACTTCCTGATAAAAAAGGTTTTTGTTTATAAATGTATCCAACTAGGTTTTAGAAATCAGTGTCTGGTATCAGACAAATTTTTAGACTAGGTGCCTAGTACCAGACAGATTTTTTAAACACTAGTGCCTAGTTCCTGACAGATTTTTTAAAGACTAGGTGCCTAGTACTTGACAGGTTTTTGACTTGACTATTTGAGTTTACCGTCACTACGACAGTATTTCAGTCATATAGCAACGTCCCGCTAATTACAGGTGGAGGAAGACCCCTAATGCACGGAGGCATCCGGGTAGAACCACCGACCTACCCCAAGCCAGCTGACAGGCTTCCTCACATGAAAATCTGAATTGAGGCGAGGGGCTGAGTGTGTGTTTAAGTCAGCGACTTTGCCCTTTGGCCACGGAGGCCCCATAGGTTTTTAGACTAGGTGCCTAGTACTAGACAGGTTTTTAGACTAGGTGCCTCTATAACTAGGTGCCTGCCTAGAGAAATATTAACAAAGCCACACTGTTACTTTCTGATAAAAAAGGTTTTTAATTTTTAAGTAAACAAGAAACTATTTCAGGAAAATCATTTCTGCCCAGCTTTCCATGAATAATAAACAGACTTAACAATTGTATGATTTGACACTAAAATGTATGAAAAATATAAGGAGTGATCACAATTATGCAAATATGTTCTCTGTACGGAAGACAAATAGTAATTCTTTAATAGTGGCGAAGGCATAATACAGAGAACTAACCCCTCTCATCCTTCTGCGTTTATCTTTGTTTCTTTTCCTGAAGTTCATGTCATCGTCTCTTCTTTTCTTGAATATCTCATCCTCCACCTCTCCCAGGTCTGATACAGAACAATATTAAAACAAAAACTCAACATGATATACACAAAGTTTAAAAGTTTCCAAATCATATCAGGCAACTAAAACTAAATACATGCATAAAGCATTGTAAGAAAAACAAAGCCTAATACTCAAAGAGACATACTGAAAGATCTATCCAATGTCTATTTTTTTTTCCTTTAAGAGTTGTAAGGTTAATATTCCTAGAGATAAGAATCTCAAGTTACAGAATTTAAGACAGAAAAGGTTTCAAAAAAAGACTGCAAAAATAAGTTAACATCTTGATCTAAGGTTAACAGCATAATTAGCAATATGCTACTAGGAACCTAGTCATGCAATTAGCACATGCTTGCACAGACCCTCCTTTTTGTTATGCAATGATTTAACTGATCAAATATTAACTCTGACTGTTATGTAATAACCTTGACATTGTCTCCCAATTTATGTTATCATTTCCATGGGTTAAACATAACCTAAACCTTTACCTTATACAGACATGTTTTGGTGCCTTTGCAACACACAGCATACCCAGACAAGACAGATCCTTCCTGCAGATGTCTGATCAGGGTCTCCTCTGTTTGCTCATACAAAACGGTAGCTCAGATTTTACACAGCATGGAAAAGACTTATCTTGACTATTTGAGCTTACCGTCACTTTGACAGTATTTCAGTCATACAGCAATGTCCACCTAATTACAGGCAGAGAAAGCCCGAATGTACTGAGGCATCTGGGTAGAACCACCGACCTACCACAAGCATGGAAAAAAAAAAATCCATTGTTTCATATACTAGACAGGAAGAACTGTCTAATCAGGGTCTCCTTTGCTTGCATATACAATATTGTAGCTCAAATCTACACATTTTATGCAAAGAAAAACCCATTCTTCTTGATACCATTTAAACTTTAGCTAATTTATAAATTTATGCATGAATATCCACCAAGTATTGGGCTAATACAAGACACCATCTATGCATAAACCTTTTGTTTTCCAAAATACAAAGGATACTTTTTTTTACTAAATTGAAAAGTGTATTATTTATACACATGCATTTTAAAGAGGGGAGATAATTCAAACATTTTAAATCACTTGTATTACCTACCTTGCATAATAAGCTGTACTCTCTCAAGGGAAACAACTCCACTGTCTGTCAGGTAACCCTGGTAATAATACGGGTGGTTATCAATTTTTTTTCGATTTAGATACTGCATATCCATGCAATCCAGCCCTAAATCATTAATAATTCATAACTTTGGTTACATTTTTGAAAACTTGTTTGCATGCAAGTATGTTAACTTGGTATGTGATCTTCTGAATGGGTAGAAGAACAGAAAATATTTCTGGGCACATACAGATGGCACTACACAAATATTATGTCATGATCTTTTTATGAAATAATCTAAAACCCACCAACCACCTTCACTGTTAACAAGTAACTGGTGTTGTATGCAACACATAAAGTCCCCTACCGGCTCCACCTTGACTCAATATGGTAATCAATCCCATTTTTTGCCATATTTTCACTATTTCCGTTACCATAGCAACCACAATTTTAGTCGAAGAACAAAAATAAAATGACGTGCATAATCTACACATTGCCATCTAGTCATATAAGTTATGGGATCCCATTTTTTTGCCATTTTTTCACTATTTCCGTTACCATAGCAACCACAATTTTAGTCGAAGAACAAAAATAAAATGACGTGCATAATCTACACATTGCCATCTAGTCATATACCAAGTTTCATCAAGTTAGCTTGCTTAGTTATCGCGGGATCCCATTTTTTGCCATATTTTCACTATTTCCGTTACCATAGCAACCACAATTTTAGTCGAAGAACAAAAATAAAATGATGTGCATAATCTACACATTGCCATCTAGTCATATAGCAAGTTTCATCAAGTTAGCTTGCTTAGTTATCGCGGGATCCCATTTTTGCCATATTTTCACTATTTCCGTTACCATAGCAACCACAATTTTAGTCGAAGAACAAAAATAAAATGACGTGCATAATCTACACATTGCCATCTAGTCATATACCAAGTTTCATCAAGTTAGCTTGCTTAGTTATTAAGTTATCGCGGGATCCAGATTTGAGCGGACAGACGGACGGACAGACGGACGGACGGACGGACAGACGGAGGGCAAACCTATAGTCCCCTCCGGTGTGAACACCGGTAGGGGACTAACAATATGGTGATATTTTGTGACTACAATAAAATCATTTTTGCTTTGATTGTGGTAGTATTTCTAGATATAATATTTGATGAACATGTCAAAAGATAGTCAGCTATGTGGTAATCAAAGATTAACCAATCAGCTAAAATGCAATTTGCTTATCAAGTAGTGAATGAAAACACATTAAACAAGGGAGCAAAATTGACACTGCATTGTTGATCTTAGTGAAATTGGTGTAATAGGCATGGTGATGAATTTTGTGAAAAGACTGAGTGAAAAATGTGACATTTAGAAAGTTCAAAGGTTTTTCATTACATATGATCCCATGTGACTCAGACAAACATTCTAACCAGGGTACATGAAGATTTGGCCAGGTGAATTACTTTTTTGACCAAAGTTTTAAACTAATCTGAAATTTACTGTAAACAAACATTTTGAACAATTAAAGTTTGGATGGAAAATGTGGCCTCTACATTATCCATAAAATTTTTGTCTTCTAAGATATGACCTTGTGTTTAAAATTTTGAGCCCTTCAACCTGAGCAAAATTTAGATTGTTCATCTTTTTTTTCTAAGATTTAACCTGATGGTATAATTTTTGACCCAGTTTCCAACTGAGAATTCATGGAGACAAACATTCATACCAAGTGAACTTTTTATGTAAGTCATTTAAAGCAATTGTTGATGACAGATGAGAAAATGGACACATAGAGAGAACAATAGCTAATCTTGTGCTCAGGTAACTCAGGTAATTGTGAGTAATTCCATCACTTTTATCTGGCTTAAATTCCACTAATGAAAGTGTTCTTTGAAACTAGTGTGTCACCTGTTGAAGCGTGACAGAAAAAGTGTGACAGACGGACGAACAGATGACAAAAAGTGATCACTGTTTGTCACTCTGTTTACAGCAGGTGACACACCAATGCTTAGTGCTTGTTTAAAATTTGGTGGTCATCTTATTCTCAAATACTTTAAGACTCAAATAACACTTTCTTAACTCAAAATCATTAATAATGTGGACTATGTTATCAGAAGAAAATAAACAGCAAAAAAACCCCCAAAAACAACAACAAACTCATTTAATAAAAAAAAATCATAATTTTTAAAAGTATATTACAAATTGATCAACAATTTGTTCACTGGTACCTAGCTCAGCCATACCAACAGAATAAATACACAGTGTTTAATGTTCAATTTTTGCTTTGCAGGAGTAGAATAGAATAAACTAGAACTATCACTGAAGGTGATTCATACCCCCACCCCCATCTTTGACACAGGATGTATTCACAAAAAGGATTTGGGCTTAAAAATATTATCCTAAAGGTGATCAATACCCACACCGGAAGTCTGTCATGTGTAGGAATACAGTTTCAAAAGTTTGCGTGAGTGAAAGACTACATGTATGTAAGGTTTAAAGTTAGTGTGAGCAATGGTTCAAAATTTTGACAGACAGACAGATAGACAGAGAGACACACATACAGACACACAGAAGAAAACAATTTGCCCCCAAGATCTGTAGCTGAGGAGAATAAAAATGCAGTCTAATTATGGTTCACATCCATATTTATTGTTTGCAAAAACCTGTCTTTATGAATTTACATTGTGGTTTTCTTATGCACTGCACTTCCTCTCATCAAGATCAATCTACATATGAAGTTTCATCAACCTAGCTACTTTAGTATTGGAGTTATGCTCCGGACAAAATCAAAAGATTAAAAATGACAAAGGGCAATAACTCCTTTCAAAATACATGCAGAGTTATGGTTCTTGTGCACTGCACTTTCTCTCATCAAGATCAATCTACATATGAAGTTTCATCAACCTAGCTACTTTAGTATTGGAGTTATGGTCCGGACAAAATCAAAAGATTAAAAATGACAAAGGGCAATAACTCCTTTCAAAATACATGCAGAGTTATGGTTCTTAGGCACTGCACTTCCTCTCATGAAGGTCTATCTACATATGAAGTCTATCTACATATGAAGTTTGATCAACATAAGTACAGTAGTTTTTGAGAAATGCTCCGGACAAAATCAAAAGACAAAAATTAACAAAGGGGAATAACTCCTTTAAAAAGCATGAAGAGTTATGGTTCTTATGCACTGCACTTCCTCTCATCAAGATCAAACATTGTTTAATGTTCAATTTTTGCTTTGCAGGAGCAGAATAAATGAACCTGTTTTGTATGGTACCTAAAGGACCACACCTATACTTACTCCAGTTTTCCTTACAGCTGATTTGTACAGTTTTATCAGTCTGTCTATTGCCCCTTCCCTGGAAAACAAAATGTTAGCTGGTTAAGTGGTCAGAGATGTCAGATTATCGATGTGGACTATCTCATCGGTGTCTCCAGCTACTTTGGAAAAGAATGCTTATAAATCCAAATGGGAACAAATGTTGGATTATCAATATTTGGAAATATTCTTGAGTAAATTGATTTGAAATCTGCCACAGTAACTACAGCTCAAATTCATGGTTGTTCATATACCAATACACAGTGTTTTTGTTATGTGAGTAACAAAGGTTCTTTTTTTTTTTTAGAATAGTTAACTGAGGGAGCCCTGTATCTCAAGAGACTGGCAAAATACAAAACACATACATTTGGATTTCATCTAACAAGTACTCACTATGTCTTCCTTCCTAAAGTTTGTTTGTTTGTTTGCTTTACGTCCCACAGACAGTATTTCAGTCATTTGGAAACAATTTCTACTTGAGAGAGTGCTGTCACACTGCATTATCATTCCATAGACATGTGGCATGATACCACACTCAGTCACATTATCCTGACACCGGGCTAACCAGTCCTGGAAGTACCCTTATATGCTGAATGCCAAGCAAGGGAGCTTTACCAGAACCATTTTTTTATGATCAAACCCTCAACCTCCCACTCCCATCCTCCGTAAGGATAATGCAAATGAATAAAAATAACACATACAGTAAATGACATCTGAGCAGACTTACCTGATTTCTAGTGATGGTAAATGTGGAAGAAAGTCATTGCCAACAAAAAAACACATGAAAACCCAGTCATCTAATGCTCGCTGAAAGGGAAAAAAAAATTACATTTGGTTTAGGCTTAAAAAACTTTTTCTTCCAACATGAAAAGGATGTATCATTTTACATACATCATGTTTCAAGTTGCCTTAGCTGGGGAAGTTTATGTTATTTAAAAAAAAAAAAAAAGAAAAAAAAAGGCATCTTGTAACTTCCACAAAATTTGTACAAAGTATGAATTTGAAACAAGGACACTGCATATGGATGCCAACACTCATCTGTTACTTTTTAAAGTTTTTTAAAGGGGGGGGGGGATAAATTAGGTCAAAATGGACAACTACAAACAACTACACCAGACAATAACAATCGAGGACAATACCTCAACTTTTTTTCTTTGAAAAACAGACAAGCTACAAATGCAAAATTGAATGTTTAAAGTTAAAGACATACATATCAATGATTATAGCAGTAACTATTATTACTATTATTAAAAACAAAAGGCAATGAATATTAATAAACTGATGTATTTTTTTAGGACAAGGATACTATACTCAAGATCAAAATACTTTAAGTTGAACTTCTATCAGAAAATATATTGTTTGCAAATATGAAACTAATCAATCTATCCAATAACAAGAGGGCCAAGATGGCCCTAAAGACGCTCACCTGAGGACATTTGTGCTGACCAAGTTTGAGTGACCCATTTTAGAACTGGTTCAAGATATCACCAAGACAAACATTCTGACCAAGTTCGAGGAAGATTGAATCAAAATTGTAGCCTCTAATGTGTAAACAAGATTTTTCTAAGATTTGACCTACTGACCTACTTTTCAATCGTTTTTTAGGTCTATTAGATTAATGATCTTCGATAATTCGTTGAAATTTCTGAAGAGAATCGTATACCTACCAAACTGAAACCGGAAATGGAGGCTGAATAGTTTCCTAATTTTCATTGGTTAATAATATTATACCTAAAACGACCGAATGTGATTTTTTACAACAATACGATTACTGTACTTTCATATTTTCTTAAAAAAACTTTTATTTAATATACAATTGACACAATATATTCTATTAGTCTTTTATCATTTTATTAATCGTAGATACTGATTTTAATATAAAACATATATCAAGTATGTAATTTAAAGTAAAAGTGATTCAATCAAGGCAAATTTTAACCATTATCTTGTCATAATCTCTCAAACTAGTAATATTGCAAATATTTTTTTATGATTGGTCTATTGAATTATGTGGGTACGGACACTAGACAATATTTCACATCAAATCTATAGATTAAGCTCTAGGTCTTTTCCTATGTAACTCTATGTGAAACAAGTGACCACTGGTGCGGGGTCATTTATCACTGTAAGGCTATGATTTGAACAACTGAGGTAATGAACCATTATATGATGCTACATACCAAAAATCTAAGCTCTAGGCCTTCTGGATTAATTGAAGAAGATTTTAATGATTTTCCTTTGTAACTCTATGTGAAACAAGTGACCACTGGTGCGGGGTCATTTATCACTGTAAGGCTATGATTTGAACAATCTTAGGTAATGAACCATTATATGATGCTACATACCAAATATCTAAGCTCTGGGCCTTATGGATTTACAGAAGAAGATTTTTTAAGATTTTCCTATATAACTCTATGTAAAACAAGTGACCCCTGGTGTGGGGGCATTTATCACTGTAAGGCTATGATTTGAACAATCTTGGTAATGAACCATTAGATGATGCTACATACCAAATATCTAAGCTCTGGGCCTTATGGATTCACAGAAGAAGATTTTTTAAGATTTTCCTATATAACTCTATGTAAAACAAGTGACCCCTGGTGCGGGGGCATTTATCACCATAGGGCTATGATTTGAACAATCTTGGTAATGAACCATAAGATGATGCTACATATCAAATATTTAAGCTCTAGGCCTAATGGAATCATAGAAGAAGATTTTTAAAGATTTTCCTATATAACTCTATGCAAAACAAGTGACCCCTGGTGCGGGGGCATTTATCACCATAGGGCTTTGATTTGTACAATCTTGGTAATGGCCCACAAGATGATGCTACATACCAAATATCTAAGCTCTAGGCCTTGCAGATTTGCAGGAGAAGATTTTCAAAGTTTGAGTTTTTAAAATCTATTTTCAGCTCCTGTGACCTACTTTTTCAACCAATCTGAATAATTTGTACAACTTTGATAGAGGGCATCATAAGGATGATTCCTGTGAAGTTTGGTCAAAATCCCTTCAGCGGTTCAGGAGGAGATGTTGTTTAAAGCAAATTGTTGACGACGGACGGACGCACGCACGGACGACGGACAAAAGGTGATCACAATAGCTCACCTTGAGCACTTCGTGCTCAGGTGAGCTAAAAAGGCAACAAAACAGTGTGCAAATATTTCTCTTTACAAAAGCTTTTCTTAGGAAAAGGTCATACTACAGGTCCAAGTTGATAGTCCATGTTTGCAGTATATATCAACAACATTTGAAATTAAAGGGACACAAGTTTTCGGCCTAACATTTTGAGGCTTAGTAATGTACAAGATTCCACAATAGCAGCACATGTAATTTTTTTGAAAGAGGAGCTAATGCTATGTATATTATAAATGAAAATCACCCATTAATTAACTAGGAGTCCTAAGTGTCCAGTTGGACTCAAGTATGTGAACTCATGACTGGTTGTAAATATGACATCAATTTACTTAGAAATAACAAAGTGACTGCAGATGGAACCAAGAAATGGTCGAGCAATACCTTTACTTTTCACCTTAACCCTTTCCCTCATAGAGGAAACCATGAAAAGACCTATGCGAACAACATAAAACCAGATCAGCCTGCGAGTAACTCGCAGGCTGATTAGGTTTTATGTTGTTCGCTGTTCCTCAGTGGTCTGGAAATGAGGATTTTGTAATTAAATTTGGTAAGGTTTAACTGTGGTTTTCTGCAGATCAGGCTTTATGTGGTACCTACTGAGTGCGTCAAAATGAGTCTATATGAGGGAAAGGGTTAAAAACGAGCAAGAAAGGTAAAAAATGAAGGATTGTAGCCCTTCATATGAACTAACCTCAAAGTCATATGGAAATGGTAATCCTGACATTTGGAGTTCTCGCTCCAAATACTCTCGTAATATATTCAGTCGGAGAAATATAAATGGTGTTTCTTCAGCAAATGCTGTCCCTATCTCGTCATTTGCCCCTGATTTCTCTTTTGGCAATCCCTGGCATTCCTTCAACTCATGACCTGCAAACAAATGATACATTCATAAATACAGATATACGATGGGAGGTCATGACAGTGTGCTGGCCCCATGTTCTGGAAAATACTTAAGTATGATTTTAGGCTCAAATTTGGGTATCATACTGAAATCCCTATTGAAACTAATGGGAGTATTTTGAGTTTGAGTATGAAAATCCTACTTAAGTACCATATTATTTTAGAGAACACGAGCCTGGTGTTTAACCCTTTCCCTCATATAGACTCATTTTGACGCACTCAATAGGTACCACATAAAGCCTGATCTGGAGAAAGGCAAACTCAAACCTTACCAAATTTAATTGTAAAATTCTCATTACCAGACCACTGAGGAGCAGCGAACAGCATAAAACCTGATCAGCCTGCGAATTACTCGCAGGCTGATCTGGTTTTATGCTGTTCGCATAGGTCTTTTCAAGGTATTCTCTATGAGGGAAAGGGTTAAATACTGTCATTTATCATACTATGAGAGGCCTACCTGTACGAAAGTGAAAGTAAACATCTCATTATTTTTAGAGAAAGAGAGAGGGAGAGAGTTTGATTGAAAGATTCAAGTAAACGTTTGTTTCAACAATACAGAACTTGCTAAAGTTGTTATACAGATAATAATCCAAGCTACTGGTAAATTATCATACCATTGGGGTCAATAAGCTGATTACAATGATGGCTTTAAGTAGACACTCTCTCTTATTCCCTTGACTGAATTCAATCTACTTTAACCCTTTCCCTCATAGAAAGACCTATGCGAACAGCATAAAACCAGATCAGCCTGCGAGTAACTCGCAGGCTGATCAGGTTTTATGCTGTTCGCTGCTCCTCAGTGGTCTGGAAATGAGGATTTTGTAATTAAATTTGGTAAGGTTTAACTGTGGTTTTCTGCAGATCAGGTTTTATGTGGTACCTATTGAGTGCGTCAAAATGAGTCTATATGAGGGAAAGGGTTAAACACCAGGCTCGTGTTCTCTAAAATAATATGGTACTTAAGTAGGATTTTCATACTCAAACTCAAGGGTTAATAGTCACTCATGTGTGTAGATTTATATAGGTGATAATACTCAAATTAGGTAGAAATGCATTTCACCATTCAGGTTTTATGAAATGTTTGAGTACATGACTAGGCTGTCATATATCATTACTTAAAGAACTGAAAACAGTTGTAAAAAATGAAATATTTGAATATTTTTATGAGATAATTAAGAATGATGAAATTAGCCCCTATGTAATTAAGTATTACATAGCAAAAGTAGGGTTGATGGACTTCTTGAACTGAGTCACAGATGTTCTACTAAGTTATTTTGCTTTATTTCCCATGCTACACAATGGAATAATGTAGTCAAACCAGATCAGATTGAAACTCAAAACATTCCACATTAATCCTTCCACATGTTCAAGGTCTTCAGGAGTAATAAGAACTTTTTTCTGATGATTGAGATGGAGCTTTATGCCTTTTTTTTATTTTGTGTGTGGGGGTAGTTTTAGCACCATGAAAGAAAAATCCTGCATAAATTTATGAAAATCTTTAGAGGGGAAGATGCCTTTCACTGATAAAGAGAAGGGAAAGAAAAACCCTGGTAGTGAACAGAATAAAACCTGATCAGCCTGGTAACTTGCAGATTGATCTAACTGCGTTGCTTTGGTCATTCCTTTACAGCTTACACATGGTAAAGGGTTTACCACGTGACCTCATGAATATCCAGGTACAAATTTATGACTGAATTTTAAATAGTATTCGAAACAATAGTTTTTCTTTGCTGTGCAGACTTAGGAGCTACAATATTGTATGCACAGACAGAGGGAACTGTGATTAGAAGCCCCTTCCTGTGTTGGTATGCCCAGATTACCAAGGCGTCAAAACAGGTCTATATGAGGTGAAGAGTAAATCAAACATCACCAACACTCCATTTGTTTATCACCTGCAGCAACTGATGGAAACGTAGGAATTTGAAGCAGATAAATAAAATTACTGGATAACACATACAAATCACTGATTGGCTGTTGAATATTATCTCTGTTCTGTGTCACTCATATTTTAAATATTATTACGCTGTAAAATGAACATTTTGAAATCTGCTTACCGTATTTCAAAATTTATCCCGAGAAACAGGTAGGATGTTTTAAGATTTGAAAATGATAACAAATATTTGAAGGTCAAAATTTAGAAATCCTATAGCATTTAGCAATGAACAAAATTACCCTTTATGTCTTGTAAATGAATCATTGAACAAATATATATACCTTAGGAAAATGAGTTTGACGATATTTCAAAATGATAGCTTGGGTATCGGTTATTTCAATATTCCATCATCACTGTTTCAGTCACTGTGCCTACATGAGACTGAATTTATTGAGATACCACATAATAAACAAATGGCATGCTACCACACCCTTTCATATCATTCTGATACCGGACATCCAGTCCTGACACAACCCTCCTATGCTGAGTGCCAAGAAAAGAAGCTATACCATTACCATTTTTTATGGCTTTAACATGTCAGCAATATATCAAATCCGTGACTTCAATGATACAGATGTATAGGCCATGAAAAAGGACATCCCATGTATGATAATATAATGATAATTTAAAATCATAGTTTATATATGGTTTACAATTTTGATTTTGAATATGATATTTTTAGCCATTTTTAGTTGTATTCTCTGCTCTCAGCAAAATGTGTGTGCACAGAGCATATACACTATATAAATATATATACAAAGCTACCATAAGTACTGCACAATATACCTGTATTACAACTACAGCATTGCTTTATCAAATGGGCTTGGTATTTCAAAACTGGGTAACCCTACTTCAAGTTCATGGAAAACTGATGACAAGAGGACCATAGTGGCTGTTATTGCCCAACTGAGTATCATCAGCATAAATAACAACCATGCATGCAACTGGTCAATTAGGAGTTAACCTGATGACTCCCAAAGGCAGCCAGAGCCAATCTGAGCATTGATCTTTGATGTTAATGGTAAACTGCAAAGAAAATTTTACTTTTTCTCTAAACCTTCCTATTTCGTTCACTTTGATACTAAAACTGTAAGCCACAATGCTTTTTTTACCTTCTTTATCAGGGAGCCATTTATAGGTGCCTTCCCCTCTGAAAAATTCTTTAAATTCATGCAGTTTTCCCAAATTTGCATCTTAATCCAGGATTTTTCTTTCCCCTATGAAAAAGAAGGTTATATTTTCTCCAAAATACAATAATAAGGCTCCTTCTCCAACATCTGAAAAATGGCCTGCCAGTCCAAAAGTTAACCTCCTTGGTTTTCTGATGCCCCTGAATACACTCCTAAACTTTCTAGTCAATACTATAAACAATTTCTGAGATATAAGCTGGATAGTAGCTTGAATGCAAAACTTAAACAAAATTTCTAAGTTAAAAGGGGCCATAATTTGTAATATATTCCATTAAGTGTTATCTTCCTTGATAGTATAATACCCCTAAACATATTAAAAATGTTTCAAATAAATCCAATGCCTGGCCTCTGAGATATAAGCATGAAAGTACCTTGCATGCAAAACTTTGACTGAAAACTCCAAAAGTATGCAACAGAGGGTTATGGTTCTTAGTCATTGCACTCCCTCTCAGTAAGATCTATCAACATATTAAGTTTCATCTGTTATATACCTGATACCTGTTATACTTTTTGAGGTACAGCCCAGACAAAAATTAAGTATGAAAATTTACAAAGGGAAATAACTTCAAAAATTTAAAGGGAAAATTAAAGAAGTTATGGTTCTTGGTCACTGCACTCCTCCTCAATGAGATCTATTCATCTTGATATCTTTTATACTTTTTGAGTTATATGGTCTGAACAAAAAAAAAAAAACGACAGACGACGGGACGGACAGACAGCTAAGCTGAATCCAGTATACCCCCTCTTACAACGTTGTTGTGTGTGTGTTTGTGTGTGTGTGTGGGGGCGGGGGTATAATAAAGAGATCAAACAAGAACTAGACATTGTCCGTCTTTTCCACTCACACACAAACATACACTGAGGCACACAGTGAGATATGCACAAGAGTTCCTCTCATCAGGGTCTGCTTTACTTGCTTTGAAAAAGTAGTAGATTTACCATGATTTCAGTTACCAAAACATTACTTCACTTTTGCAAACAGCGACTCTGAAACACCGTTAAGTATGAAATTTCATAAAGGGCAATAACTCCAAAAATATTATGTGCAGAGTTACAGTTTTTGTGCATGGTACTTCTCCTCTGTGAGATCTATTCACCTATGAAGTTTCAAGGTTATATGTCTCAAAGTGCATGAGATAGCTCCTGACAAAAATTAAGTATGAAATTTAACAAAGGGGAATAACTCCAAAAATATGATGTGCAAAGTTACAGTTCTTAAGCATGACACTTCTCCTCCAAAAGAGTTATTCACCTATGTATTTTCAAGTTAATAGCTTTAATACTTTTTGAGTTATGCTCCCGACAAAAAAGTGACCGACAGACAGACAACTCTGACAAAAACAAAACTATCACTAAAGGTGATTAATACCCCCTATCTCACCATATGTTCAAG
This sequence comes from Solen grandis, assembly GCA_021229015.1. Classification (NCBI taxonomy): domain Eukaryota; kingdom Metazoa; phylum Mollusca; class Bivalvia; order Adapedonta; family Solenidae; genus Solen; species Solen grandis. The sequence continues at coordinate 49,141,828 of CM037784.1, read as the reverse complement.
TTTTGTGAGTATAGGACAGGACATGCCACCCACCTCCTCACCCCACCAATGTGATGCAGGGATATCATAGGATATAGAAATTAGCCAAGCCCCCCACCCCCCACATACCTAATATTGAAAGGATAAAATTATTTAAGTAATTTATGTTGACCACTGGTTTTTAGAGATATTTTTCTTCTTTTTGATCTTTCCTAAAATAAAATTCTTTTGGTTGCCATGGCAACCACAACTCCTGGTTAAGGATCACCTATTGAAGATCATCAATGCCTTCTGTTTAGTGGTTTCAATATTTGACAATGCAAGGTGACAGCATGGTGATCTCAATAACTCATCTTGTTGTTGTTGTATTGGGGTTTGCTTTCGCTGCGATAGTATTTCAATCATAACCCATCTTGAACATTTGAGCTAAGGTGAGCAAAAAACAAGGTGCGCAAAAAACAGAGTACCGTTAGTGTTTTCTGAAGCGAGACAAGGAAGTACAAATGTCAGCACTCAAACCTTCCCGGGGAAACTTGTTTTGACTTCAGTCTGGCCTTGGCTGAGCCATCGTCTAGAAGTTAAGGATATTTGGAAGATCAGCACAAACTGGCAAAGTAAGTCATTTTCTTTAATGAATTTCTATTTTAATACTGATTTTGAATATCCTAAAATTACGTCAGCTTAATTTTGTAACAAAAAAAAAAGAAAAAAGGTTTAATTTAAAAGTTCTTGAAAAAACAAGAAACAACAACATTTAATTTAAAAGTTCTTGAAAAAACAAGAAACAACAACAACAACAACAAACTGATTATGATAAACTTGTGTTTTTTTTGTCACATTTTAGAAATTTATGATGAAACTGCAATATTTAGTTAAAAATCATCTGTAGTTTATACTGGGTAAATGATCCTTGATAAATGGTCAATGGTGCCTTTCTACTCCTTGTCATGCATTCTAGATTTCTTAACCCATCTAATAATAGGGTCAACACAAAACCAACATATTTGGGGAGTGAGAAAGGGGTCCCGTCTAATTGGCAAATAGTCTTATTGGAGAGGTTCTATGGAAAGTTTTTACTCAAAACAAATCAAACAGCATGTGCTTGTATTAAAATGTAAACTTCGTCAGACTAAACTTTAGATGGATGTATTTGATGCGCAAGTAAATGTCATATTTGTCTCAGTTATTATCAGTCATTTGTCTGGTTAACGCAATTTTGATCGGCCTTTTGTCTGAACTACTAAAATATGATCAGCCATTTGAAATAAGTACCGGCATATCACCAATGGCAGAATGAATCACTTGTTATCTTTATAACTATTTCCTTATACAAATTGTTTCAAAATGGTCAGGTTTAGAGTGAGGAGGTATATAAAAATCACTGGAAAGACACTCATCCTACTCCTATCTCTGATGTAGACACACAATATACCAGTCTCTGTTTTACAGGTCCTGCTTATGTACATCTGATATCACTGGCCAAACCTGTATAAACAACCAAGTGCTTGACCTCAAGAGGAGTTTCAAGAGATCAATAAGTTGGACAGTCAAATTACTTGACAAAACTCTAGCTGATACAACATGGAGTATTTGGGTTTCTTAGCTTTAGTCCTCCTGCGTCTCACCCTGGTTCAGGCAGACTGTCGCACGTCAAATGATATTGGCAAGACGGAATGTTTCCTTGGCACACCTTATTATTCTAAGTACCAGTGGGGGACCTGCCTAACGGACACATACATACGGACAAAATCAAATCAAAAACACATGTGTAGGGACTCAAGGGCTTATGTATGCTACTATCAGTGCATGCTGGAGATCCATTTATTAGAAGAAGGTAATTTTCTTCTCTTTTATTTTCATCTTTCATATCAAGGATGGGTACTTTTTCTAAGCTTTAATAAACTATATATATTCTGTAACTATATTGTTTCACTAATACAAACGAAAACAAGAGGGCCAATATGGCCCTGAAGTTGCTCATCTGAGAAACATTGCCTTCATTACCTGCACTGCTGAAAGACGTTCTCTACAGTTTCTAAACTGAAAACTGAAACTACATTGCAGAATTTGTTTAAACTTTGCATGATTATAGAGAATCATATAAGAAACAAATTTATGGAAAAAATATTGGGGTCACCGTGCTTCTTTTTGAGTTATCTGCCCCTGAAAGTGATATTTTTTTGCAATTACTCGACATTTTCAATGGCAGATAACTCAATATGATGGCATACAACACATCATTTAGTTTTAAATCGATGATAGTACTTTATTACCTGTCTCTGTGCAAAACTTTGAGAAATTCTATGCAGCAGATTTCATACTTTGGTAGCTTATGCAAACATATTAAAATTTTCTTCAAATTCTCTCCCGTTTTCAAGAAAAAATTCAGTATGTTTACATGTTTAAGCATAGTGAAACTTCTGTTAGATAGAATTGTCTTATATGTTGCATAATGATTAGAGATGGAACAGAATACAGGTCCAGCCATTAGGACAATTCATGCTTAGTTTTATTAATTTCTACCAGGGGGTTTCAGAGAAGATGTTGTTTTAAGCAAATTGCTGATGACACACGGCTGATGCAGGGTGATCCCAATAGTTCACCTTGAGCACCTTGTGCTCCATTTATCTTAAACGGTTTTTAAGTTATCGCGGAATCCAGATTTACAGACAGACAGATGTACGGATGGACGGATGGACAGACGGAGGGGACTAATAAGGAAAATGGACTTCGCCTGGAGGCCATGTTTTTTCACAAATCCAAATAATTTGAACAATCTTGGTAGAGAGTGACCCATGGAACATCAGTGCCAAAAAACTTTGAAATCCAGCTAGTAATTTTAGACAAGAAGAATTTTCTAATTTGATATACATGTATATGCATATAAGGAAAACAGACTCTGCCCCCTGGCAGCTATGCTTTTCAACACATCAAAATAATTTGAACAATCTTGGTAGGGAGTGACCTAAGGAACATCTGTGCCAAATTACTTTGAAATCAAGCCAGTACTTTTGGACAAGAGGATTTTTCAAATCTGTACTAAATACATATAAGGAAAATGGCCTCCATCCCCTAGCAAACGTTTTCATAATTTATTTCTTTCCATTGCCACCAGGGTTCTACATGGATCAAGTTTATTTTAGCAACTTTTGTGAAGGTTCACCAAAGGATCATCCCTGCTAAGTTTCATCAAATTCTGTCCAACAGGTTCAGTAGAGATGTCATTTTAAGTTTTTACTTTATACATATTAAGGCAATTTAGCCCCGCCCCTAGCAGCCATGTTTTCAAACTGATCAGAATAATTTTAGCAATCTTGTTTGGGGTTTACCCATGGAACATCTGTATTAAGACATTTTGAAATCTGGCCAGTGGTTTTAAAGGGAATGATTTTTAAAGTTTTCACAATTTATTTCTTTCCGTTGCCATGGCAATCAGAGTTCTACATAGATCGAGTTTATTTTCATAACATTTGTAGAAAGTAACCCAAGGAATACCTGTGCTAAAAAAATTCTGAAATTTGGCCTGCAGTTTTTGAGAACAGGTCTCTGTAGTTTTCACAATATACATATACATGTACGGCTAATTTGCCTCGCTGTAACAGCCCAAATTCCCCTCTCCCTCCCCCCCACCCCAGTCAGTTTTTTCCCCGAGAAAGAAACTGGCTAGTCAGGTTTTTCCCCACCCAGTCAGTTTTTCCCCCCTCTATTTTTAAGGTTTCGGAGGTGGGATTCTTTTTTCCTTATTAGTTGCATAGGGGAAATTCTGGCCTAGTCAGTTTTTTCCCCCCAATCTAATATATTGTGCGAGATGGTCGGGATATTCTGGACCAGTCAGTTTTTTCTCCCCTATCCAATACATTGGGCTAGATGGTGGGGAAATTCTGGACCAGTCAGTTTTTTCCCCCATATCTAATATTTTAAGCGAGATGGTTGGGAAATTCTGGACAGTCAGTTTTTTCCCCCTTCATAATTGGAGGTGGGGGAAATTCTGGCCAGTCAGTTTTTTCCCCCACAATATATTTTGGTGGGTTTATGGACCAGTCAGTTTTTTCCCCTATCTAATATATTGTGCGTGATGGTGGGGAAATTCTGGCCTAGTCAGTTTTTTTCCTTCTGTCATTTAGATTGTGGTGATGGTGATGAAATTCTGTCCAGTCAGTTCCCCCCCCCCCCCCCCCCCCCCCTGTTATTTAGATTGTTTGTGATTGTGGGGAAATTCTGGACCAGTCAGTTTTTTCCCCCTTATCCAATATATTGTGCAAGATGGTTGGGAATTTCTGGACCAGTAAGTTTTTCCCCCCTATCCAATATATTGTGCATGATGGTGGGGAAATTCTGACCTTGTCAGTTTTTTCCCCCCTATCTGTTATAAAATGCAGGAATATGTTAAGCATGTAGTTAGAATTTCCCCCATATCTAATAGATTGTGCCTGGAGGTAGTGAAATTCAAACATTGAATTACATGTACTTGAATTAATTTGCTTAAAATGACATCTTCTCTGAAACCACAAAGTAGGAATTGATGCTTGAATCACTTTCTACTTTTAATTTATATCTTTAATTTGGCATATTAAAATAAAATAATGACCACAAAAGCTTAGAGAAAAACAAATCTCCTCTTGCTTTTAACTTGCCAACAAAAATGTCAGAATTTCCCCACAATAACCACAATCTAGATGACAGGGGGGAAAAACTGACTAAGACAGAATTTCCCCACCATCACGCACAATATATTGGATAGGGGGGGGGGGAAAAACTGACTGGTCCAGAATTTGGGCAGAATTTCCCACCATAACGCAATTTAGGGAGGAAAAAACTGACTGGTGCAGAATTTCCCCACCATAACGCACATTTTACATGGGGAGGAAAAAACTGACTGGTGCAGAATTTCCCCACCATAACGCACAATTTACATGACAGAGAGGAAAAAACTGACTGGTCCAGAATTTCCCCACCTACACGCACAATCTAAATGACAGGGGGGAAAAAACTGATTCGGCCAGAATTTCCACACCTTCATGTACAGTGTACATGACAGGGGGGAAAAACTGACTAGGCCAGAATGCATGCACCATCATACACAATATATTGGATAGGGGGGAAAAACTGACTGGTCCAGAATTTCCCCACCATCATGCACAATATATTAGATAGGGGGGAAAAAACTGACTAGTCCAGAATTTCCCCACCTCAGAAACCTTAAAAAAAAGAGGGGGGAAAAACTGACTGGGTTGGGAAAAACCTGACTAGTTAGTATCTTCTCCGGGGGAAAAACCTGACTAGTCAGTTTCTTCCCCGGGAAAAAACCTGACCAGTCAGTTTCTTTCCGAGGAAAAACCTGACCAGTCAGTTTTCTTCCCCAGGGATGAAACTGACGGGGGAAAAACTTGACGGTTACATTGCCATGTTTTTTACGGATCAGAATAATTTTTTCAATCTTGGTAGAGGGTTATCCATAGAACATCTGTGCCAAACCATTTTAAAATCTGGCCAGCAGTTTTGGAGCAGAAGTCTTTTAAAGTTTTCACTATATACATTTACAGCAAATTAGCCCTGCCCCCGGTGGCCATGTTTTTTTACAGAATGGGAAATAATTTTAGCAATCTTTGTAGAGGGTTACCCAAGGAACATCTGTACCAAAACAATTTGAAATCTGGCCAGCAGTTTTGGAGGAGATGATTTTTCTTTTTTTTTCTTTCTGTTTCCATGGCGACCAGAGTTCTACATTGACCAAGTTTATTTTAGCATCTTTTGAAAAGGTTCACCAGAGGATCATCCCTGCCAAGTTTAATCAAATTCTGTCCAACGGTTTCAGAGAAGATTTCGTGAAAATAAAATAGTTAATGACGCACAATGGACGACAACGGACAACAGGTGATAACAAAAGCTCACATTGAGCACATTGTTCTCAGGTAGCAAAAAATTAAGAAAATTTACCGTCATATCAATACTTTCAAAAGAACAAACTGTTTTTTTGTGTCATATATGGCGCCATTGCGAAACAACACTATTTATAAAGAATATCATGGTTATTCAATAACCATTCAGTAGTTATTTGTGTAGTAGTATTATTTGTGTTTAAAAATAAATGAAAATGCAGTTTGCGAGAATTTATGGTGAATCCTCCAAATTTGGATCAGTTCTAAAAATAGTAACATTTCTGGGGAACACCATAATGTGGGTTTTATGTGTTGTTCAAAAATATGTTTACATTTCTTGGGGCACCCTGACTAGCCTTGCTGCCACATTACAGAAGTGTTAATATAAAGCTAAAAATCAGTATTGTGACCCCATTTTATTTACACTGCTACTATTATTATTAATCTTTGAGAATCAAACTGAATCTTTTGAGTTTAAGTTGTGTGGTGTTTATATGAACACTATGAAGGTAGACACTGTAGTCTGGCATGTGTTCTGTATAAACTACAATGTTCAAGTATATTTACAGCATGAGGTACAGTCAAACCTGTACCAACGGTCACCTCTGAATAAAGGTCACCTAACAACAATGATCACAGCCTGACTGTTTTTGTTCTAAAATTTAACTGTGAACAATGGGCACCTGCTTACACCAGTTAACCCTTTCCCTCATAGAGGAAACCATGAAAAGACCTATGCGAACAGCATAAAACCAGATCAGCCTGTGAGTAACTCGCAGGCTGATCAGGTTTTATGCTGTTCGCTGCTCCTCAGTGGTCTGGAAATGAGGATTTTGTTATTAAATTTGGTAAGGTTTAACTGTGGTTTTCTGCAGATCAGGCTTTATGTGGTACCTATTGAGTGCGTCAAAATGAATCTATATGAGGGAAAGGGTTAACAGTCAGTAGAATCATGTCCCAGATGCGCAATTTTCCCATGAACAGTGGTCGCTAGGCAACCCTGCCTTGTGGTCTCATGTCTGTGTCATCTTGCTGCTTCCCAAAAACATCCCAGGTACAAGAGAGCCATTTTATCTTCCTCGTAACAGATTGGTAATTTTATCTTACTCGTAAAAGATTGCCCATTTTATCTTCCTCGTAAAAGATTGGCTCTTTATAATATGCATTTTGTGACAAACATTAAATCTTCCACTTTCGCTCTTTCTGATGTTTATTCTGTAAAATGCATTTTATGACAAACTTAAATTAATTTGAGTAGATAATATGGCCGAAACATATATTAGATGACAAATTGGTGACAAGTAAATATGTATGTTTCATGGAAGAAAGCTGCATAGTAGACATTGATTAAGTGTGCAAGTTATAGTGTTTTCAGTATATCATTACATGTTATGTTTATTTTAAGTCCTATTTGAATAAAAGAGATGTTGAATTTAGTGTCAATAATATATACCCACTGAGTTATTATACTTATTATAACCAATTAATAGTAAAATTTTGGAATAAAATATAAAAAATGCAAAAATACCACACGCATCAATGGTGTAGAACAAGTAGTAATTGTAACAGTGAACTGTTACTAAGTCTCCCAAACGTAGTTTAAGAAATAACCTAGTCATAAGTAAACTTGAGGGGGCAGGGTCTGTCCCTGGGTGACCTCGGGGGTCACCAAAGTAGTGCCATTCAATCTGTCTCATCATGAGGAAAAAGAATATATATGGTTTAGGGGTGGGGATCTAAACAGTTTTTCAATTTCTGACATTTTTTGAGACGAGATACAAATGTTGATGGGAAGTGATAATTATTGATATTTCCTTTGATTGTTTTTTTTTCTGAATTGTCCATCATTTACACTGTGGTATAATAAACATATAAGGATTTTCTTTAACATGGAAATTGAAAAAAAAACAAAACAAAAAAAAACACTCTGAATTGCTCAGAATATCTTTGATAGTGTTTTCCATTCAACAAAGCAACATAAGGAAAACACCAACATCAGACGATTCTTATGTGATTGGTAAAAAGAATTTTGTTTACTGGCATTCTACAGACAAGCTTTGTAGTTTTAAATATAACAACTTTTACTAGAACTGTCACAGAGGTGACTAATACCCCCACATATTGCTTTGTCAAAGTATGGAAGTATGCAATAAATGTTGAAAGCAGTAACTATGGATTTAAGTAAAATGGAGAAATTTTCTTAGCAAGTCTAATAAAAGACAAGTCAAAAACTATAATAACAGCAAAAGGCTAAGGATACCCCCCCCCCCCCCCAATACCCCAAAAAACTAGACTCAATGCAAATTCAATAAAAAAAGGCAATACAATTCAATAAAAAGGACAATAACTCATCTTAAAGTTGATAAATCATAATTAATTACATTAATATAAACAAAAAACACATCAAATGACATGAAACCAGGTTTTCAAGTGTCACCCCAGGCAAACAAAAATATTTTTAGTAACAGTGTCTTAGACCTTGACCCTAATGTCCTGAAAAACAATCCAAATCTTTCTCTTCCCATAAGGTATCTATATATCAAATCTGATTATCAGACAATTCCAATCTTTCTCCTTCCATTAGGTATTTATATACTAAATCTGATCATTATACATAACTCCTAAAAGAAGTTATTTGATAGAAATGAAAAATCTATTTTAGCAACAGTGGCTTTGACCCTATCATCCTGGAAATCAAACCCAATCTCCCTCTTCCAATAAGGTGTGACCATGACCTTCAAGTTAGTGACCTGATTCTAGTTAGGGACACATTGTTTTGTCTAAGGATCACTTGTGCCAAGTTATTTTAAAACACAACCATTCACAACAAAGTATGAGCTGATTTAAAGGTCAGCTGAAAGCTGTGACCCTTGACCTTAAAACTAGCAACCTGGTTCTTATTTGCAACATATTGTTTTTACCTAAGGATCACATGAGTCAAGTTTCAAATTAGCACTATTCACAATAAAGCCAGGACACCATTTTAAGGTCAACCAAGCTACCTGGTTCTTGTTTTCAACACATTTTCTCATCCTCAGGATCACTTAAGCCAAGTTATTTTCAAAACGTGACCACTCACAAAAAAGTTAGAGATGGGACAAGATTTTAAGGTCAACTGAGAGCTGTTGCCTTGAGCTTCAAGCTAGCGACCTGTTTCTTGTTTGCAACAAATCCCCTTGTCCTATGGATCACTTGTGTCAAGTTGTTTCAAAAAGCTACCATACATAACAAAGTTCCAGCCGCAACACAAATTCTTCCACATACAAACACACAAGGACACCATGTAACAATATACACCGTCGCCATGCATAATAAAAATACCGCCTAAGAGCATATAAAAATAGAAGATGATTGAACAGTTTTGCCAATCAATATAGCGCAAAAGAAATGCAGCATAAGAAAACCAAACACTTGTACATTTTATTTACAGTAAAGAAAAATCTGCAGACAAATATTTGAGGTAGTCACATAATATCAGCATAATAAAATTTAGAAGAAGGTTTTATTCTATAATTTTATGGCTTTGTTTGAATTACAGCTTTAGCTGGGACCACACAACTTATCATTAGCAATTGGTTTATCAAAACATGTCACGTGCTTTCAATAGAGCCAGTTAACTGTAAAAGTATTTCTTTTATGCAGAATTTTGTCTTTGCTATATATCAAGTCTGAGGTTTTAACAAACAAAGGATTGATAATAAAACTGTAGTTTGAGCTTTTGGCTGGGTTATTAAACAAGGGGGCCAAGATGGCCCTGAAGACGCTTACCTGAGAAATACTGCCTTTATTGCCTGTACAAGTTATTATATTCTAGCATAGTTTACTGAATACCCTATCAATGAGATCATTTTATTTCCACAAACCAAACAGTACTTATGGTCAAAATTTAAAGTCGAACTTGGCTGAGAGTTCATGGCCATAAACATTGTCATGAAACTTCATAATGATTGCTTAAGAAATGAAGATGCTAGAGTGTTAACACATTGAAATCTGGCATTTTTTAGTATAAAAAGGTCCATAACTCCTGACCTAACTGGTCGAAATCAGTCATTATCAAATTGGGCCTAGAGATTATAGCTATAAATATTGCCATGAAGTTTTAAATGACTGCTTAAGAAATCTGGCATTTTTTCAAATATTAAAAGGCCGTAACTCCTGACCTAATTAGACAATATCAGCCACACCTAGAACAGTAAGCAAAGGCTAATGGATACCCCCACTTACCCACCACCCCAAACAACCAAACACAATGCTTGTGAGCAGTACTTGGTAACAGCTATTTCACATGAATGTGAGAATGCAGGGATACAGACTAGACCTATTATTTCCCCACTTCCCTACTACAGTTGACATTGTATTAAGAGACTGCTCAAGGGACTGCCAAAAAGTGGTCGCTTAATGAAATAGTCTTTTAATAGATATTTTTGATAATCCAGGCAAACAGATCATATATGTATAAACTGTAAGCTAAATTGTATCATAATGTTTTATTATATTACAACATGATGTAAACTATACAATGTTTTGTTATTTTATACCAATAAACATCAACATGTTTATTTTTTATCATATCTTTCGATTTTTTAGCTGTTATGTTGGAATAATACCTTGGATCATTGGCTGAAGTTTGCATTTGGTATTTGGTGGAAAAACACAACATTTGACATCGAATTCATGGGTGGATTCGAACAATTTCAAGAAAAATATTATTTAGAAATGAGCTTTCTTTATGTCTCTGTCTAACATAATCCAGAAACCCCCGATAAATTTATTTCAACCGTGCGCCCTCGTCGCGTATCATAAGACGCAATGTATATACTTATAGGTACAAATTATTAATGGTACTCATTGCATCCGGAAGTATTAATTTACCTTATTCCCAAATATTCTTTTACCGAAATCCGAAGCATTCAGCATTTGGAGGGATGGTTTCACCTATGTTATGCTTAGTAACTGTTGAAACGGGAACCAGGAACTATATTTAGAATTCAGCTGCACATAGTGCAGTCATGCGTGGTCAAAACAAATTGATACGCAATCGCTCAAAAAAGTTCATTTTGTGCATAATCTTAAGTGCTGGGACTTGGTTTATGTGGTCGCTGGTAGCCTAATAAAAAAGTCGCTTAATGGGATAAAATGATATAGTAAAAACGTTTGGGCAGGATTTATAACGGTCGTTTAATAAAAAAAATCGTTTAATACAGGTGGTCGCATGTACGATGTTGACTGTGTTTGTCAGTTAATAACATTAAAAAGTTATTTACCAGCTGACAAACCCATCAAAGTCTGTTGCAAAAATATGGCCCTGGTTGGTAGAATGTAGCATGTAATCTTCTATGAAAAGAACATTATGAGGGTCTTAATCTATTTTAAGAAGATGATGGTAAGAAAACAGGCAACTATCAATACATATAATGTGTAATCATCCATAAACAAGCATATTGGCATTGATTTTCTATTGTTGACCTCTAAGTATAACCTTGACCTTTGAACTAGAAAACCAGTTCTTTCACAGGATGCTCAGTCTACAGAAGCAAATATGTGTAATGTTCTGATATTTCAAGGGCCTAAAATGTATCTCTATTTGTCAATTATCCGCCATAACATATTGTTGCCATTATTATTGTCTCTTAAGTTAAATGATGTTTGCTTAATAATTGCAGATGCTAGAGTATAAACAAAGTAAAAATCTGGCATTATTGAACAGGGTTGCTTGCAACACTGTCCTATGGTAGTACAGATTTCGGCATCATACAATACTCTGGGGCTATATTTAGACATTCATATTTAGATTTCCCTTTTAACTTACTATGTTAAAGTTCCAAATTTTGTTTTCAGTCTTATCACAAAATGATGATTATATTCACGTTTATTTCAGTATAACTGCATTATGTAAGCTGGAACTGAATTAAAATGTGTTGATAATAGATGCTTGATATAAAATGTTTACTAAACTGTAACGAAAAAAGGAAGTTGGCAAGCGAAAAAATCGCACCTCATTTGGAGATTTAAATCAGGTTGAGGTTAACAGGTACAAAAGAAAAAACAAGAAGGCCATGACGGCCCTGAATCGCTCACCTGATTAGAAATGAGCAAAATATGTTGGATTTTTCATATTGACCTACTTTTTGACCCCACATGACCCAAATTTGAACTTCTTCAAGATTTTATGGAGACAAACATTCTAACCAAGTTTCGAAGATTGGCCTAAAAATGTGGCCTCTAGAGTGTTAACAAAGTTTTTCTAAGATTTGACCTTGTGACCTACTTTTTGACCCAACATGACTCAAATTTGAACTTGTTCAAGATTTTATGCAGACAAACATTCTGACCAAGTTTCATGAAGAATGGCCAAAAATGTGGCCTCTAGTGTGTTAACAAGGTTTTTATAAGATTTGACCTTGTGACCTACTTTTGACCCCACATGACCCAATTTTGAACTTGTCAAGATTTATGAGAAAACATTCTGACCATGTTTCGTGAAGATTGGGCCAAAAATGTGGCCTCTAGAGTGTTAACAAGGTTTTCATAAGATTTGACCTCGTGACCTACTTTTTGACCCCACATGACCCAAATTTGAACTTCTTCAAGATTTTATGGAGACAAACATTCTGACCAAGTTTCATGAAGATTGGCCAAAAAATATGGCCTCTAGAGTGTTAACAAGCCAAATTGTTGAAGACGCACGCCGGACAAAGGGCCATGACAAAAGCTCACCTTGAGCATGTTGTGCTCAGGTGAGCTAACAAGAGTGCCAGTGCTGCCACAATATACGCCGCCACAAAATATAAAGACCAAGAGGGTCCTTTTAATTATTGCTTTTAACATTTCTGTAAGCATAAGCTCATAATGAAGTCTGTGAGACCAATTAATTTAGATGAACAGAGATAGAACCCTTACAAGGCTTCCAATATGAAAGTAGGTCAAATAGTAGTATCAATATGAATCCTTTTTTCTTTCTCTGCATAACTCTTGCAAAAATCACTGTACCAGAAAATCCCTGCTTTATGCACTTTTACCTGTTTAGAAACTTGACTTGTGTTTTCAAGAGACCATGTTTAAAAAGGCATAACTATTGCAAATATTGATAAACATCAAAATCCCTGCTTTGTGCATATCTACCTAGTATGGTAATGACAATGCCCAAAATTTGAAAAGATTCGGTCAGAAACATACATGGAATTGCATTCACAAGGCCGAAATATCAATCAGCTAAAGAGACTAAGTTTCAAGAGACAAAAATCTTGCAAAAATTAATGAACTGGAAAATCGCCACTTCATGCACATCTACCCATTATATTAATGCCACTGATCAAGTTTTGAAAAGATTCGTTTAGAAATGTAGGAGGAGTTGCGTTCACAAGGCTGCAATATCAATCAGCTACAGAGACTAAGTTTCAAGGGACACAAATCTTGAAAAAATCAATGAACTGGAAAATCACCACTTCATGCACATCTAACCACTATATTCATGCCACTGATAAAGTTTTGAAATGATTCGTTCAGAAATGTAGGAGAAGTTGCGTTCATAAGACTGCAATATCAATCAGCTACAGAGACTAAGTTTCAAGGGACATAAATCTTGTAAAAATCAATGAACTGGAAATTTGCCACTTCATGCACATCTACCCATTTTAGTAATGACATTGACCAATTTTTGAAAAGATTCATTCAGAAATGTAGGAGGAGCTGCGTTCACAAGGCTGCAATATCAGTCTGCTACAGAGACTAAGTTTCAAGGGACATAAATCTTGTAAAAATCAATGAACTGGAAAATTGCCACTTCATGCACATCTACCCATTTTAGTAATGACATTGACCAAGTTTTGAAAAGATTCAGAAATGTAGAAAGAGTTGCGTTCACAAGACTGCAATATCAATCAGCTATAGAGACTAAGTTTCAAGGGATATAAATCTTGTAAAAATCAATGAACTGGAAAATTGCCACTTCATGCACATCTACCCATTTTAGTAATGTCATTGACCAAGTTTTGAAAAGATTCATTCAGAAATGTAGGAGGAGTGCGTTCACAAGCTGCAATATCATCGCTAAGAGACTAAGTTTCAAGGGACATAAATCTTGTAAAAATCAATGAACCTGAAAGTTGCCACTTCATGCACATCGACTCATTATAGTTATGACATTGATCAAGTTTTGTAAAGATTTGTTCAGAAATGTAGGAGTTGCGTTCACAAGGCTGCAATATCAATTAGCTAAAGAGACTAAGTTTCAAGGGACACAAATCTAGTAAAAATCAATGAACTGGAAAATTGCCACTTCATGCACATCAACTCATTATAGTTATGACATGATAAGTTTTGAAAAGATTTTCAGAAATGTAGGAGGAGTTGCGTTCACAAGGCTGCAATATCAATTAGCTACAGAGACTAAGTTTCAAGGGACACAAATCTTGTAAAAATCAATGAACCGGTAAATAGCCACTTCATGCACATCTACTCATTATAGTAATGACATTGATCAAGTTTTGAAAAGATTCATTCAGAAATGTAGGAGGAGTTGCGTTCGCAAGGCTGCAATATCAATTAGCTACAGAGACTAAGTTTCAAGAGACATAAATCTTGTAAAAATCAATGAACCGGAAATTCGCCACTTCATGCACATCTACTCATTATAGTAATGACATTGACCAAGTTTTGAAAAGATTCATTCAGAAATGTAGGAGTTAAGTTTCAAGAGACAAAAATCTTGCAAAAATTAATGAACTGGAAAATCGCCACTTCATGCACATCTACCCGTTATATTAATGCCACTGATCAAGTTTTGAAATGATTCGTTCAGAAATGTAGAAAGAGTTGCGTTCACAAGACTGCAATATCAATCATTAAAAAAAAAGGAAAATTGCCACTTCATGCACATCTACCCATTTAAGTAATGACATTGACCAAGTTTTGAAAAGATTCAGAAATGTAGGAGGAGTTGCGTTCACAAGGCTGCAATATCAGTCAGAAATAAAAATCAATGAACCTGAAAATTGCCACTTCATGCACATCTACTCATTATGGTAATGACATTGACCAAGTTTTGAAAAGATTCATTCAGAAATGTAGGAGGAGTTGCGTTCACAAGATATGGATGTACGGATGTACTGACGGACGGACAGACGGAGAAGATGACGCCAATACAGTGTAACCTCTGAAATCTGAACACCTGTGGGACTGACCAAAAAGTTCAGATTTTGGAGGTTTCCGGAATTCAGAAGTCTGGATTGAATTAGACTAGCACATATGTATCTATGTTTATTAATGGTTGTGAATAGTGCAACTTTTGTTTATAAGTGTAATAGTGTTTATATTGTTTGCTAAGTGTAATTATCATCAAATCCTTTGAAGCTTTACCTTATACCTTATACATATATATATATATGTTAATAATAAGAAGAATAATGGACAAATTGTGATTCTAATGCTATCAAAATAAGGATCACCACTGATTGATAAACAATCAATCAGGAAGAAAATTAAGGGATAAATTGCCGCAGGGCTTACAGTTTCCGGTCTGATTACCTGTCAAGCTAGTTGCACTGTTCGGATTTCAGAGGTAAAATAGCGTTGACATAACCCAATATTTACAAAAGAAGGGGAAATTTCGGGACCAAGAAAATGGTTCAGAATTCAGAAGTTTCCGGATTTTGGAGGGTCCGGATTTCGGAGGTTACACTGTATACAACCGTCTCTGGCGGCGTATAAAAAACAACAGAATATACACTTTTCTCTTTTGTAACATATTCATTATCATCTGTTTGTCTGGATTTCCAAAAATCTATTACTGCGCCATTTCATCAGTGACTAACTTTTGGCAGGCCCTTGAGCGGTCTCTTAAAAAAATGTCAAATGTATATGCCTGTAGACATCTCATGGTTGGGGGATAAAAAAATCTCAAAACTACTATAATTACAAGTTAATTAGAACTTAAGACAGCTTCAAACACTGACCTGAGAAAAATTTAGAGTTTTTTTTTCAAAATAAAATGTTGGGGGATTTTGAGTGTAAATAAAGCCAAGCATAACTAAAGTAAAACCTTACACCTCCAAAGCATTTATCATCTTTGCCCAAATTCAACATATTTCAAAATATGAACAAAGGAACTCAGGGAATAGCAGAGGAGAAAATTTAAGAAATATTTTGTTTCAAATCAAGCTTGATAAGATTTAGATTGATTGGGCAGCAATTACAAGAAAATGATATTTTGAAAATTTTATATTTAGTAAGTAAGAGTGAATACGCTACTACGGGGGCTATAAAATACAGATCCAATTTATAACTGCCGACAGACAGATGCTTTACTCTTTTCCTTATGAATATTCATGTGCAAATTTATGACTTGATGAATATTTACTTGCTGAACTTTAAGTGGTTTATGGAACAATGGAATTTCTTTGCTGTGCAGACTGAGTAGAATCTGAGCTATTATTTTATGAGCAAACAGAGAAGACCCAGACCTATCTGATCTGGGTCTGCTGTTTGCAAAAGCATAAAAAACATGTGTATAATTATGAGGTACAGGGTTGAATACAATTCCAATATGGCTGTTTGCTCAATCATCAAATGAAAGATTAAGATGCCTAACATGTATATTGTATTCACTAGGTCCTGTGTATGACGACTGTGCATGCGGCAGGGATGCTGTGAACAATGTGACCACACCAGACACGCCCATTTCCACCCTCCCACCCATTTGTTACAGCCCGTCTGGGGAGGACTGCTCCTGGTATAGCGACTGTCTTGAGGTAACAGTCAAAAGTATTTAAACTAAGTATCAGTCAACATGAAATCCTTTTGATCTCAGTAAAAAATTATTATAAAATAAATGAACTTTTTCCTTATGAATACTTTTATAAGGTCTTTCAAAAGTTAATGTGTGGAAACAGTCATTTCACATAAAAGTTGCCTATAAAGGGCGCTCTTTAAAAAATTTAAACAGTCATTTCACATAAAATTTGCCTATTAAGGGCGCATAACTCAATAATGAATTGGTTGATTGTAACCAAAATTGACCTTGACCTGTATCTTTATAGCATATACTTGCATACCAAATATGAATTTAATACATGAAGTCTTTCAAAAGTTATTGCGTCGAAACAAAATGCCTACGGAAAGATGGACAGACTTACAGACAGTGGCATACCATAAAACGTTCCATCATTTGACAGGGGTATAAAGCAATACAAGATTTTGCCAGCATCACATTCTCTCCCACCTCTATATTGTGAAGGCCATGAGGTAGCATACAGTATCAATCTTGATGCTCAACCATGTGAGCAGTTAAGTGAAAGGAAACCATCCCCTAAAAATGATGGGGGCTGAATTTAACCATTCTACATACTACAAACTTAGTCATTCACTCAGGTAGGCTAAAAAACAGGAATTAATAACTGGATGCATAATTTTAGTATGCATTAAAGTCTATTTATATGTATTTCATTTCTTAAACCGAGAAAAAGGAAGATACATTAACTATATGTTATAATTTCTCTTCCAGAGACGGTACCCATGCAAAAAAGAGCACAATTCCTATGCTCTTGATTATGCAGCAAAATTTTGTAAGCTGTATGAAGACGGATACAACAGCTTTGATTCGAAGGCTCAGGAATGGATTGATGCTGTACGGAAATGTCTCCAAGTGACCCTAGTCCCCATCCTACGACCCTGGGAACACAAGACATGTTCCGAGATCAAGACCATAGCCTTTAATTCTCACAACCCCTGCTATCTAAACCCCAGTAGCACAGCCCCCTCTGTGTGTGATCTCGGTTTCACCAACTTCTGGAAAATCTTTATGACTGTCAAGGGAGCATTGCTGTCTGAAACTGGGAAAACCCTGCAACAGATCACTGTCGTTGCTGCCAAGTGTGGTTACAACCTGGTGTCCAGTAGCATCAAGTCAGTTGTTATGAAGATTGAAACTGGCTTGCAGAGGCTTGTTGACGAAGCTGTTGAAACGTTTACTGGAAAATTTCTGAGGAAAATTTCAAAGACCTTGAACTATGACCGAGATGGCATTATTTTGATTGGTTATCCAGACATTTATGAAAACAGATTCAAGAGAGAGGTGAACCCATCACAGTCTGAAGGATTTCAAATCAAAGCCTACATGGCCTTGAGAGAGGAATTTGATGTCTACACACCCTCCGGACAGTACCCTGCAGTCAATCTGACAGAAAAACTTGAGTTGCTGGTTTCATCCGTTAAGTCTGGTGAAGTGAGACCTGACCTGCCCAGCGGTTACAAGTTCTCTCAGTTTGGGGTGTGTTCCGACTTCAACTGCACACAGACCAGCACTCAGTTTCAGCCCCCAGACCCTCCTGTCAGCCACGCCCTCCCTGTAGCTGCACCCACTCTTCTCATCCTTATCTCTACTCTTTGGATTCAAATGCTATTTTAGAATGGAGACTTAATCCATTACCACTTGGGGAGTTGTCAAAAAAATAAGCCATGACTTTGGGACCAGTATAAAACAAGGGTAATTTAAGGCCCAACTAAAATAATGCAACATTGAACAGTGAACATTACCATAACTGCAATGCATGAGAAAATGCACCTTTAGCCTATTAAACAAATAATAATTAAAAAAAAGATTTGTGGTCTAATGATGGACTATTGCATACATATTCAACACTCCTTCATGTCATTTCCAGAACAGCTGTTAATACTTACATTACACAGTCAACCATTTAAACATGTCAATAAATGAGTATGTAATCCAATGTTCAGTATATATAATCGGATTTCATTTATATATAGCCAACCTATTCGCATTCAATTTCATGAATATATCTCCCACCAGAATGTCTTTTCATCATTTTCCCCTATCAAACAGCAAAAAATCATCACTCCTATGCAAACTGACTTTGAAAAACATTCAATTAGAGTTAGAGTTTTGGTTGTTGTTTTTTTACAGAACTCTTTCTTTTTTCTTAAATTCATGCATTTTTCTGCAAATTTGAAGTTTATCCCCAGGGATTTTCTTTCCCCAAACTGAAGAAAATTATGTTTTACTCCCTAAAATATGATAATAAGATCCCTTTCCCATCATCAGTGAAAAAAGCCTGCAACAGTTCACAGAACATTCATGAGTGCGAGGTAATTAGAAATAAGAAATTTTGTATGCATTTCACTTTACAACTAAAATGAGATTTTAGACAAATGCTCTTATAAGTCAAACAAGTAATAGCAGATATACAGATATTTTACCAAGTTAAAAAAACAAAGCCAGCTATAGATACCAGATGTATATTCAAGATAAAAAAGGGCAAAAAAAATTCCAATCTAATTAACAGGATATTACTGATGCATGTAAATATTGTAAATAAAACTCTATCCCTGACAACTCAAGCTTACTTCTAATAATTATAACACTGCATTATTCAATGGGTCTATAAAGTCTACATCTTATATTTAATTTGCTCTATATAAAGAAGTTTGAATTGTTTAATTTGCTCAATATAATAGAAGTTTGAATTGTTTAATTTGCTCAATATAATAGAAGTTTGAATTGGACAAAAATACATACAGTAAAACCTCGATAATGAGACCACTATTGGGTCCATCTGAAAGTGGTCTTATTATTGAGTTGGTCTCATTATTGAGTTTGGTCTTTTCATAAATACAGTGGAACCTCTCAAAACCGCACTCTCT
This sequence comes from Solen grandis, assembly GCA_021229015.1. Classification (NCBI taxonomy): domain Eukaryota; kingdom Metazoa; phylum Mollusca; class Bivalvia; order Adapedonta; family Solenidae; genus Solen; species Solen grandis. The sequence goes on along the minus strand of CM037784.1, from coordinate 49,122,314 downwards.
ATAAACCGGAATACTCTCTAAACCGCACGAAAAAGGGAACCTCCGAATTCCGAATACCGGACGATAATTTCGTGATATTTACATAAATTGTGAGTATTTTCACCTCTTTAAACCGCACGCGAGGCAAAACATGAACATGTCCGTAAAATATACTGACATTATTTTCTGAAAACTGTATGCGAGATTAACCGGCGTAGACGTTTCATCTTCTGTGTGTGATAAATACAATTAGCGGTGAACAATTACAATTACATTGACCGGCATGATTAAAGATGGGATAAGGTAATAATATTGTTAATCGAGCGTTTTGAGATCCGGAAGAGTTTCATATTTGTAGTAGTGACTTTACAAATCCGTCAACAAACTCACCATTCTATCTTCCTCGTAAATGATTGATGGATACTGTAAGGAAGAAGGAAAATAATCGGCTCTTTCTGATGTTTATTCTGTAAAATGCATTTTGTGACAAACTTAAGCTGAGTAGATAATACGGCAAAAATATGCTAGATGACTAATTGGTGACAATTAACCATGTATGTTTCAATGAAGAAATCTGCATAGTAGACAATGATTTAGTGTGCAAGTTAAAGGCGTTTTATTAGTATATCGTTACATGTTATGTTTTTAAGTCCTTTTTGAATAATAGAGATGTTGAATTTAGTATCAATAATATATACCCACTAGAATTATTATACCTATTATAAACCATTAATAGAAACATTTCGGAATAAAATATAAAAAATGCAATAATACCACACACATAAATGACGTAGAGTAATGCCATATATGTCTACATACATATAATTCCATTTACATAACAAGTGGAGAATAATACCATACATATAACGAACAACACTCAAAGAGTAAAACCCCCTGTAAACCGCACACCTCTGAAAACCGGACATTTCAGTTGGTCCGGGCACTATGCGGTTTAGAGAGGTTCCACTGTATTTCATTTCAATGTTGATCAAATTCAATACTTTTTTTTTAATTTGATAGATGAAAATAATATCTCTTGAATCAATTTAATGTTTTTTTAAAAGTTTTGTTATGAAATATAATCCTGATTATTTTTATAAAACTTTTTTTTTTCACATTAAAAATTAAAATCTATGGTCATATCATGCCGATTAAAAGTCTACCCAATTTAAATTTTGCTAATTTTCCTATAATTATCAAGCTGATTGCTTATTCAATTGTTGTAGTAATAAGCTTTTTTTAATTATCCAGTTGCCTCCGACTTTTCCCCGTGCGGTTTTGATTCAAGACAATTTCTTTTGAATTTAAAGATCTTAACGTTTGATTTCAGTTTTAAAGCAGTCTTTGGAAAGTATTTATGAAAGTGATTGAATAATATGACGGGATATCTAATACTATTTTAGTCAAGTTTTCGTGGGAAGTCTTCGTGCCAATTAACGACTGTCAAAAAAACGTGATACTACAGCTTTTCAAAACATTAGTCAATCGAAACGCGTCACGGTGATTGTTACTGCTAATCAGGGCAGCTCATCTGGACATATAACAAATACTCGTTAACTTGACAGCAAATACATCCGTAGATCCCAAAATTGCTCTCTGTTACGTAATATTACCCATCTCACCCATTGTTTTCACTCTCCATCGAATCTTATCTACCGTGTTATCAAAACATCCGAATTACGGCACGAGCGACCTTCACCTGTACCGGAAACCAGATGTCGTAAAATGACAACTTGAATAAACTTTTTCACAGGACCTTCGTTCGCATTATTGAGGTCAAAAGAAGACTAATTTTACGATTTGGTCCGATTTTAGTGGTCTTTTTATGCAATTTTGAGTTGCCCGCTTTAATGAGGTGAGCGACCATTGAAATATATAGAGAAAAATTCGGGTCCGGCAAAATGTGCCCGTAATATTGAGTTGGTCGTGATAATGAGTTGGTCACAGAGTGAGGTTTTACTGTATTCATAAAATACAAACAAAATATGCAAAAATGAACACCGTTTCATGTCAATGTTTCTTAAGTCTCCTAAGTAAATACCATCTAATCTGATTAAAAATTCATTACTTGCTTCTTAATTTCAATTTAAGTAGTAACTAAACTAACAAGAGTGTTCTTTAGAACATATGTGTCACTTGCTGAAGCATGCCAGAAAAAGTGTGATGGATGGACAAGCTTGATGGAAAAAGTGTGATGGATGGACAAGCTTGATGGAAAAAGTGTGACAGACAGACAGACAGATGGAGGAGAGAAAAATGATCACTATATATCACCTAAGCTTACAGCAGGTGACACAAAAATCATTACATAAACATTGTTTAAACCATAAATATATACATGTATATGGTAATGTACTATAGTCTATACATCTTTTATCCAATACCTTGTCTACTAAAATGTTTCATATGTTTCTTGTGAAATTATTGTTCATATTTAGTTTAATACATTGACCCTTCACCTCATGAATATTGATGTACACATTTATAACCTGATGAATATTCATTTAATGAACTGTTTATAGTATATGAAACAAAGGATTTTTCCTTGCCAAACAGACTGTAGAATCTGAAAATGTATGAGCAAAAAGAAAAAAAAAACTCCTTTAGGAGTGTCTGATCTGGGTCCTCTCTGTTTGCAAATGTGTCCAAATTGAGTCTACATGAGGTCAAGGGTTAAATATAAAATACATGATGTACATGTCACTTTTGTGAAGAACAGGAACACAGGAATGATTTTTTTCCTGAAATCAAAATTACAAAATTATGTTTACTTTTATTTTGAAATTTTGATGAAACTTAACACCTTGCTTGTTATAACATACATATTTACAAAATGTTTTCTTTCCAGGCTGATGAATAAGAGAGTCTTTTTTTTTCTTTAAAATTTGAGTGGGGGAAATTTTATGTATTGACTATCTCCTAGGAGATGTCTCCTGCTTGTAACAGCAGTTATCTTTGCTAGGTATATAGCTGGGAGGAACAGTACAATAAATGCATGTGTGCATACCTGTTTATCAACTACTGATCCGTTGTTTACTTCTTGACAAACAACTTGCACCAACATGTATTAATTAAGGATTGCTTTATCAAGGATTGCTTAACAGGCTTGGTATGGAGCACAGCCACTTCAAAGACTATCCTTTAGTGATAATGACTTCAATTCGAAGCATATCACTCTAAATATTTAAACATTTCCCTGTTGAGCGAGAGAGAGAAGAGAGAGAGTTTTATATTAGCTTAATTAACTCAAAATAATTCAATAAATTATTTCATTATTAAAAAAAAAAAAACCCTTTTGCTTTATTAAGTAAAAGGTTTAAATTATGTATATGCTAATTAAAAAAAATATTCTTAAATGTTGCAATAAACTGTTTGTTACCATATTTAATATGATCCAAAAAATGTTCAAGTAATATTATTCAACAATGTGATATGAGTTAACTTATGGTAATTTTGGAAAACTGAAGACAAATATTCTATGTTGATATTGAAATGCTCAGGACAGACTGTCAGAAATAAGACTTTTTAGAAAAGAGTAAACTAATTCCAGTTTTCCAAGTATAAAATAAAGAAGTAAAATTGTGAATAATAATACTGGTACATTGTATTGTGTGCGCTTTTATATATTTTGTACTGCAAATAAAATTAAAGCTTAGAGAAGTGTTTATGTGTCTTTTATTTTAACCTTTAACAATGACAAGTTTTGTAGTGGTTTCATGCAGGTTTGATCAAAGTAGACATGAAATTGTTAGGTCTATACCAGAAGGATAAATTAAGTGGGGTCCAAAATTTACAGTATTTCAGTAACATGGTGATTTGTTTAAAGGAGACAGATATAGACAGTGCTGCCTCCATTGTAATATCACTTCACTTCATTATCCCGACATAAAGCCAATCAGTCCCGGAACTGTCCTTTTATACTAAGCTACAAGCATAGAGATACACCAGTACCCCTTAAACCACTATGGGCATATCATGGCTGAGGACTGAACTTATGACATCTTGGCTGTGGGGAAGATGCTCTACCCACATCTGCATGTATGTCCTTCAAAAGTATAACTACACAGGTATGAATATGTTTAGCCCTGATCTACACAGTTACACTATTTCATATTATGCAAGCACATTCCCAAGCTACATCAGGCTGAAAACAATTATCAAATTATTACTGTGTTACCACCTCATCTCAGTGATACTGACTGTAAAGAAGAATACCTGATCAGTCTGCAAGTACCTTGTTACTGGCAGGCTCAATCCCCCGCCCCCATCTCACAAAATCCAAAAGTGACTTGCAATTCATATTTAGACTACATAAACCCTTAAATCTGAACTGTTTAAAAATATGCATAAAATAAGTTGTTGTTTTTTTGTTTGTTTTTAAAATATCATTTAGCAAAATATATGATGCTCTTTCATGATTTTAAGTTTAGGGTTTTTTAGGTATTTATAAAAACTGGAAAATCATCTTGCAAATTTTACTTGCATTTTCTGATTATGCAACAGCTAAATCTGTGTGCAGACTGGTTACTACAAGTTACTGATTTTATACCAGTAGAATAGGTCATTCCACACTAGTTATCAAGTGATAAAGCCAAATTTCTTACCTATCTGTCCACAGAGGGGACAGGGTCGTGGTTTGTTAGGCTTAAACTCTTCTCGGATGATGGTGAAGTTGGGCTCGTGGGTAGCCAGACCTGGTGTAACCAAGAAGAGCCTCAGTGTTCAGTGTTTACTTTATCAATTAATCAGTGTTTACTTTATCAATTAATCATGACTTGATTTTAATTTTAGATCATTTAAAAGCAATTAATATTATAACTAATGTAGTTAAATTCTCTTTTTTTCAGTTGCTATGATTGCTTCATAGAATTTTTATATTTTTCCCCTTTTTTTACAAAATAATCTTATAAAATGACATTATTTAAGAATATTCTCATCAAATATTTCATTTGACATGCAAGGTAAATACACATTTTACAAACACTGTTATCAGTATATACAGACTGTGACCTTTGGTAACTTATGCATTAAACTAAAATATATGTACGTAAAATTCCTTCATACTTACCTAACATGATCAAATCAGCTGAAAAAGAAGGGAATTAAAGATAATCAATTAAAATGCAATATTTAGTATGTACTTAAAAACAACAACAAAAACAAGATTTTCATATATATGTTGAAATGGAATAAATTTCTAACAAAGACTTCATTTATAGACAATCATAACTGCATATCCATATTCATATTACTTTTTTACAGGAAAACCAAGATATACACAGAGAATTTAAATTCAATGACAAAACAAGCATACGGTAAAGCTGTTTTTGAAGCAAATTTACTCTTCAGTAACTTTGAAATATCATTCAGTGCCATACATAGACCAAACTACAAGGATATTTAACCATTAAGTGGCCTACTGCCACAACCCATCACATTATCTTAACACCTGGAACAGATACTTGTACCTACCTTGACATCTCCATCACAAAAATGAGCTAAGACAGTATTTCTGTCACATTAAAACATCAAGCTGTTTAATAAAACACATTCTGGTGAAACCCTATACATTACTATTTGCTATGAATATATGACACGAAAGTGAACTAATTGTCCATCCAGCCACTAAAAATGCTGGTTCTGAATTGACCAAGATTACAAATGGAGAGGCACTGCCAGGATTTATACACAAATGTATTACAGTACACGAGGAAGCCAGTTACCTTTTCAAATGCACAAAAGCATTTTTTCTCTCCCTTCATAATGACTGAGATATAGTGAGTAAATTTTACAATAACAAGATATCCCATGACTCCTGTATTTCCTACAATATGAACTGGGGTGGCAGAATATGACTTCTAGGTACCCATCCATTTTTGCCAGCTTCTTTTTTTCTAAATCTTTATAAAAACTTCCAATCTTTGCATTATGCCATTTTGGTCCAAATCTGTCATCAACCCCACAGATAACCAAGGCCAGTGAGACAGATATGTGAGATTTGTGAAGAACAAAGAGTCAGGACTCACCATCAGCACCACACAAACAATGCTTAGTGTTGGGATCGTGGTCTGGCTGGCCTGCAAAAGAAGTCAAACAACGCTGACATCTGACACAAATGTATAATGATGATATCTGATACAAACTTACAATGCTAATATCTGATACAAATAAACATGCTGATACTTGATGCAAATGTACAATGGAAACAAGATATTGTACAATTTTCATAGACAAGAATGTCTAGGCAGTTATGTAAAATATCATAAGTAAACAGTTCAGAATATGAACACAACAATGGTCGACATTAACAGTGTCCCGAGAGGGATCCCGAGGACACCACAAATTGGGAAGGGACACCAGAATTGATATACCAGGTGTTCTGTCCGGACATTTAATTTTGGATTAAAAGTAAACCTAACATTTGTTGTAAACTAATGTAACCATCTTCATAAAACATTCTATAAGTAACCCTCTTTGATAAATTGCAATTTTTCAAGCAATGGCTGTGCAAAGAGAGCGTCATATATCAAAGTAATGTGACAGGGACTCCTAATATTCAGAAGGGACTCCTGAATTTCTGCAGGGATACCTGGCTAAAAAGTTAGTGTCAAATGCTGCACAGGTTCTCATTAACTCCTTAATTGAAGTCCTGGACTGTGTTTTTTGGATATAGGACTCCCATTTTCCTAGCAGCTCTATATACATATAAGAGGATTTCAACTTTCAGGCAAATCTTTGCTATGGACCCCACTTTTCATAATCCTTGTAAGAACCATATGGACAACTAGTGAGGTGGCTGCATTAAGATCTAGCATTCAAGAGATCAACATGCACAAGTATACGCCATTAAATATTGCTTGATTAAAGGCATAAGTGCACAATGCAGTTAGGGGCAGATAACTCAAACAAGAGGGCCATGATGGCCCTGGATCGCTCACCTGGTATCATTAGGCTATGTAAAATCAAGTGACCCCTGGGGCAGAGCCAATTTTGACCCCAGGGTCATGATTTGAACAAAGTTGGTAAGAATCGACTAAACAATGCTACACACTACCACACTCTACTTGGTAGAGGTCTATTAGCCCATGTTACATACCAAATATATAAACTCCAGACCTTAAAGATTTTTCTAGTTTTTTTTTCCATATTAGCCTATGTTAAATCAAGTGACCCCTGGGGCGGGGCCAATTTTGACCCCATGGTCAAATTTTGAACAATCTTGGTAGAGAGTCATAAGATCATGCTACATACAAAATATTTAAACTCCATGCTTTGTGGTTTCTGAGAAGAAGATTTTTCAAGTTTTTTTCTATATTAGCTTATGTTAAATCAAGTGACCCCTGGGGCGGGGCCAATTATGACCCCAGGGTCATAATTTGAACAATCTTGGTAGAGAGTCATAAGATCATGCTACATACATAAAATCAAAAGGCTAGGCCTTGTGGTTTCGGAGAAGAAGATTTTTTCAAGTTTTTCCTATATTAGCCTATGTGAAATCAAGTGACCCCTGGGGCTGGGCCAATTTTGACCCAGGGTCATAATTTGTACAATCTTGGCAGAGAGTCATAAGGTCATGCTACATACCAAAAATCAAAAGGCTAGGCCTTGTGGTTTTGGAGAAGAAGATTTTTTAAATTTTCATTTTTAAAATCTATTTTTAGCTCCTGTGACCTACTTATTCACCCAATCAAAATAATTTGAACAATTTTGATAGAGGTCATGATAAGGATGATTCCTGTGAAGTTTGGTCAAAATCCATCCAGTGGTTTAGGAGGAGAAGTTGTTTAAAGGAAAAGTTGACGCAAGACGCACGCACGCAAGGACGGACGGACGACGGACAAAAGGCGATCACAAAAGCTCACCATGAGCACGTTGTGCTCAGGTGAGCTAAAAAGTAGAATGGTTACCCCTATTTTTTTCCCCATTAATTAGTTTCTAATGTAATTCTCTATAATCATGTAAAGTTTTAGAAAATTAACATGGCTAGTTTTAATTTTCCTTCCTTGTCTATAACTAGACCTATCAATGAAGGTGAATAATACCCCTGCAAAACACTTTGGTACAGGAGAAGTAAGATTCAAGATGGAGCATAGATAAGAACTTGTATACATAGTATATTGGTTATGATAGGAAGTAAGTAATAAGTAAGTAAAGTCTTTATTTAAAGTTCTTTGGCACAGTAGTTTAAAAGTGTAGAGTTACAGTTCTTGGACACTGCACTTCTCCTAGTCGCCATCTGTTTCAAGTCAATACCTTGCAGTGTCTGACAAATCCTTTGCCCAGAGCCCATGGGCTACCAAATTTGTTGGCCAGGCTACCAACTTTTCTATGTTTTCTACGTTAGTAGCCCATCGGGCTACTGCCATTTCCTGTGTCCGGTTGCCCGGTGTCAACAAGCTGTGTACACTCTCTACTATACTTCACAGAATATTATGTAATGAAAATACCTATTGTGGGCACTGATAAGGTATCAAAAGAAAAGGTGGAGTCAGTCACCTATTAGGCGTATCAATTGATCTAATCAATGGACGACATTGATGCTTGCGGATTACATGGATATTTCGTATCTTTGATTTTCGTAGACGCTTGCAGACACTTCTGACAGGAATTGTTTTTCTGCATTTAAAACTGAGACAAATATTCGGCAACATCCTGTATGCCAACACTATTCCAACTTGATTGTAGGAAAAGTAAAAAGAAAACAACATGAATATCCTCCAAAAGTGAATTTTAACTTCATATATTTTCCGTCTTAAACAGATGCCATATCTCGGCTTCAACTGCACGACAATAAACACATTTTTTAACCGATTTTTC
>CM037784.1:49063418-49113418 GCA_021229015.1 Solen grandis | reverse complement strand
CATTGACTGGTTTCTGTCGTTCCAAATGAGCTAATAAAGAACATTCCTATCTAACATATATGAATATAACTGTTTAGACTATTCTGAGTGAAAATTTCTCCAATTAAGACTATAGCTACCATGCTTTGGGCTCAATATGAAAGGGTAGTTCCAGGACTAGTTCACCCAGTGTCTAATTAATGTAACTGGGTGTGGGCATCATGCCACACATCTACAGGATGATACTGCAGTGTAGCAGCACTAATATCTGTCTCATGTAGACAGCATCTCCAAATGACTGAAATACTGTCGGTGGAACGTTAAACCCAACAAACAAACCTCTTTCCATATTGTGGAAATTGTTTTACATTAATCTACAATAATCTAAATATTCAACTGGTTCACTGCATCAAAGTTTGTAAAAACTGAGGCCTGGGGCCGTATTCAATATACATCTTAACTTTAAGATAAATCTTAAATAGGTTATTTTTTCCTTAAAGTTAAGATTTCAATAAGATTTCCCTTAACTTATTAGATTTTTCTTAATTTTTAAGAAAATTATTAAGATCCGTATTTTTTCCTTAGATTTCATCTTATCTTTAAGGAAACGCAGGTGCTCCCTTAAATATTTTCTTAACTTTAAGGATTTCAAAGAAACCCTCTGAAAAACAGCCGTTTTCATCCTTTATTGGATTATTCGTAAGTATTTATTTCATAAATCTTCAAAATTTAAACAACGAGAGCTACCGGTGTATGGTTATAGGCTCCGTAATATACCTTAAAATCTGATTCACAGCAGTGTCGCAACTTTATCGATCGAAACTGTTTGTTTAGAAGACGAATAAATAAAGGGACACGCAAGGAAATGTGTTATTTTGTACTATTTTTGACAAACTCTAACACAGATAGTACAAACGAATATCATCTAAATTTGACAGATTGAAGAAAAATCATCTTAAAATGACATAAAATGAGTAACAGTGTAAGTGTAATGTAAATTCGCGGTTACGAAGTCACCAAATGATGTCAACTATTTCGGCGTGAAACACTCTACTCATCGTTTGTGAACCAATTTATTAAACCGTAAGTAGTCTTCTCAAATATATATTTCATTTCCCATACATAAATATATTTATTATGACTATGTCGCCGTATATTTATCTAGTAAGACTAGTTGTTGATAATGAAAACTCATGTATTGAAATCACCAACACCTACAAATTCATTGATTTTGACAATATTAATATCTATCTAGAAAATATAACTACTTTGTATACAAATTACTTTGAATGAATTTTTGACTCGTTCATTTACTGTTATTTTCTCCGTATTTTTACAGATGTCACGAAGCTACATCTAGGTATTAACATCTCTGCAGATGTGAACAGAGGACAAAGCAGCTTAAATCCCAATAAATGATCAACTGTAATAAACTGAATGACCAAACTGTGTGCAGGGATTCTTTCGAACTTTCAAAAATACAAACAAAGCCTTCACTGACATTTTCATACAAAATGATAAACACTTTTTGGTTCAAATATGCTAATAATAGCATGTTTATGACTGGGTATCATTGATTGATGTGTTTATACTGTAAATGACTGTATGATTAATGAATATAAATATAGATTCATTTTAACATTTTTTAATTTCTTTTTATTATATTAAAAAAAAAAAAGTGCATGCTACAAAATGTTTGTCACGTTTTGGAAAATGTGCATTCTGATGGGACATGAACTCAGCAATTGCTCTACCATCTAAGCAACCATTATGCTTCCACGCATTTCTTCATAGTGTGAGTTTTTGTGAACGTCACATACTCCTCCATCAAACTATGTCTGCTCATAATTTGAAATGGTTCCAGATAACAATGTAAACATTGTAGCACAAACAGGAACATGCCAGTATAACTTGGGCGCATAATGTCACATGTTTGAATAATTGTGAAGCCATACCGGGTATTGGACATAATTCCTTTGACTTACAAAGCATTTGCTCTTGAAATACGCATCAGCTTAAACACTTGTATCCACAATTGTGAGTAACCGGCATTGTCACATATGTAGGAGAGAATTATTTGTTAGGAATTGATATGGAATATATGTTATGGTGAATATTGAATAATGTTGTAACTTAAACAATTTTTTAATTATATTGATTATTTAAAAAACTAGATGTGGGTGTTCCTCGGAACACTTGTGTCGCCTGCATTTAAGCATGTTTGATGAAAGAATTGACTAGAAAATCGATCTTTTGACAAATTATTGATAAAGCATAATCTATTTTGTGAGGTACAAAATAACACCAAATCACACACACACACATATATATATATATATATATTTTTTTTTTTTGGGGGGGGGGGGAAAAAATATTAAAAGTGCAAATGTAAAATTTTCCCAAGCATTTCTTGGAAAATTCAAAACATTAACTGTAAGAAAAATTATGACGTCATTAAGCACTTATGACGTTAATTATATATATGTTGCAAGTTTGTAGTCATCATTATCATTATTGAGTTATCATTCTTGTGTACTGCACTCAGACCAATGAGATCTATCTACTATAAATGTTTAAGGCAACACTTCAAATACTTTACAAGTTATGCACCACACAAGAATTAAATCCAAAAATATAAACAAAGGGAAATAACTCCAAAAATACAACAGTTATCATTCTTGCACAATGCACTCCATGAGATCTTTCCACCTGTGAGGTTTCAAGTCAGCACCTCAAATACTTTTTGAGTTATGCCCTGGACAAAAATTAAGACTGAAAATCAACAAAGGGCAATAACTCAGAAAGCTATGACTACGATCACGTACTTGACCGGTCATGCCCGGTGACCGGTGACCGGTCGGAGTGGTCTCCTTGACTGCTCCCCTGGGGCTGACACAAGGAGAGCCGGGCAGGGAGCCAGGAGATGAAGGCGGCCTCTCCGGAGAGGGGCGGGAAGCCTTCTTCCTAGGAGGGGGAGAGGGACTCCGACCCCCAGCAGCGCTGAACCCGGAGAAGGAGGAGGAAGATGAGGCCTTCCTTTTCCGGGAAGAGTAAGACCGACGGGAGGAGGCTTTCTTCCATATCTCGTCTGTCCACGAAGCGCAAACGGTGCAAGTGTCGACCCTAGAGCATCCTGAACATGATAGGCAGGACTGATGGGAATCCCAGGACGCCTTAACATGTCCGCAGGAACCCCGGGACTGCGACATATTAAATAGCTATACAAAAGAACAATGTATGCAAAATAAAAGACGGGAAGACCGAAGAAAACCCGTAAAAGGAAAAATCTCGAAACGAGACAACAGTATATACAAAATCAATATAATAAACCAGTGTCACGGGAGCCGAAGCACGGAAACCCGTGACACAAGGCAAAAGGTCCCGATACGGGACGGAAAGGGGAATTCTACACGAATATAGAATAAAACTAAGAGAACAATATAAACAACACAGCCGAGGCTATGAAAAGATAAGAAAGGAGAGCTGTAGCGCACAGAAGCTATCAAGAAAGGGACACACAAGGTAACCCACTGAAACTCGATGGCTTCCAAAACACAATTGGAGAACGGGGGTTACACTTCCGGTAACTAGGGGGTTTAGGGAATGGTTTATTTTGCGGACTCTGTTTTGGAAGCTGTGCACAAATAGACACATACCTGAAGTAATAACAGGTAACGTATTTATGCTATTAAAATATGAAAGTCATGGTTATCATTCTTGTTGCACTCCCCTATCCATGTTTTAAGTTTCAAGGTGATACCTCAAATACTTTTTGAGTTATGGTCCGGACAAAAATAAAATCTCAGAATCAACAAAGGGTAAAAACTCAGAAAATACGAAAGTCAGAGTTATCATTCTTGTGCACTGCACTCCACCTCAATGTGATCTATCCATGTTTTAAGTTTCAAGGTGATACCTCAAATACTTTTCGAGTTATGCTCCGGACAAGAAAGTGTGACGCCGACGACACCGACGACGACGCCGACGACGACGGACAAAGTGATCCCTATGTGTCTGCCATGCTATGCAGGCGACACAATAAATCACTTTGAGATTAGATATATTCTATTCTGATTTATTGCAAACTAATTTCCTTTTTATTTTATGCTAACCACTTATATATATTACCCATTCCCTTTTATGTATGAGTAAATAATTAAATGTAGTTCCAGTATACCGATACCACTCACACTTTGGGATATGGAATTTAACTCAGTGCTATAAGACAGTATTTCATAAGTTAGCATAAAATAAAAAGTAATATGTATGTGTCCTGTAACCAAAGTCTGATACTTTTATTCCACCTGCAATATTCATTTTCTTCAATATATCTGTCTATTCAATTGTACAAAGAAGATTATTTTCATAAAAATCATTGTGTTACTAAGATATTAATTGACACACACACACACACACAATCAGACACTTACTGCTACTGAAAAATATCTGTATTTGCAACTTGTATCTTAGAACATGCATATTAAACTTTGTCAACAGCAGTCTCAAACATAAGAAGAAAATTGAAAAACAATCAACTGGCATTTAAATTTAAAATCTGTATCAAATTGGTGAATATGAATCACATAATTTATGTCTCTTTTTTTGCTGCAACATTCCCACTCTAAAATAAAATAGTCAATTTCAAGTTATTTAAATGTACCTTGCATGGAATTGTTTGCATTGGAAAAACCCGAGTATTCAAAGAATACAAATGAATATAGGAAACTGACATTTATGCAATGGTGTATGGGGGTGAATAAGTTGTCCCATTTTAGATTGAAATTAAACCAGCAGTATATATTTGGGTAAGTCATTTTTTCATATAAAAAATAAATTACCCAGTAGAATTGCTTTTTTAAATACCATTGTATATCTATGGATTGTTCTGCATTTAACATTGTTTAAAATGTGAATCATTTTATTGATATGATTTATATTTAAATTGAATTATTATACCAATACTCTTATTAAACAAAGCAATTAACTATTCTAATCAATGTACATAATTTTTTAAGTATTATAAGTATTATTTTTTAACTTAAGCTGTAAATTAAGTACAGTTATTTTTTAAAAACTCTAATTACTAACTTCATATTTTAGATATTGATGGAACGGCAGATGGATTTGAATGCCTTGACAAATTTGGAACTCCTGGAAAGGTACCGATTTGACCATGCAGGGATTGACTATCTTGAGAACATTCTTATAAACAGGATCTCTCCAAGGACCCAGAGGAATCATGCAGTTTCTGCAAGACAAAAATTTTTAATTACATTAAGGTATTTGGCCACTGGACCTATCCAGCTAAATGATGGAGACATACATGGGGTAAGTCAGCCCACAGTTTCCAGAATTCTGACTGAAGTGATAGATGCTTTGTCTTGTCCAGAAATGGTCAAGCATTTCATCAAGTTCCCAACAGAAAGGGTTCTTCTACAGAGGAACATTGATCAGTTCAGAGGGGTAGCAGGTTTCCCTAATGTTATAGGGGTAATTGATGGCACCCATATTAGAATGGTAGCCCCAAGTCAAAATGAGGAAGCATATGTGAACAGAAAGGGGTACCACAGTATCAATACCCAACTTGTTTTTGATGGGTTTGACACAATTACTGATGTAGTTGCTCGTTGGCCAGGGTCAGTTCATGACAGCAGAATACTCAGGGAGAGTGGCCTTACACAACTGATGGAGAGGGGACTACCTGGTGTTGGACAGTGCCATCTTTTGGGGGACAGTGGCTACCCTTGTAAGAGGTGGTTGTTGACCCCATATATCAACCCACAGGGTAATGCACAAGAGGCATACAACAGGTACATAATTTATTTATTTGCATTAGTTTGAAATGAAATTAACATGGTACCACTTCATTTCATTTAACTTTTTGACTACATGATACACATTTTATCACATTGCATACAAGTGACCTGATACCACACATACTCTTGTTTAATGCGACAGTCTTGTATTTTTTCTCAGTTTCATGTGTTGTCCAAAGTTATATCAATGCTATGGTTAATGACTATATATGATTTGCCTTGAGATCAAACCCAATATATCTAAGGGGAAAACATTGTAACCACCAAAAATTGAATTTTTCAAATACAAATGCACACACACACACACACACACACACACAATATGACAAAGAAAATCAATATACTTTAAAATTTTACTGCAGGTCATATCATACAAAATAAAATCAATAAACTATAACAATTTTACTGCATTTTATGTACCCAACAGTAATATAATTAACAATCTTTATTAATAATGCTGTACTAGGTTAATATAATCAATATATGTTTATATATGATATTGCATTGATTACTGTAAAATCACATGAGGTCTGAATAATGATTAGATTTTATTGTATCACAGTTACATATATATTTTTTCGTTGCAGAAGCCACAAGATCACACGATGTAAGGTAGAAAGAGGGATTGGCCAACTAAAAAGACGTTTTGGTGTGCTTCACAGGGAAATTCAGCTGCATCCTATTAAAGTTTGCAGGTAAAAACAAAGTTATAAATTAAAATAAGCTATTAAATACATGTAATCATTTATTTTATTAATAATTCATTTCCTTTACCAATTGAAATTGTCTTAAATACAATCTCACAAATTGTTGATATGAATAACACATTGAACTTGTCAAACACAACATTTATTTTTTCCATCCGAACAAGTCGACTGTGCTGATGTTTGTCGACTTTACCGGAAGTGTATTATAGGGCATAAACATTAAATGAAAATGTATTTAATGATAAAAAAAATAGTAAATGGTCAAAATTGTAGAGCTGAATCTAATGGTAAGGTTTTATTAATTTGTGAAACAATTATCTTGTCATTGGATAATGATAAACAAGAAATTTCATCATTATTTTCAATTTATTAGAGTGATAATTGCTTGTGCTGTGCTCCACAACATCTGTAAAAGACGTGGGATCCCACTGTGTGGACAGATGGATGATGGCAGAGATGATAATCATCATCATCCGCAGCAGCAGCAGCAGAACCAGAATCTAGTTGGGCTGCGCTACAGAGATCATGTGGCAGTTACACACTTTAGTAATTATTATTGTTTTCAAGCGTATATTTAGCATGAAAATCATAAAATAAAGAAACATTCTTGTTTAAAAAAACTCATATAGAATATTAATATATTCCTTCCAATAGTTATTTTTTGTTACTTTATATAACTAAGCTTTTCAGTTAACATATATTGTAATAATCAACATTTTGTTATATCAAAGCATTTCAAAATAAATATTTATGGTCAGTGTTAAAAGTTTCATTAATAAATATTTGATTTTAATTATCAAAATTCAATAGTTCATAAAAATATTTCATCAAATACTTAAGTATACTATTCCAAAAATACGAGATTTAATTCAGTCATCTTTGCGTGAGCATTCCTATTTTTTGTTAAAGTTTTACATGCAATTTACTATCAAAGTTTTATCTCAATAACCATCTATGGTATTGACTTGAAATTTTATGAATATGTTCATGAGCATCATATAGCCAAAATAGAAAGCTATTGAAAGAATTAAATATTATTCTTTCAAAATAACTTATTTCAATATCAAAGTTAACATCTCCATATTTATTATCATTTTATACTAACTGATGGTGAAAAAATATGAATGTATCCAGTTCACATGCAGATGATTCCATGTAAATATCTGGCATGTAAGGCAATGAATAAATCATGGAATGTTACATATTCATAATCAAATATACCGTAAGCATTAAAGTTTACAGTAAAAAGGATTTTTTTTTTACATATCTATATCACTCACAGTATGGATGATATGGATATTATCTCATCAGTTAGCATAAAATTTACATAATTTACATTTTAATTTTTTTTTTCCAACAATGCAATTTCTAATTGCAATTTCCTCTTTTTCAGGTTGATGATGTCAGTGCAGATTGGACAATGTGTGCACTGTGGTTGAACGCATATTGTGGCTGCGCTACTGCTTGTCTCTACTGAAACTGTACTGATAGGCTCTTTTTGTAGAGGAGTTCTGCAAATTGACATTTTTTAAATTGCATTTATATCAATTTTTCTCATCTTAGTTTATTTTTCTTTGTTTTTATTTGGTTTCTAAACAGCTTGTTCACAAATGATCATTGACTAAGAATTTGATTTTTATCTTGACTATTTCGAAGAATAGGATGGGCTATTGGAGTTACGTCGGCGTCCACCTGTACAAACTCGCTTTTTCACTGAACTCTTTGAGATATTGCTTAAAAAACTCTGTGCAGATGAACTCAATTCACATGTTTACATATAATGAAGTTTTCATGTTTTAGATGGCAATGTGATCTACGTCTGTAATTAACGATACTTAAATAGCATTATCAAATGAGAATATAGAAGATTTTTATCCCCTAAAGAACATCTGTGAACATTATGCTTTAAACAAATTAAGAAAATTTTGATCTGTGTTTACGACTAGTGCACACAAATTATTGTAAATTGTATTGAATAGTTTCAATCTTAATTTTAATTAATTAGGTTATTAGTTTTGTTAAATGAAACATATATTTTATTCAATGTATTTTTTTAAATTCTAAAAAAATAAGAATTTTTGTTTTGTTATAAGAATCTTATGACTGTTATTTAGGAATTATTAATCAACTTACATTACTTCAGTAGTTAAATTTGAAACATCTTCATAGGACTCACTGGTGCTTGTGCTATAATGGTTAAAATCTAAATTACACAAATTGGAAAAAAAAAAAGCATATATGAAATATGACTTGTTATTATTTAGGAGATAGTGCTGCGTTTTGATTGATATGAGGCAGAATAGTGCATTGTACAAATAATAATAAAGTTCTTTAATCAGGAATGTCATTAAACAGAATGTATAATTACAAAGCATCTTTACGCAACACTGTGTTTTATTCTGCTACATATATCATACAAAATAAATATATTTCCATTCAAACCATTTATTATTAATAAGTGAAACTTTAAAAGTTGTACAAATGTGTTGAAAACAGTGAAATTTTCTTGTTACTTAATTTGTATAATACAAACAATCAAATTTCTTGTTCGTAAAATGTTTACCTATACAGCTGTATCATTGTGGAGTCCAATCCACCAGATGGAATGTCAATCCCAATGACATTAACATTTCCTTTCCCTATGACATTCATTACTGCATCAGTTATGTCAGACAATTTCTCATGACTCTGACCACCTTCTAAACAAGAGTAATGGCAGTTAAATATTTTTCATAGTATTGATACATAATTTAAATTCAATCCAAAAAAATGTTGATGATACATTTAAATGCTATCAAAATCATAATTATCTTTATTATTTTGTTAACAAAAATATTTAGGTGAATTTGTGAAATAAATGCATGTTTTGTTTCATTAGGATCAATATACAGTTTAATAACAGTTTAAAGATGCCTGTTTTTTTTTATTCTTAAATTGAAAATTATTTTTCATTTACTTAAAATTAACAAGAAAAAAAATAACATGATTAAATGTTTAGTACCAGTCCTGTTTAATTCTCTGACATAGTCTTGGTACTTTGGTCGATGACACTGTACCAGGTTGTCCCACTTCTTTGAAAGATCATTTGGTGATCTATGAAACTGTGACTGAGGATTGAATTTCTCTGCCACTTTCACCCAGAGTACTTTTTTTGTTCCGGATGTTATCTCTGAAACCCGTTTATATACAACTAATTGCAGAGGTAAGTATTTAGTAACATCAATTTATGGTAGACAAGAGGTTATATCCTGGATCCAGGACTACTTTTTTTTTCTGTTTTTCTGGGGGTTTTTGTTGTTGTTTTTTTCATGAAAAAAAAAATATTCAAATAAAGGTTTGTTATTGTAAGGTATCAAATATTGCATATTATATAATTGCCAAAAAGTTTGTACGTGATCTTCAGACACAACAGACCATCCTTTGGGGATCAAGTGATAAGGGTGTCGACCTGCAGTTTGACATTGTGGGTTTGATCAATGACACCGACATACCAAAGTATTAAAAATATTACAGGTTGCACAATGCTTTGCACACCACACACACACACACACACACACACACATATATATATATATATCAAAATTCATAATACTGTCGGGTAGACATTGATATAAATTAAGAAATAAAAATACAGTAAAGTATGTGTACTGTATTTGTATTGAATGGTCAGATCCTGTACCGTGGTTAGAGCGTTGGACTCAGGAGCGGGAGGTCGTGGGTTCGAATCCCAGCTGCGACCTACCAAAATCGTAAAAAATGGTACTACCTTGCTTGACGCTCAGCATAAAAGGGTAGTTGCAGGACTGGTTGATTATTACAAAAATAATTACCATTTCCAGTTAAATATAATATTCACTGTACGTGTGTGTTGTGGGGGTGGTTGTGATTCCAGACCTTGATTTTTATACATAACAGCCAAATCCTAAGGGGGTTGTATTATATTACATCCTATTTACTCATTGCTGACTGATACATTCATGTGCAGGAACAACAAGCATCACACTAATAATAGCACAAAGGAGGAAGGAATAAAGTCTATATGTACATTTTATTTATTTTATATTTATTTATTTATTTTTCAATTTATTTAATTATTTTAGATGGATCATATAAATTAAAAACAATAAAGATTGCGTATGGCCTATGGGTGCGTTAAAAATAAATATGCTGTCTGATTACTTGATGTAAATCTATGTTTTTGCAACTCATTGTTGCTCAAACCATCCATATGAAATGGTTTCCCCATTATGTCGCACAATAAAAGGCAGTACAACGGTGTGAAATTTGGACTCCTTTCCTTCTTTGGGGTGAATGTAGATTCGTCCGACATTATCGTCTGCAAAATGGTGTCTTCAATTGGGTCCACGCGTAACAATATCCGGTTATGTTTCTAATTTTAGAACAGAAAAACCAAAATTCGAATGTATTTTTAGCTCTCCACATTCGCTCGCGCTTGACAACAAACCTTAGTTAAATCTTAAAATATTCCTTATGTTTAAGATTTTTTTACGCAAGAATCATCTTAGATTTAATCTAAGGGAAAAAATAAGGTTAAGGAATATCTTAAGGGAAAAAGTTAAGGATAAGGAAATTTCTTTATTAAATCTAAGATGTATATTGAATACGGCCCCTGGCGTGCAAATTAAAATATGAGATAATATGTTGTTAAGGGTGATGATTGAATAACGAATGAGAAAAGTTGATGTTTAGTTAAATGAAGTGTAAGAAAATAATGTATAAAAAGTAAATATAGTAAGTGAAAAAAATGGGGATTGTATATTATGGGATATTGCATGAGTGTGCTATTCTGATGGCTTATATTGCTCCAGTTGATTGTGTAAAGTTAATCAATAAAAGTGATACAATCTAGTAAAATAACGCTCATTTAATTTTCATTTTAATATTGAATTAATGTAGATGTTTTCATAAATATAAATGTAACTAGAACCGCAAAGCGGCATCTTGGTTTTCGCTTTTAACTTGACTAGTAAGAGTACTGGTTTCAACAATAATCGGTTTTATGACCTTGACCTTTGCAAATTTTGATCGTAATTTACTAAGATTTATTTGTATTATTTAAATGCATAAACAGTGAAATAATGATGAAGATTGAACAAAAAATAAAGTCAGGAGCTGCAAAAAAGAAGAAACATGGATTTTCAATTGTTTGATAAAAGGATCGAACTTTGGACTGTGGTAATTTGATCAAATGAAGTCCAATCTTCAAAATCTAAACACCAATGGAAAGATCTCTTCACAAACTAAAACTTTTGTTCATATACTTTCTATAAAATATTTTTAGATTGAGAGCTATTTTATGCCGATAAAAATAACAATAATTGGTGTATGACCTTGACCTTTGCATATCTTCACTGTTTTTTTTCCTATGATTTTATTTGTATAATAAAAATGCATAAACAGTGAAATAATGATGAAGATTGAACAAAAAATAAAGTCAGGAGCAGCAAAAAAGAGGAAACATACGGATTTACACTTGTTTGATAAAAGGATCAAACTTTGGACTGTGGTAATTTGATCAAATGAAGTCCGATCTTCAAAAACTAAACACCAATGGAAAGATCTCTTCACAAACTAAAACTTTTGTTCATATACTTTCTATAAAATATTTTTAGATTGAGAGCTATTTTATGCCGATAAAAATAACAATAACTGGTGTATGACCTTGACCTTTGCATATCTTTGCTGTTTTTTTTTCTATGATTTTATTTGTATAATAAAAATGCATAAATAGTGAAATAATGATGAAGATTGAACAAAAAATAAAGTCAGGAGCTGCAAATAACCTTAAAAGTCATGCTTTTAAAATGTTGATTTTTCGAAAAAATTGGTTAAGTTTGACCGCGTACTGTGGACAAACCATGCATTTGCCGAATTCGCCACCCCATATATTTTGTGCGTATATGTCTTGCGAATCATATGCAACAAACAAAATTCTTCTATCTCATTTCTGAATAAAATGGGTAGGTTTTTGGTAGACCTACCCTTATTTCACAGTTTTTGCGAGATTCGAACTTTCAACCTCCTGTAGCACGAAAGTTTTATATGCGCAAATTTTTGGAACCTATCATATTTTATTGGGCTATTTACAAGGAACATTATGCCAAAACCGCATTTGAATCGGACCTCAAATAATTGAGATACTGCTTATTAAACATTTTCATATAAAACGCCCCCTGGCGGGAAAATCAAAACAAAAATGAAAATTATCTTGACGTTAGGATCATCTTCAAGAACGTGGTTATTACTGATAAAAGTTTCATAGATGTGGCTTTTCTCACCTCGGAGCTATGCCGTTCACAAAAAAGGGTTAGAAAAATAAAAAAAAATAAAAAATAAAAAGAAACAGAACGAGAACAAAGGGTTTTCGCACTGCGATGCGAAAACCCAATAATAATTTGTCTAAAAAAAAAAAAATATCCTTCAAAGAATAAACTATAGCCCTATAAATTTGATCAGGGATGGCGAAATCCATTGTCCATGTTGTCCGAGTCGTACATTTGCCGGCACGGACAAGTAAATTTTCACTGTTGACTTGTCCGTGGACAACCAAAAATCCGAAACCGTAGCAAAAATTTAAATTCAAAACTCTAAACTGCAACATTTCAACTGTAAAGATATGCCTGTCGTGCATCTGTCGGCCGCATCTGTCAAATAAAGTTTATTTTTGGCATCTTACAAGATGATCCGCATATTAAACCATTCCGTTTTGACTGGTTTCGTTTCTAAAATGTTAAGATATGAAAATTAAAGGTCAAAGTCAGCGCTCTAACGCACAGTCTATAATCGGTAAGTTCCTTGTCAAATGGATCGATTCCAGGGCCTTTTCCCCCATCTTTGCAGTAGCCAGTTACCGGCTACTTCCCCAAGTCATATAACCAACTTTTTTCCCCAAAATATCCTACAGAATTTACTCTTCCTCAGAAATAATCCCCATTTAATCGTATTATGAAAAACAGTAAAAAATAATTAACAACGCATGATTTTTATTTTTGTGAATTACCTAAGCAGGCAGACTGATTATCAATATTGCTCACGTGGATATACGCTGGACCGAGAAAAATCGGCAAGCAGTCTACAACAAGACCTTCACCTATGTATTTCACAGTAAGGGTAGGTTTGACAGCTGACACTTCAGTGTTGAAGTGTTGAGCAAGTTTTCAGCAAATTACACTGATTGTATGGGTGAATGAAGGATGTCATTATTATTTAATTGCTAGTAGAAGAAAAAGACAGTCATTTGTTAAGTTGTTACAGATCTGATTTACGATCTAGTCAAACTTTTTTTGGCAAACGAAAGCGAGTGGTACAAAATAAATTATTGACTATGATACAATATTTTCTTGATCAACCCATCTTTCCCAATCTCATTTAAGTGTTTTATGAGTAATTAAAAAAAGAATCAGTCAATATGCTAACCTCTAAATCAAAGTCGGCGTGGAAAATTAAGTTACACACGGAGACTATCTAAAGCAATGTTCTGTATTATTTATTACTTATTTCATTTCTAACTGCTAAAAATAAATCCGCGAGTGCCCAAACTGTGCCCATCTAAGATTTAATTAGGAAATGCAACATTAATAAAATACATAGAATAAAAACTGTTCACGTACCAATTAATTCTATCAAATTCACATTGATACCCCCAAAATAATTATTTTATAAATAATTATTCACTCGAATATGACATATAATACATTATGAGTCAAATATTATGCCATCATTTTTTGTGGTCCTAACTCCGCCCCCTAGGTGACGTCATAGCAATTGCGAATTTTACACATATGACTTCCATTTATAAATATGTAAATACAGCAGATGGAATTTCTGAGATACTTTTATTGAAAAAATTTGAGTGTAAAAGGGCCATTCTGAGTGGAAATCATTTTGTATTAAGAAAAAGACACAAAAAGAGTGGTGCGATATGAAATTTGCAATAATTATCAGTTTGAATCAAAATTTCGTACAAAAATCATCTGAGTTTATTTACAGAAACATAGTAAAAAAAAATCTCACAGTCGCTTATGCGTGTGATAAAATATAGCGAGACTACGATAAAAAAAAGGAAGGTGGCGGAGTTAGGACAGGGGCGCAGTTAGGACCTCCGACGATATATATAATCTTAAGCCTGTTTATAGTGGTTTTCTTTCAATGATAACTGATCTTCATGGTAAAAAAAATCTCCAAAATTGCGTGTGTGTTTTTACCACAAAAAGGGCTAGGGCGCCTTCCCTAAAACTGGAAAAAAGGCCCTGTATAATAAGATTAAAAATACGATAAAACAAAGCGTTAAAGATCATTTTAAGGACCATGCCTTAAAGACTTCCCTACCCCTGCGAAACTCAGTTCTACAAATCAGGACAGTTCTAGAACTATACTAGAACGTTATAGAAAGGTTCTAGACATATTCCAAATCATGTTCTAGAATAGTTGTTCTAGAACTGTTCTATAACATTAATCTGGGACAAAATGGAACATTTGTAGGAATTTGTAGAAAAAAAAAAGGTTCTACATGGGTTCTTGAAATGTTCTGGAACAGTTCTAGAGCCTCTTTAGAATCAAATGAAGTTCTACAAAAGTTCTACAAAAATTCTGAAGACATAAAATAAGAACATAAAATGTTTTGGAACAGTTATAGAGTCTTTTTAGAACCAAATTGTCATACAAAAATTCTGAAGTAAAATTTTGTAATATTTTGTAAAATTTTGTAATATTTGAAGAACTCTTCAAAATTAAGCATATATTAATTTACAGTTATCACAATTTACAATGTAAAGATTAAACTTAAATCCAATTTTGAATAATGAAATTAGTTTGGGGTTTTCGTCCTACCGACAGTATTCCAGTCATTTGCGGACTATTGTCTAAGTGAGACAAATATAGTACTACCACACTGTGGTATCACGCCGTAGACACGTGGCATGATACACCAAGTCACCTATCCTTACACCGGGCCAACCAGTCCAGGAACCACCCTTATGTGATGAGCGCCAAGCAAGGAGGCTATACCAGTACCATTTTTACGACTGGTATGTTGCGGACGGGGATCGAACCCACCTCCTGGTTACGGGGCGGATGCTCTAACTACTCGGCCACCGTGACTGGTAATAATGAAAGTAGAGCTATTCTAGAACAAACAATGCTCTTGTAAATTAAAGTGTTATGTGTGAAACAATGGTAGATATTTTCTAGAAGAAAGCAAAAATGCACTTGATTAAGGAACCTGGAAAGACAGACAATACAAGCTGTATATATGCTTCTAACTTTGTTATGGAATGAAAATCACAAATTTAAAATAGTGTCAAGTACAACAGATTACAATGTATGTACAATGTAAAAAATATTGAGAGACTTCAACATTTTGATTACCAATAAATGGCAATTTCAACTAAAGCTTGTTTTTGTCACAAAACAAGTCTCTCTCTCTCCCCCCTCTATAGCCATTATCTTAACATTTGAAATTTGTGACCATCAATTTTTAGGGCCGTAGCTCACAAGAGAGGAGGAGGAGACATATTTTTGTGACCAAACCAAGCTCTAGTGTTCATATTGCTTTTGTTGTTCAAAATCAACATACTGAAAACACCCAGAGTACATTATGTTTTTGTTTTGAAAACATTATTTAGTCCCAGCGACCAAGAGTAGTATCGTATTTCATTTAAAAACAGCATGGCCAAATCTGTTGGGAAATCTGCATACATAATAGTGGTCTACTGCATTTGCTCCTATTCTTGTATTGACAAACACTAAACCATTACAAAGTTCATCAACATTCACCATCACAAGAGTCCCAGTGTCTTTAACAGGAATGAGATGACTTTCAAAAGCTCCTGGTAACTGTGTGAGAGGGATTGTATCCATCTTCGTAATAACTGCATAAACAACATTTTCACACATAACAAAATACTTAATCACACCAACACTATTCTCATTGTATGTCACAACATTGCAGATTCCTTTTTGCATTCTGCTGTAATCAGCAGAAAAAAATTCTTTTCATTGACAATGATCCTGTTTACTTTCTTTGCATCAGTTACATCTGCATATAGCAATGAAAGTTGTTCCTTCCCCCATTTTTCTGATTCTTCAAGCTTTTTAACAGCACCTGCAACGTCGCAATTTCTGGCCTCAACAGTAATTTTCCATGTAATTGCCTTCTTAAGGGCTACTCCCTTCTTTCGAATGTACAAGTTTGCTTGCCTGTACTTCATTACCTGTTTTAACACACTGCCAGTGCCATGCACAGCTTGAAGTAACATGGCATTTGGATCTTCAAAGGGGAAGCAACTCCAACACAAGACTGGTCCCCACAACTTCACATATTCTGGAAGATGGTATGCAGCATTATGAACATTCAAACCACAGGTCCCATCGCCATAAAGTTGCTGGAAGGATGAATAAAACTGATGTAGTAGATCCACAGCTTTTTCCAAAGAAGGAGCTGTTATTTGGTCACCAAGAAGGATATAAACTGCATTCGAGAAATACACTAGATTTTCCATGTATACACTTTCAAGAAACCCTTCAAGACAAGGAATTGAATAATACAATAACCATGACTGAAGTTCAGTTGCTTTAAAATGCATGTAATGCTTTTCAAGATCTCTAGGTAGTCTTTCTATTTCTTGAGGAGGTTTAATCGTATTCATTCTCTTTGAAATTACCTTAATGTGCTTGCCAACAAAATATTTTTTCTGACTCTCAGATGGAGATAACCACTTACATAGGAGAGTTTTTGTTATGCCAAGGAGTACGCCGTGCATATAATCTGGAACAGTCCCATCCACGATGTTGTAACCCTCAAGATTAATCAATGGAGAGGTTCCCTTAAATCCTTCACATCTATTTCTGTCAGATCCTTCATTCATGGCAATGGTTACATTAATATGAGAGCGTTTTGGGTGCCTTAATTCGCCTCTGTAAGGGTAGCACTTAGCATGCCCTTTCCCTTGCCTCACAGTAATGCCAGGCTCTTCACAGGTTATACAGGCATTTTGACCATTGAAGTAAGACATGTTCAAGACTTCCGCTTTGGCAGGTAAGTCGAAGATACCACAGAGAACAGACAATTTCACATTGTATGTGCTCTCATCAATTTGCAAATCAACACCTTCCGTGAATAATGAATTCATTTCTTTTGTGAAGATTCCAAAAAACTGTTGAAATGGAGGTTTACCCTTTCCTTGCCACATGCCTAACAAAACAAGTAACTGGTGTTGTATGCAACACATAAAGTCCCCTACCGGCTCCACCTTGACTCAATATGGTAATCAATCCCATTTTTTGCCATATTTTCACTATTTCCGTTACCATAGCAACCACAATTTTAGTCGAAGAACAAAAATAAAATGAAGTGCATAATCTTCACATTGCCATCTAGTCATATACCAAGTTTCATAAAGTTTGCTTGCTTAGTTATCGCGGGAACCCATTTTTTGCCATATTTTCACTATTTCCGTTACCATAGCAACCACAATTTTAGTCGAAGAACAAAAATAAAATGATGTGCATAATCTACACATTGCCATCTAGTCATATAGCAAGTTTCATCAAGTTAGCTTGCTTAGTTATCGAGGGGTCCCATTTTTGCCATATTTTCACTATTTCCATTACCATAGCAACCACAATTTTAGTCGAAGAACAAAAATAAAATGACGTGCATAATCTACACATTGCCATCTAATCATATACCAAGTTTCATCAAGTTAGCTTGCTTAGTTATCGCGGGATCCCATTTTTGCGAAATTTTCACTATTTCCGTTACCATAGCAACCACAATTTTAGTCAAAGAACAAAAATAAAATGAAGTGCATAATCTACACATTGCCATCTAGTCATATACCAAGTTTCATCAAGTTAGCTTGCTTAGTTATCGCGGGATCCCATTTTTGCCATATTTTCACTATTTCCGTTACCATAGCAACCACAATTTTAGTCGAAGAACAAAAATAAAATGACGTGCATAATCTACACATTGCCATCTAGTCATATACCAAGTTTCATCAAGTTAGCTTGCTTAGTTATTAAGTTATCGCGGGATCCAGATTTGAGCGGACAGACGGACGGACAGACGGACGGACGGACGGACAGACGGAGGGCAAACCTATAGTCCCCTCCGGTGTAAACACCAGTAGGGGACTAATAATGTTGTTTCTTGAGAAGCGTAGTGCAGGGCTTAGTTCATTAATGGCCAAAAATATAGGCCATAGCTCTATCTTTGATGATGAATATAAATTCACACCATCTGTGTTAAAAACTGCAGTTAAGTTATGTTTTGTCTGATCTAGAAAACCGCCTTCAACCATCATTGCCCTGTAGGATGCCCCATCAGTAATGTCTGTTAGTACCGATGATCCACTGACCTTTCTTTCGTAAGCAGCTTCTCTGTTGCTCTGTATGTCTTCCCATATTCCTACAATAATGAATATAAAACTGAAATCTTTTTTTTTTTTCCTTCAAAATTGTATTTCTTAAACTAGATGTTTTTGGTTAAAAACAGATGTCTCCCCAACTGTATCTCCAAGAAATCCAATTTGAAGATATTAATACAAATGGGTCTCAAGATATTGAGCAGAAACCATATTCAGGCTTTCGGCTCCTGTGATGTTGACCTTTGTCCAGTTGACCCCAAAAGAAAAACTGGTCAAATACTAATCAAGACCAATCATCACATGAAGTTTCAAGGTACCAGTTCAAATGGATTTAATGTAGGTGGGGGTGGGGGTGTTATGGGAGGTTCCAAAACAAGAAACGAAACGAAAGCTATCTCATGACAGCATGCAGAACGATTCGAAAACTTTTGTCAATAGAGAGTGTACATAAGAGAAAAAAGATTCAAACCAAGACATTTTTGGTCAAGGTACATATAAAAGGGAACATACTATGTAACAATACCAATAAATGTTTTTTTGTGTGGGAGGAGGGTGAGGGAAAGAGGAATTGAAGAAAGTGGTTGCACTATATGCAAATTAGAAGATACTCTAAAAAAAAAAAAAAAAAAAAAAAAATTTGGGGGGGGGGGGGGATGGACAAAATGCTAACTAGAATTATGTAACTTGGCCCCAGAGCTTGTCTCATGATGTTGACTATGTAAGCAGTTTAAAAGCAATACCGTAGGCCCGGAAGTTTCCGAGAAACCTACCTCTAATGAAAAACTTAAACCTGAAATTTGATGCTGCCCGTCTGGCTGCCAAACGACATTCCACATTCTAAAAATCAGGGTTTTTAAAAACCTGGTTAATAATCACATGAAGTTTTAAGGTTCCAATTCTCAACTGGAGCATTAGATACTGAGCCAAAATCTATTTTGGCTTCAGACCCTTGTGACCTTGACCTTTGACCTAAAATTAACAAAAGCAAAAGGTGTCATCTACTCATCAAGACCAAACATTGTATGAAGTTTGAAGGTTCTTTATTCAAATAGATATTAAGATATTGAGCTTCTGGTCCCTGTGACCTTGACCTGTTGATCCCAAAAACAACAGGGATCCTCTTTTTTATTAGGGCAATCATGCTATGAAGTTTGAAGTCTGTGAGACAGAGGACCGACAAGGCAAACATAATATGTCTGATAAGGCAAAAGCAATATTTCACCCCGAGAGGGATACATAATTCTCAAAAATTAAATAATGTGGTAATGGTGACCCAAGTTTTTAGTCCTACATGACACACATTCGTTCATGAACACAAACATTTTAAGTCTCATGAAAGGTTAAGATTTTTATTTCCTATTAAAAATTTCTAGCATATCTGATTCAACAATAAACTATTTTATTTTTATATTATTTGATAAGTATGATTCGTTTAACCCTTTACCTGATACAGGGATCCATAAAAAGACCTATGCGAACAGAATAAAACCAGATCAGCCTGCAAGTTACTCGCAGGCTGATCAGGTTTTATGCTGATTGCTGCTCCTCAGAATTTTGAAGATGAGGTTTTCATCATTAAATTTCATAAGGTTTAACTGTGGCTTTCTGCAGATCATGCTTTATGGTGGTACCTATTGAGGGCGCTAAAAAGCTTCTGTATCAGGTAAAGGGTTAAATGGTTGAGCTGCAAAATGGTCAATAAATGCAGCATTCAAAATACTGTACCTGGTGTTTTAAGGAGATCTACTAGCTGCTTCTTAATATCTGTGAACACAAAGCACTGTTTTGGCTGCCTGCCTTTCTTCTCTTGGTTTGACAAATCTCCTTTGTAACGGAAACCGTCACAGTTTCGTGTACCACAGCAAAAGACATTTTTATCCGACGGGAAGACTTCCTTGCAGGTAACACAATAATGAAATTCCTTAATGTCAGTATTCTCAATATTTGACATTAAATTCTCATAATCTAGTTTGGATAACTCTTGACAATGAGGAAAAGTACTTTTGAAAGTGTTCAAAACATCTCTGCTGGTACTAGCAGAAAATCTGTTGCGGAGAAAGCATGATATAAGGGACAGCGCTTCAAACTCTTTCCCTTGGAGTTCAATATCATCAGTTGTTTTCATGAATTGCATAGAGTCTTCAATGTCGGTGTCAACACATGATAAATCAATATTTTCACTGTCTGTGCAGTCACAATCTGAAGAACTAGTAAATACATTACAATTTCTATCACAGTCTTCTGTGTTGAAGCTTGATAAAACACTACTGTTGTCCGATTCTGAAGACTCTTCACTAATACACTGATCATCACTAACAAAGTTATCATCCAACGACAAAGAATTTGACATGAAAAATTTAGAATGTGAAGTATCTAAGCACTCTGGCAAATAAGTTTTTTCAGGAGTGCAACTAAATTCATTATGCAGGGATTGATCTTTGGAAGAAGTATGTGAATCCTGTGATGATTCTTCCCAAGTATCATACGTCTCATCCGCCTTGAAAAGCCCTGGTAAACTAGCTTCCTTGGCTTGCAGCTCCGACAGGGTGTCAGCAGTGGAATTTCCTTAAAAACCAAAAGAAATATTGCATTCATTACTTTCACGATGTCTGCGTATGTGACGTGACAACATGTGCGATTCATATATAGCCCCCACTTCACTATGTGAAGCGGGGGTATAATAATCTTTCAAAGTCGAATGAAAATGTTGTGTCTAAATATGAAAGAAATCTAATATTTTTTTACCTCAAAGTACAGATCAAGTACATGTGCAAGGGGCTAATAATAGCCTACCCATGAAGTTTCATGATAAATAAAGCATGTACATGAATTATTCAATCATCAGAAACTGTGTGAGTTTGGTAAAGATTAGATGAAAAATGATGGGTCTATGGTGTTCACAAGGCCAAAAATGCCATTATTTTTCAAATTCAAGGGCATGTAACGGCCAGATTTTGCTAATTTTACAGTGGAAAAATGTCTAGTGGATATCATTAAACTGTGTGAGTTTGGTAAAGATTGGATGAAAGATAAAGGCTCTATGGTGTTCACAAGGCAAAAGTTAACGTCAGTCAGACGGACAGAAGACGGACAACACACCATCCCTTAAGCTCTTCTGGCCTATGGCCAGTAGAGCTAAAATGTTTATCATGACTTATGTCCAGTCTGTTGTATTACCTTGACCATCTAGGTCTTCCTGAAGATGCTTCGCCTTCCATCTAAACAAAGTTCGCTTTGGCACTGGTGCTGCATCATCATCAAGGTACAACTTTTTCTGTCTTCTAAGTGGAGCTGCATTAAATATGATTTTACTTTTACACACACATAACATGCTAATAACGTGAAAAAAAATGCAGTTAAAAAACCCTGTCAGTTCTGATAACTTAGGTACCAGTAATTTGGCAGTATGGTAAAAAGGTAGACTTCGAAACACCGTTTTGTCTAGGGAAGATAAGTTATTCTATGACTTCGCCTGCTAATAGGTTGAAACTAAATGTTTGCAAAAAAGTTATCCAAAATTAAGAAGAGAGTGCTGGGTTGTGAATTCCCGGTTTACCATGACATCATGCATACCGACCGGTCTAGGCACAGGCATTCAGCTAGTCATCCATTTAACCTACATGTATGTATATCAGTACATTATATTGCAAGGTAAACAACTCTCACAACCGGAAAAAGTGCAGAGACTATGTTCCATCGCCGATATTTCAATAACAATTTGAGATGAGGCTATGGCAGTATAGTCAGTATAAAGTTTGATCAATTACAAGCATTTTGGTACCAAAACTATTACCCAGGAGCAAATCGTTGATTTTTTATGGTTTTTCAAACTTGGAGAATCGCTGTAAATTTTATACTCGAATCAATCGCAAACCAGACTTTTTCATAAAATATACGGTTTAATCTTCATTGAAGAGGACTACGTGGTCATCAATTGAATCGAATGCCTCCATAGTGGTAAATTAAATATAATTATAACTGATTATGACATTTCTTAGTGACAACAGCGCCAATTTACAGTTCTATTCATAAATCACCATCTCTTATGTTTTCAACAGAATGTAGGTCAACAATTACTCAGCTGCACGCTAGTGCCCTGCTTTGTTCACAACATTCATGTGTTAAGCGGTACCAGGTGAAGGCATTGTTGTTAATGATTTAAGATTAAATCAGAAAATTGATGTGATTTGGAGTAATAAATGTCATAATGAATCATAATATATCTCATACTATTAACTCATCTTTTAGAATGTATCCAACTCAATGAACAACCTTTTAATCCACTTCAGCGACTTAAAAGAGTATTTTTTCTAGAACTGCCTGGTACGCGATCAATTCGAGTAAAATAAACAGTGATTCTCCAAGTTTGAAAATTCATAGAAAATCAATGGCAGGGTCTTGGATGATGGTCATTGCAATAAAATGTTTATAATTTATCCAACATCCCAGTGGTAGCGGTGTCACAGACGTATGTTGACATGCAATCAAAATACATGTATTGGCTACAGAACCAATGCAGTTTGTCGCTAGAGGGAGTTGTTTACCTTTTCGTTTAAGCCCAATGAAACTTACACTGATTGTGCGTGTTGTGTAGATGAATGAGAACTCGCTGTTTAGACGAAAGTATGTTATTGCAGAGAAGACACTCAAACTTCCCATCGTAGCATTTACGAAATTTCGCCGGTGTCTGAAATTCCGCCATTCCCCCATCTTTCTTTTCTTTTCTTCGCGATCCCAACTTCGTCTGCAGACCAAATACTGTCCAGTATAAAACTCAGTAGAAAGCGATGACGTAGAGCTCAACTCAGCAGAAAGCGATGACGTAGAGCTCAAGGTAAAAGCCCGGTTAAACGTAATAATCTGATTGGCTAATAAATATAACAAGCTACAACTAACAGGGGTTAGGTGGCGATTTGTAAT
This sequence comes from Solen grandis, assembly GCA_021229015.1. Classification (NCBI taxonomy): domain Eukaryota; kingdom Metazoa; phylum Mollusca; class Bivalvia; order Adapedonta; family Solenidae; genus Solen; species Solen grandis. Next base: position 49,089,607 of record CM037784.1, on the reverse strand, counting down.
CACGTGGTCTTATATAGTTTAGTGCACATCAATCAAAGTACTGGGAGTATTATTAAACAAAACACTAGATCTATACCTGAAACAGGTACGGTATGGTAATAAGGAATTAACGGTGAAAATGTTGTTTCAAATTTTATATATATTTATATTTTTAACTTCGCAACTGCGAAAGTATGAGAAAAAAATAATTCTCATAAAAGTTATTGTCATACGGAAATACCCGATGGTTTCCGATGTCGCAGTAGTTATTTCCCTTTCGCAAAGCTGTCTCAAGCAATATAATTGGTCAGCATCTGTATGGAGCAAAATGATTGGTCCTATTAGAAATCTTGGCGGTTAGAATGGACGAAAGCAGCAGGATGCAGTGGGAACGGTTTGCTGTTGTTCAATGGGAAGACATGCTATCCAGCATCATCAATCTAGACAAAGTAAAGTTTCCTAGAAAACCAGTTACAGAATACACAGAGGGTGATTATGTAGTAGCGTTGTATGGTAAACAGCCGTTCAAAGCGAGGATTTCTGAAATCAGCGGTAAGTTTCTTCCCCCACACAATTCAACTTGTTCGACGCATGCCGTGAGTACAATTTTGTATAAAATTTTGTTGTTCTTTTAAACAGAATGATGAAACTGTCAGGGTGCTTATTGTTATGTACATATACCGTCTTAAATAATTTTTCATCTTAATAATAAATGCAGTCATTGAATATCGCCAATTTCCCATTTGTCTCCGGTTTTCGCGACCGGCGTTTTTCATTTTCTTCAGTAAAAGTTTTTTTCCCATGTCAAAACAGAACATATGTTCAACATATACGGTTGAAAACTTCCGTATCATTACCCAGAGTAGTAGAACACATTAAATAATGAAAGTTCAGCTGTTCAGGGCAAATTTTGTTTTCCTCTTAACATGTTCATCTGATTTGCACTAGGATATTGTATCTTAAATTTGTACTTTTCTTGAAGGATTAAATGATGTAAACAGACTTTATAGTCAGTTCCAATTCCAGTCATATCACAGGTTCTCTAGTATTGCAGAATTTACATTTTTGCAGGAAAGGGGTAAAAAAGTTCCACCTACATATAGTTCCTGCACTCTGACTCAACCCCAGCATGTTGTAGTTAAATTGTGTTGCAAACAAATTGCACAAACAGTCTGCATAAATAACAACAAATGTCCATTTAAATATGTCATAGCTAAAATCAAATAGAATGATAGAAATTGATTTTTACCCCACCCCTTATTTCAAACTATGGCTGTAATTTACATTAAACTCTGAATTTGTTTCCCTAAATGAAATTCATGCTGACTTTTTGTCAGTCTGCTGCAATATTTTACAATGAAATAGTAATAATGGCAACGGGTCCGAACAGCTCAAAGTCAAGAAGGCCCAGACCGTGACGGACCAATTTTTAGTGTTAGAATAGGAATAAGTTAAAAATGTAAAATATAACAATTTTGAAATTAAACACACTCTATTTTTCAAATATTGAAGCGCCAATTGGGCGGACCTTGGATCTTATGATACACATTATATTGGAAATACCGTATATGTTTATGTAAACATGACTATTTCCAACTCAAGTAAAAATTGGTATTGTTGAGCGAGTATTATTAGTGTTTTTTGTTTTGTTTTGTTTTGTTTTTATTGAGGATAAACTGTTTGCTATGATTTTATTCAATTAGTATTACAAATAGTTTACAGGGAAACTTTTCAGCAGTTTCATGAAGCCTTAACTAATTGCAGCAGGCCTTAATGCAGCCCTGTTAATTTTTTTTTGAAATCAGCAGTTCTATTTTGTTTGCAGACAATAAAGCGACTTTACTGGGACTACAAACAAAAGGTGGAAGATATCCTCTGCAGTACACATATGTAGACTTCAATGAAGATAATAGTGAAAAGAGAAAATCAACAGGTACTGTTTTCCAAGTTTAAGGTCATCAGTGTTTGCCTACAAAATATTTCTATAACTTTACTCCAGACATTTTATTGAAAACATTTCAAAGTACTCAAGAGTTTAATTATTTTGTTGCAGTCACCATGATGAAAATTGTGCAAAATGTTTGTCAAGATGGTCTTGAAATGACTAAAAAGTTGTCGAAAGGGTTTAAAACTTGAAGGATTTTCAACAAAAAAAAATGTTTCAGTTGATATGTCTGCTGATGTTGAGTGTTTTACAGTTGACAAAGTTTTTTGTTTGTTTTTTTTTTATTTCCAAAATGTACATGTTTCAACATACATAAACCTCAATGCAGCAATATTATCAACACTTTACACAATAGGTGTATTCCAGTCATATATAATCATAACATTAGAATAAACAAATTTTACACTTGCACTAAGTCTAATTTATGTTTTGATGTATTTTCAAGTATATAATCAGCATATACATATGCACACACACACCCTCATACATATACACTTGCAGTTGACAAAGTTAACAGTCCAAGTGTTCTTCAGTTGAGGAGCCAGGGCAGCCTCCAGTTGACAAGTCAGGGCGGCCTTCCATTGACAAGCCAAAGCAACCTTCAGTTGACAAGCCAAAGCGGCCTTCAGTTGAAAAGCCAGAGAGGCCTTCAGTCGAGAAGCCTGGGTGTCGCTCAACATCGTCAGGTACTGGTTAAGTTGAATTTAGTTTTCACAGCAACAGTTGCACAACATGTATCTGGCCTGTATACCTATCTTGGGTTGATTTCAATGTCACTGTTACTAAAAGATTTTTTAAATTTTTAGCTCAACTGACCACAAAGTGGTCGGGGTGAGCTTTTAGGATTGTTGAATGTCCATCGACAATTACTTTATTTACACTCCAGCACCTTCATTTCTTAAACAATCTTCTTCATTTCTTAAACAATCTTCTTCAAACTTAGTCACAGTATTTATATCTTTAAGGTCTCGAATGAATTAGAATATGGATGAAATTGAATCATAAGATCAAGAGTTATTGTCCTTGAATTATCAAAAAATGCCAGATTTGACCTTGCTTACATTTAAGCACCTTTACTTCTTGAGCAATCTTGATCAAATTTTAAAAAATGTTGTTTCAGTTGACAAGGCAGAGGATATGTCTGCTGATGTTGAGTGTCCTACAGCTGACAAGGTTAACAAACCAAAGTGTTCTTCAGTTGGCGAGCCAGGGCAGCCTTCAGTTGACAAGTCAGGGCGGCCTTCCGTTGACGAGCCAAAGCAACCTTCAGTTGACAAGCTAAAGCGGCCTTCGGTTGACAAGCCAGAGAGGCCTTCAGTTGACAAGCCAGAGGGGTCATCAGTTGAGAAGCCGCGCATCCTTCAGTCGAGAAGCCAGGGTGTAGCTCAACATCATCAGATAAGCAGTCAGGTACTGATTAAGTTGAATTTAATTTTCACAGCAACAGTTGCACAACATGTATCTGGCCTGTATACCTATCTTGGGTTGATTTCAATGTCACTGTTACAAAAATAGTCTAGAGTTTTATAATTAGCTTGACTATTCGGAGAATAAGAGTTACTCACGTAGGTGTTGGTTTTCTTGGTTTAAAGTTTTGCGTTCAGGTACAAATGTGTTCATATATCCACAACCACTATAGGTATCCATTTGAAACTTCAAACATGTTTACAGGGTCCTACTGGCTCACTGACCAAGACCCATAACCCTAAGATTTTGAATGAATTATTGCCCTTGTTCGACTAGAAAATTTTTGGTTTGGTTAAGGTTTTGTGTGCAAATTGTATCTCCACATCCACTGAAGGTTTTTGTTTGAAACTTTATACATGTTTACGGGTTCACATTTTTAGGTCACTAACCAAGACCCATAACTAAAGTGCAATTTTTGACTGAATTATGGCCCTTGTTCGACTTAGAAAATATTTCATTAAGGTTTGGTGTGCAAATTATATCTCCACATCCACTGAAGTTATTTATTTGAAACTTCACACATGTTTACAGGGTCACATTTGTAGGTCAATATAACCAAGACCCTTAACTCTAATGTGGATTTTGACTGGATAATGGCCCTTATTTGACTTAAAAATATTGTTTGATGATCTGAGTATAGAAATAAGATTTATGAAAAAAATAAATATGAGTATGAAAATTATCTTGTTTACATTATTTTTAAGGTATAATTATAGGACATTATTAATTTTGGTTGTATTTTAAGAGTTGAAGTAAATAGCAGTAAATAAATCATTTATTCAATGACAATCAAATGACAATTTAAATTACAACAATTAAATGCCCTAATTGGGTATTAATATAATGCGACGTGACCAAAGTGCCCTTTTGAGAAAAAAATTACCATGCCCCCACCAGATCCTGGGGGAAACACTATAGATTGTTAAAGATATAACAACATGTCGCCACTGCAACGCGGACATTTCATATAATCAACACAACAAACATGGCAGCTCTTCCTTTCTCTGTACATATATCGCGATACATATTGTATCGTGCACTCTGTATTGCAATACATATCCTATCGTGGGATAACTGTATCGTAACACCCTTACGCCTGAGCGTACATAGAAATATAGATAGATGAGAACTAGGAGAAGTGCATTGTCCAAGAACCGTAACTCTTAACTGGTCTCATTTTTGAATTATCTCCCTTTCATTTTTTTCCCATTATACTGACAAGGCAACGGAATAGTCAAGCTTAGTCTTTCATTATGCTATCAAGCATTGAGAATGCTCACCAGAGCATAAAGTGCTCAGGGTGAGCTATTGTTGTTGATCAATGTCTGTCTTCCGTAGTCTTGTTTTGTGCATTATCAAGAATTACTTGTTTACACTCTAGAGGTCACAGTTTTAGTCAATTTGACTTATCAACTTCGCTAGACTGTTCAGGTGAACGATTCACGGCCCTCTTATTTTAAATTTCAACCAGTGTGTCTCGACCTAGCCCCAAAAAATTAAATCAGCAGGCCACATCTTTGGAAATCTTAGGATAAACATATTTGTGTTTGATTCAGGAGAGCAATATAGGGCCATTTTGGCCCTCGGTTAAGGCTAGCCATTGTTAATGATAGTTGTCCCAGAGAGATAATATGTTTCATATGATTTCAGATGTATCACCAAAGACTGCAACTTCCAGTCCCAGCTTAAGCAGTTACCATTCAAGCTCCAGTTCTAGCTCATCAAGCAGCTCCCATTCAAAGTAAGTTTTCAACAATATTTATAGGTTGCCTAATGGAGAATGCAACACTGACCATGCCCCCCTAGCACCGGCTTAAGCTGTATTCAATTTGCAGGAGGTCCTGGGTTCGATCCCCGGCTGCGACACACCAAAGTCGTAAAAAATGGTACTGGTATAGCTGCCTTGCTTAACGCTTGGTATATAAGTTTGACACTCAGCATATAAGGATAGTTCAAGGACTGGTTGGCCTGGTGTCAGGAAAATGTAACTGGGTGTGGTATCATGCCACTTGTCTATGGCGTGATACTACATTGTAGCAGCACTATATCTGTCTCAATTAGACATCGTCTCCAAATGACTGAAATTAAGTGTTGGTGGGACGTTGATAGCAACAAACAAACATCAAAACTAATTGTGTTGAAATCAGTGTTTATATTTTTAACACTTGTCTTTTTATAATATATTCTTCAGCAAAAGGAGGATTGACCATCTGGAAAAAGAGTTTAAAGCTTTGAAAAGGCGGTTTCAGATCTTGGAGGCTAAATTAGTGGAAGAAGAGAAGTCATCAGACGTGGTCCCAGCTACAACAGTCAGAGAAAATGAGAGAGAAATGGAATCTGCACTGAAAGGCATTGCTCATATTCTGGCTGACGACGTGAATACAGTGATGAAGAGAGTTGTAATGCAAGTTTTTTCTCGGGACGAACTAATCACATGTAATCGTAAAGGGAAAAAAACCAAACATGCAGGAGCGGAGGGTCCTAAATCAGCATTGGATGAACAAAAACTGCTTTTTGCAGAAAAAATTGTTCTCACTAAATGTCCAAGTGTAACCAAGGAAGTTTTTGCAAAAAATTTGACAACATTCTTAAAGTAGTAAGAAGAATGAAAGGTGGATTAAAATAATTGTGGACAGTGTGTCACAATCAGACTTCTTATTTAAACATATAATGCCTGGTGGCTCAGGTCTGTGAAAATGACTCTTTTTTTTTTCCATGACGATAAAAAAAACAAAGTTAAAATGTTTTTTTTTTGTTTTTGTTTTTTTCAGATTCCAAGGATGTTTAAAAGTTAGTAATGGTTACACCAGTTTGGTATTGTGTATAAATAACTGTTTCAGAACAAATATCATTTGAAATATTATTATAACTCCCATTTGAAAGAGGAGTTATATTGCTTTGCACAATATATATATATATATATATATATATATATATATATATATATATGTGTCGGTTTGAAGACTAGCCTTGTCCTATCAATAACCTAGGATCCTCTAACTCGTATGGAGGTTGGTCATGACTAAGATGATGACACCTATTGATTTTGGGGTTTCTAGGTCAAAAGGGGGGTCTCAGTTATGCCTACAAAGACAAAATGTTTGTTAATTTAGATGGTTCTAAAACTGTAACATAATCATTACTCATTTGTAGAAATGTTCTGGTAGTGTTTTAGAGCATAAAACACAAAGACACAAAGTTTCCAGAACAAAATGTGATGGAACAATTCTAGAACCAAAGTAACAGAACTTGTTCTAGAATTGTTCCATTACATTTGTTCTAAACATTTGAGAACCAGTTGTTAACGTTCTAGTACATTCTAGAAGTGTTCTAGAACATACATGGAGTGGATCAAGAACAGTTCTAGTACTATTGTACTAGAACTGTTCTAAAATTTACTAGAACGATTCTAAACATTTTCGCAGGGGTTGGCATAGGGTCGACGATGAGAGCTCAGTGAAATGTCGAATTTGAAGGCAATAACAGATGCATAAGACAATTTTGCGGTTTAAACAGTTTAATTGTTAAATCTGTCAGTAAAAGATGTTTCAGTTTCAGTGTTAAGGCAGTTAATATAATGTGTTTTTTTACATGCCTAAATTAATTTATTAAGAGTAGTAAAAAATTTCAATTATTGCCGTATTTTATACCAATAGTTTTTCAAAAAGTACGGACAAGTAGTGTTTTGCTACGGACAAGTGATTTTTTAATTTTGGTTGTCCGTGGACAAGTAAAATAAAATGAGATTTCGCCACCCCTGTTGATGTTATGCTTGCACATATGTCAATATAAAGCACAATCACATTATATCAAATTAATACATTTGGGGGATATATAAATATTTTTATCATATATTTAAAAATAATTCTATGTAGGTTTTATGTAATACATGGATACCATTGTTCAACTATGTGACATTCATCAATTATGACTGCAGCCACACTATCTACGAATGAACTCAACAGCATCTTCCCATATTCAGTGTTCAGTAATGCCTCAGGGTTGGCAAAAATGATAGAATAGAGACCTTCTTCTATTCCTTTAAAATCAATATATGGCTGAATGTCACTAAAGGGCAGGATAAGGGAAGATTTGCCATAATCCTTCAATTGTTTCAGCTGGTCCTCTTGAATGATATTTAAGGGAGAAATCACCAACACTGTGGTTCTGCTGTACCCCCTCCTCATCATAATGCCTGGTAGCAACTGGTATATGATACTCTTACCATATCCAACTGGTAAATTTACAATTAAATCTCTTCCCTCAGTAATAATTTTCAAACAATCTAATTAATTCTGTTTTAAAATAATGGATGGATTTAAGTCAAAAATTTTTTAAACCTTCCTTTTTTTTTTTTTATTGGTTCCTTACAGTATTATTTTTACGATGTTCATAAAAATTAAAAAAAATTTTTAACAATTCTTAAAAAAAGTTAAAAAAATGTGTATATATCAGAAATTCTGATAAATGACACTCGTGGTGGCAGAGATCTATGCCGAAGAATGAAGGGGAGATAACTGCGTGGAGATTGACTTTTAGTCTGGTTCCCAACATAGTGACAGGGGCAGGTAATCCAGGCTAATTGACTTTGACCTTTAATTTTCATATCTTAACATTTTAGAAACGAAACCAGTCAAAACGGAATGGTTTAATATGCGGATCATATTGTACCGAGGAAAGTTTCTGCATGCTGATGTGAGTAATTAATATGTTTTATGGAATCATTGCATCGGTTTACATTGTCTTGCTGCAGAAACGCTTGTTTACACTGGTAGACCGAGTGAGCGACCCTGTACGAACGCGTGTCGAGATTTTGGAAAACGGGGGTTAGTTTCGCATTGCGAGTTTCATTGTTGAATACTTGAGTTCGCATGGGTAAAAAAGTGGTGACTTTTGGTTACATAAATGTATACGCTTGCGATAGGTGCAAAGTATTCAAAGATACCTTCATAAATGGTTGAGTTGTTGGCTTTTTCCTGATGAAGGTATGGGTTTAGATCAATCGGAAGTTGTATCCCTTGTATTATATATAGTGATTTTATGCCCCCCCCCCCCTTTTGTGCCAAACCCCTGTGGTTGGTTCCAAGCAGCATCAACAAGATGGATGCAGTCCTATGACACAAGTGCCTTTTTTTGAGATGTCAAGTTTATAACTTTACTTAGAAAAAAAACAACAAAAAAACCCTTCAGTTTAAACAAGAAGGCCATGGTGTTTATAGAATGCTCACAAGAGTACAACAAGAGGGCCAAGATGGCCCTAAATTGCTCACCTGAATTTGGTTTATTGCAGAAAGGCTTGAACCATTACAAGATACTGTATACCAAATATCAAAGCTTTATGTCGGCATAAGAAAAGGCATTTTACAGTTATGCCTTCTGGTTGCCATGGCAATAAAAGTTCTTTAAGATCCAACCAGTGGTTTCAGAAGTAAAGATTTTTCGTTTTCCTTATATACAGCCGAACCCCGGTAACTCCACCACCTCTTATTCAAATACCCGGTGTCATTCGTTGGTCCCTATCACTCTCCTTCTTATTTCTATACATAAAAATATTTGAGTTATTCAAATTTGTGCCACTCGAATACCTGGCCTCATCCGAAAAGATTTTTTGGCCTGTGCCAATCAATTTGTATGATTTTCGCAACTCCCTATCCTAAGTCGCTTACGAGCATTAATTACTGGCGACATTTTTAAAACAAACAATTGAAAGGCGCGAACATCAATTAGTTACCGAAATGGGTGGAGACGGCCGCTTACATTTTGCACAAGTTGTTAATTGATTGGATGTTTGTCCAGTTCAATCATAAAGGTGACGATTGTAGCATTTCAAATATGCTGGTAAAGGAAAATTTAAAAATAAAACCCGATTACAGTTTTTCGAAACAACATTAATGTAACTTGATACATGTAGTTTCTTGTTGTTTAGTCAGACATGATGAATGTTCATATATGTATTGAAGTAAGCAAATATGCAGAAAAAAGATGAACGTTGGTAAATTAAATATTAATTATCCATTGCTTTTTTTCAAGACGGCGTTGATATTGGGCACATGTTGTCGCTAGTGATTTAGTCAGACCTGATAAATGTACTTGTATGTATGTATCTTTGTTATCAACGTATGCATTGATTATCTTTGTATCGAAATTATTTATGCATAAGAAGATGAAAGTTGAAAATAAAAATTAATTATCTTAGTTTTCATTTACATTAATCATAACATATTTTAAAAAGTGTACATTATAAATTACCTTCACTGTATGAAAAAAGTGGGTGTGATGGACTTTTGTTCCAACGATTGACGTGATTTGGGTTATTCGAATACATGCCTTAATCGAAATAAAAGCTGATCCCAGGGATATCAAATAGCCGGGTTTGACTGTAGTTCCATACAAAATCTAGGCGTGCCCCAGGGGTGGACTCATGTAAACCCTGATGTACTTATTTGTTGATAGTGTTGAGGCACCATGAGCTGATGCTATGTACCAAATATCAAATCTTAAGGTCTTTATGTTTCTGAGAAAAAGCATTTTAAAGATAATTCTTTCTTGTTGCCATGGCAACCAGAGTTTTTCATGGAGATGAGAAAATAATAGGAATTTTCATTGGGCTATCATAAGTATCATTTTGGTAAAATTTGATGAAATTTCATCTGGTAGTTTCAGAGAAGAAGATTGTTGAAATTGTTAACGAACATCAGCACAAGTTATACCTTCTAGTTGCCATGGCAACCAAAGTTCTTCATAAAATTCAATGAAAATTAGGAATTAGCCTCAGGCTAACATAAGAATCATTTTAGTGAAATTTAGTGTTCATCCATGGAGTGGTTTCGGAAGAGAAGATTTTTCAAGAATTCCCTATATAGTTTTATACAAAAATCTGGGTGTGGTCCCCGGGGCCTATTGTGACCCCAGGGGCACAAATTTTGCACTGATATTGCGGCAACATGAGCTAATGCTATGTACCAAATATCAAATCTGAAGGTCTATATGTTTCTGAGAAAAAGCATTTGAAAGATTATTCTCTCTTGTTGCCATGACAACCAGAGTTTTTCATGAAGATGAAAAAAAAAGAAATTTGGGCCATCATAAGTATCATTTTGGTAAAATTTGAAGAAAATCCATTGGGTAGTTTCAGAGAAGAAGATTGTTGAAATTGTTGACGCACAACGGAAAATCATGGGATCACAAAAGTTCACTCTGAGCTTTGTCCAGGAGAGCTAAAATGCCTAACTAAAAAATATCAGCTCATTTAATTGTTTCATCCGTCCATCCCACTTTCAGGTATGCTCCATAACTCTTCATTTATGCCATTATGGATGGATTTCAATAAAACTTCACAGAAGTATTCCTCATAACCCAAAGGGTGTGTTGCACGCATCAACTCTAGTTCAAGGTCAAAGGAGCTGTTAAAAATTGTCTTTGGTGTTCATAGGTGTGTCTGCTCTATAACTTCCATATTTATAGATGGATAATCAACTTTACAAAAGTGTTTGTCATTTTGTCATAACACAAAGATGTGTCACAAACATCAACCATATGCATGCCTGAAAGGTTAGACTAATTGATTCAAAGGAGTTGTAAGAAATTCTTTTTGGTATTTATAGGCTACATCTTCATGTCCACCCAGTATAACATCAATATTTATAGACAGATATTTATACAACTTTACAGGAATGTATGTCAATACATGAAGTTTTTTGCAAAACCATATGCATGCTTGAAAGGTTAGATCACACAAGTTGTTAGAATCATAGGCTTCATTTTCACGTCTGCTCTAAAACTTCCAAATCTATGTTTGGATTTTCATAAAACTTTACAAAAGTATTTGTCATAACATAAAGCTGCGTTGCAGGCATCAACTATTTGCATGCCTGAAAGGTCTGTGAAGTTTGGGAATCATAACCCATTTCCATTCTTTTCTATCAGGCACAAATTCTTCATGTGTGCGTGTTGTTGTTTTTTTCGGAAGGGGGCGGGGGTGTTCACTGGTGGGGACTCCTGACAGTTATTGCTTGCTACTGACAAAGTCTCTCTTTAGTGTGACACATCATCTCATTGAGGCAAAAACTTACTGCCAAATCATTTGAGAATTCTGATCCACTGAAAATGTTACAGCCCAAAAAAGCAAATATTTTGCAATGACCTCTAAGTATGAACTTGAAACTAGGGACCCAGCTCTTGTGCTTAACACTTTGGATCATTTAGGAAAACTTTACTGACGAACTTATTTGAAAATCCTTCTATCCATGTCTAGGTTAAATCCCAGACAAGCAAATGACCTTTGACCTCAAAGAATGACCTTGATCTTTTGAGTTAGGGTCACACTCCAATGGACATGACACTTTGTCCCAGGTAAAAATAATTGCAAGTTTATTTAGAAATCCTATAATCAACATCTAAGTTACAGCCCAGATGAGCAAATGACCTTTGACCTCTATGTGGGACCTTGGAGCTGGGGACCTTACTCTTACAGGTACTCTGTCTCATTAAGGTTAACATAAGTGCCAAATTATTAAAAATCCTGCTATCCATGTCTAAGTTACAGCCCAGACAAGCAAATCCAACTCCATGACCTTTTACCTCTAGATCTGACCTTGACCTTAGAGCTAGGGACTAAACTCTAGTGCCTAACTCTACGTCTAACTGAGGTTAACATAACTGCCAAGTTATTTAAAAATGTGATCCATGACTAAGTTACAGCACAGAAAAGCAAATCCAGTTCCATGACCTTTAACCTTAATGTATGGCCTTAAACTTTGAGTTACAAATCTGGCCCCGTGTTCTCGAACGTATTGAAAAAAGTACTCATACTCAAACTCAAACTCAGACTCAAATCTAAGTTTCTTGCTCAACTGAGCTGTAAAGATAAGCCGTGTTCTAAACATTGTTTTATCGCGTACTCAGCTGAGCAAAATTTCGTACTCAATTTTGCCTGTTGTAAGCGGCCCGAATCGGCGCTCTTTAACCTCAGAGATCAATTTGCGTAAAAGTACGGGAATTTTTGACGTACAGCTGTCACAAGTCGTCTGCATAGGTGATTTGATGGATCTTCTCATTCTCAAGAAAAGAAAAGAAAACTGGACCGAGCTGGACAAAATGTCAGTTCTATCGATGGTTATCGATAGTGCTGATGTTTTGTTCAGCCGTTTCAAAGGTTGTACCTCTGGGTCAACAAAGGTGAAGGAAAAGAAATGGGCTGAAATTGCTGAAAAATTCAACGCGTAAGTATCAAATGATGAATGAGTAATCCTTTCTGTTATGTGTATATTTACAAAATAACGATATTTCACCAATTAATCAGACTTGATATCCATCAATTTCAATAAATATAAATGTTGATCTTACATAATATGTGAAGACGACAGTTACTTAGTGGGAAATATATTATATCATTACCTCCCTTTCTCCCGGAAGTTTTGAAAGTGAAAGTGGAACGTAATTGTTTCTGATATAATTTTTTTTCCTTCTAGATGTACTTTTTATGCTAGTTCCATCAAAGAGGCGCTCAGCACGATATGCTATTTTTGGTACTGGTTCTCATGCCTCAGTGTAGTTGATTTCAACAAATCGAATATAGAATGATATCACAAATGATGGTACACAAATGTGGAATATGTTTATGGTAAGTTATGTTATTTAAAAAACAAAACAACAACAACAAAAAAACATTAGTCTAGTGACATATGTTAATTAACATTCTCTTTTAATAATGTGGATATATTATTCATAGATCTGGAACAGCCTCTTGTAAAAGAGAAATTACTGAAATAAAGAAGTTGTTCAACAACTTGAAGACAAGAGGTAAATTATTGTCATGTGTTTAATATTGATGTATATAAAATAATTTTAAATAATATTAGAAATTGTTTTATAATATATAACCATGATCTATTGCATGATTTGTTTTTGAATGTAAATGTAAATGATTGAAATAGAAACTGTTTGTTTTGTTCTTTTTCAATTCAAGTTTTTTTCTAACTTATATATTGGGTCCTACTAAAAAGCGCCATCCAGGATTATGCGCCATCTATACGCCATTCAGGGTTCTATAGCGCCACCCACTTTATTACCGGCCGTATATGTATAAAATTTAACCAGTAGCTTTAAAATAGCATTTTACATCATATGTGCAAATTTCATTGATATATTTTATTATTTTGATGTTTAAATCCAATTTCAAAATTCACTTCAAGATCTCACCGTTTTTTTTAAACCGCTTTATGTAATGTATTTTATTGCTGTTTAATGTTTTAATATCGTTTTTTAATTATTTTTTTTTTTTAAACAGTGAAGGACAAGAATCTGTCAGCTCGTAAGACTGGGGGAGGCCCGCCCCAAGTATTGACACCAGCAGAGGAACTGATGTTGTCACACCTGCAAAAATGCCCCCAATTAGAGGGTGTTAGTGGGGGCCTGGAGTCATCAGGTTATTGGTATTTTTTTTCCTCAATTTTTTTTTTAATTGAATTCAGTGTAAGCTTTTCAAAATTATATGGTTACCACATGATATTGGGAGTGCATACCACTTATTTCAATCAATAATATATTTATATGAAAGTTAAAAAAAAATGTTTTGGAATATATTTGATTTGAATATTGATAAATATGTATAGTCAGTAGAAAAAATATGTATGTTACCTCTGTCTTAAAATCATTATTATTCTTTTTTGGAATATTATGTATACTAAAAAAAATTTTAATATCCTATTCATGACTCAAATTATTTCCCTTACTATGCACTTGGTAAATGTACCTGTATACTTCATTTAAATTGACATAACCTTATAATCTTGAATGAAGTATCACATTAAACTACAAAATTTATCACTGTGCTACTTAATTTTTTTCATAAGTGCATAGTTTTACTGGAAAATATAAATTGAATTTTTTTGATGCTGCAAGACATAATTTTAAATTGATTATATATATTAACCTCTATTTGATCCTGAACATGACATATTCACTACCTACCAATAACTATTATATACTGGTAGTTCAATAAATTGAGCATAAATTATTACATAAAAACATATATGTGTTTTGATGTTGGCTAACAGAGGAGTATAAAATTACTGTTTCAGCTGAAGTAAATGCATTTTCCTGTGACGTTGAAGGTAAATATATTCATGTATTAATTTGATTTTTTTTCGGTGGAATATAGTGTGGCTGTGTGTGGTTTCAAGCCACATGTCTGGGGTGTGATACTGAAGTATGTCAGCACTATATCTGTCTCAATTAGGGAAAGTCTCCAAATGACTGAAATACTGTTGATGTGATATTTAACCCAACAAACAAATATAATTAAATGAATAAAGAACAATTCAATTAACTATGAAAGCATGTGTTCTTTATGTACTGAATTATAAGCCTTTTGTTGCTGAATCAAACAAACAAATTGAAATTATTTTTATTTAAATAAAATCATGCTGATAATGATATAGTTTCCAAAACCAATTTTGATAATTAAATTACTTAATGATATTAATGAATTGTAATTAATTATACCTAATAGTTAAAAATAATTCTTCAATAATTTCAGACCACACCGAACTTACTCCAGGTAAGCTTATTTAATTGTTATAATTTTCCAATTAAACAACTAACTTAACAATAAATAATGTAATTTAATACTTAATTAATACAATGAATTATACCTTAATTTAATTAATTGATACACAATTAAATAATATAAAATAGAATAAATAGCATTTTTATATAATTGTTATGTGTATATTGTTAAATGAAAACACATTTCCTTTTTAAGCAAATTTGAAAATGTATTTGTCCGGTTTCGGATATCCTACGGCAAGTTCAAGTTTTTTGTCAAACACATAGCAAATGAACCAAGAAAAATATTAACTTGATTATTTGAAATGTAAGAATATAATTAGAATCAACAGTTTTATGATTATAGAACATAACTTGCCATGTTTTTTTGAACACATCTTCTTTTATTATATATGTTCTTATAATAAACACTATCTTATGATGATTATTCATCTGTTTAAGAACCTGAAACACTTCCAACTCCAACTCCAACTCCTTCAACTAGTCAAATGTCAATCCAATGTGAGTATTTATTTAATTTTTTTTTTTTTTTTGCATACTTAGCACCATTTGAAAATCAATGTAATAGTTACTATATTAATATTCATTTTATTTTTCTTGTCAAAATTGTTCGTCTGCTTGTCTATCTGTCCGTCTGTCTGTCGCACTTTTTTGGTCAGAAGCATAAATTAGAAAATCTCAAATCTATTAGTTTGAAACTGCACAAGTGGATAGTTGTTATGGTTAAGAAGTGCAATGCATAAGAACCGTAACCATTTGCATCATGTATTTTGAGTTACTGCCCTTTCATTATATATCTTAATTTTGTTTTTGTCTGTAACATAAATAAGTATCCAAGCTATTAACTTGAAACATTAACATGACTGAAATAGTTTCGGTAGGACATGATATTTTTTGTATATATCATACAAATTTGTTATTTAAATTTAAACCAAGAATGTGAAGAAATCAGCCAAAAGAAGGAGGGATGAGACAACTCTGTATTCGCTGGAGGAAGAACGAATAAAGCTAGAAATCAGACACCTTGAACAGAAAATTTCTCAGGAACAAGAACTTTTCCACCAAAAAGTAACTCATGAGAAGGAGATATTTGAATTAAAAAAAAGAGTATTTAATGCATATCTCCATAAGGCTCTTGATGAACCCTCACTGTTTAATTTGGAATTATAATCATTTTCTTGTTTTACTATGGCACATTTTCTCCAGGAGGGGTGGTTGGGGTGGGGGTAGTTATTCCTGTGTGAAGTCATGACAGTATAGCTTGCTATACTGACAAAGCATTGTTTAATATAAATATATGTAACTTGATAAATATAAATTGTTTGTTTGTTTTTTGTTGTTGTTGTTTTTCTTTGGGGGGGGGGGGGAGTTCTTGTTCCTGAGAAGGGTTGCAAAAGCATCGACTCTGATGAAATATGTGAATATTACTATTTAAACAATTTAATATGAAAATATGGCTTATAGTCAAAATCAAATATATAAACATTTATAAGTATTTACTGCAGTAATAATAATATTTTTGGAAATAAAATGTTTACAATCAAGATTCAAAAACACATTGTCAATCCATTGCACATTGATACTATTTACATCAATAAATATGTATGGGTAGGTTTATATAAATTACTTTAAGATATTTAGGAACTAAAAATGTTTCATTAATATACCTTTATTTCAGATATTTTTTATGTTATTATGAATGTATCAGCAGTAAATGATTACAAGGGTGTCGATATTGCCCTGAATCGCTCACCTGCTTATAAATGAGCAACATATGTTGCATTTTTGTTATTGACATAAATTTTTGACCCCAAATGACCCAACTTGGAACTTGTACAAGAACTTGTATAAGGTTTTATGGAAACAAACATTACGACCAAGTTTCATTAAGATTTGGCCATAACTGGGACCTCTAGAGTGTAAACAAGGTTTATATATAAGATTTGACATCGTGACCTAATTTTTGATCCCACATGACCCAACTTCATACTTGTTCAAGATATTATGAAAACAAATATTATGACCAAGTTTCATGAAAATTTGACCAAAAATGAGGCCTCTAAAGTGTTAACAAGGATTTTATTTGATTTCACCTCATGGCATACTTTTTGACCCCACATGACCCAATTTCAAACATGCCCAAGATTTTGATAAAAAAATATAATAAAGTAATTAAGAAAAATATGTTGCCGTCAAATAAGCGCAGTGTCTTGCACCAGTGGTTCCTCCGTTAGCTTGACATACTTCTACGTTGTCATTACTATCAGGAAATGTACGAATGATAATGTCATTCCTTGATATTCCAAAATTGTGGAGATCCACACATGCACAAACGATTCTACAGGCGATATCGGGTCTACTTCTCAACCCATACTTCAGGCATGGAAATCTTCTCTTTAAGACACCAAATGTTTGTTCTATCACAACCCTTGTTCTACATAGTGCGACGTTGAACCTGTATGTAAAATATATATATTCAGTTAAATAGTCAATAAAAAAACATTGTCAGATCAATTATACTTTATATAAGTTATGAAAATGATGTGTGTGAGGACTATTCATATCAAATACTATACACTTGTATTTTTTTTTAAACAAAATTTGTCATTGGTATATTTAAATAACATTTAATTATGTTCAGAATAAAGTTAATGAACATTTTAATAGAATTCCAATAATTAAAAGATTACCTTTCTTGTGCAGCAGATGTTGTCACAAGGTATGGGGTCATTAAATAGGTTTTACATGCATACCCAGAATCTCCGAGGAGTAAACCGTCATAATGACCTGTATATTTAGGAATTTAGAAGATATGTTATTAATGAATAAATCAGTAGAGATTCATATGAGTTTCATATCTAGAATCAATTAAAATACCAGTCTTCATTATTTTTTTTCCTTCTTTTATTGAAATCATGCACATCATGTATTATAAACCTCTGCAACACAACCATTTTGCGATGGATGGCTATTACTTTATTTACTTATGGTAAACACTTTACTATGGATATTGAAATATGGAATCTGACATAGTTGCACACAGTGCAATTATATTACAAACTATGCTTTTACTTTACATGTATTTCATTTGAAGATATTGTTTGGTATTGCAGATAATAACATACAAATCATTGTTAACATGCATGCTGTAGTGAACATGGTCATTTTTATGCATTTTGACTAATGACAATAGATATTGCATTAGTCATTGAAGGAATAAAATTTTAAAAATACCATCTTCCATCTTTTGACTTATGTCACTTTCTCTGAAAATGCGGCTGTCGTGTACACTACCGGGCCACTTAGCAACTACGTTTAGCACTCTGAAGCTTGCATCACATATCATCTAAAACAAAAGTAAATGTTTGATTTATTCAGTTAACATAATTTTAATAATACATTTGACAAATTTAATAATAACTAAGAAGTAACATTCAATAGGTCTTATCATGGGGAACAAGATATACTATAAAGGGTTGATGGTTAGGATAGAAACAGTTTGTTAGATACAAGGTCACAATTAAAATTGAGGGGGTAGAGCCTGACCATTGTGGACACCAACATAGTACTTTAAAATTTTCTCATTACGTGGAAAAAAAGCATATGTGATTCAGGGTTGGAAACTTGAAGTATAGATTTGAAATTCATATTTAATTATTAAAAAAATTTGAGGGGGTGAGGTATGACATTCAAACTTACATTACTTCAATTACATTTGTATACATTCAGTGTTTTCATCAATTGTTTACATAATACCTGTACATTAAGAGAATGAAACCCTTTTCTGTTCACATAGTCGGCCTCGTTATGCATTGGGGCTTGTATGCGGATGTGAGTGCCGTCAATTGCTCCAATTACTCCAGGAAATCCTAAAAAAAATCTACACATTAAAACACATTGGTCAAGTTTAACGATAATATGACTGGGGCCCGCCGTGGCCGAGCGGTTACAGTCATGGACTACAAATCTCTCAGCCCCTCACCGCTGTGGGTTTGAATACCCGTAGGGACTTCGGATTTTTCATGTGAGGAAGCCTTCCAGCTGGCTTGCGGTAGGTCGGTGGTTCTACCCGGGTACCTCTGTGTACTCGGGGTCTTCCAACATCTGTAATTAGCTGCACTTCGCTATATAATTGAAATACTATCGCAGCGACGGTAAACCCTAATACAACAAAAACAACAACGATAATATGACTGCATTTGGTATTGTCACACAATCCAAAGGAATTATCATGGTTGTCATTGGAATTCGAGGTGATCTGAGGTCAAGGCAATAAGAAATTAATTGAGTGGGGAATTGGGCCCAGGGATTGCTTTCAGATAATGTGTATTTAAATAGTATTTTTTTGCATTCAATGCAGTCAAACCTGTCTTAAGCGGTCAAACATGAGGATGTGACCACATATAAGAGGTAGTCGCTAAATGAAGGTTAATAACATAAAATGCTTGTTTAGTTCTATTGAAGCTGACCGCTAAATGCAGGTTGATCAATTAATAAATGCTGACGCTGATAATGGTCCAACTGTTATCTGATGACTAATTGAAAATAATTAATAGGAAGAAACTATTTTATAAAAATACCAAAATTAAATTAATTTACCTTGATTATCCATTAAGTTCATATATAATCATAGACATACCATGTATCATAGTTTCAATATCCTATATATTTATTTTTTAAAAAATACATTCGAATATTGGGTTATGACTATAGCGGACGGCTGGGCTTTATAAGTGTCTCAGAATAGCACTTTCTAGCTAACGTGTTGTTTTAGAAAAAGTGCTGAAAAAAACGATTTGCAACCTTGATAGGCCTATTAAAAGATATGAAAACCTTTAATGTAGATTTGGATACGTGTCCTAAAAAAAAAAAAAAAGATTAAAAACAAGAGGGCCAAGATGGCCCTGTGTCGCTCACCTGATTAAGATGGCTGTGTTAGGCAAAATGACAAAAAATCTGGCATCTAAAGTGTTTTTCTAACATTTGACTAAGTGGCCTACATTTTGATCCTACCTGAATTTACCTGGTGACCTAGTTTTTGACCCCACATGACCCAATTTTGAACTCATCTGAGATATCATGTAGACAAACATCCTGACCAAGTTTCATGAAGATTGGGCCAAAACTGTGGCCTCTAGAGTGTTCACAAGGTTTTTCTAAGATTTGACCTGGTGACCTAGTTTTTGACCCCAAATGACCCAATTTCAAACTCATCCGAATTATCATGTAGACAAACATCCTGGCCAAGTTTCATGAAGATTGGGCCAAAACTGTGGTCTCTAGAGTGTTCACAAGGTTTTTCTAAGATTTGACCAGGTGACCTAGATTTTGACCCCACATGACCCATTTTCGAACTCATTCGAGATATCATGTAGACAAACATCCTGACCAAGTTTCATGAAGATTGGGCCAAAACTGTGGCCTCTAGAGTGTTCACAAGGTTTTTCTAAGATTTGACCTGGTGACCTAGTTTTTGACCCCACATGACCCAATTTCGAACTCATCCGAGATATTATGTAGACAAACATCCTGACCAAGTTTCATGAAGATTGGGCCAAAACTGTGGCCTCTAGAGTGTTCACAAGGTTTTTCTAAATTTGACCGGTGACCTAGTTTTTGACCCCACATGACCCAATTTCGAACTCATCCGAGATATTATGTAGACAAACATCCTGACCAAGTTTCATGAAGATTGGGCCAAAACTGTGGCCTCTAGAGTGTTCACAAGGTTTTTCTAAAATTTGACCCGGTGACCTAGTTTTTGACCCCACATGACCCAATTTCGAACTCATCCGAGATATTATGTAGACAAACATCCTGACCAAGTTTCATGAAGATTGGGCCAAAACTGTGGCCTCTAGAGTGTTCACAAGGTTTTACTAAAATTTGACCTGGTGACCTATTGATATCATGTAGAAAACATCCTGACCAAGTTTCATGAAGATTGGGTCAAAACTGTGGCCTCTAGAGTGTTCACAAGCAATTGTTGACGACGGACGACGCACGACGCACGACGGACAAAAGGCGATCACAAAAGCTCACCCGAGCACAAGTGCTCAGGTGAGCTAAAAAGGGGGTCGAGGAGGTTGGTACAACTAATACTTTTTTAGAAAACAGAATGACCATTCATACACTTATGAAAGGAAAAATTGTATATTGCCATACATGCCAGTTTCATATCACTTATAAATAAAATATTGAGATTTCATGCAGGCGTTAAATTAAACTTTGATTCGGCATATGAATTTAAAACCATTCTCTCTCTCTCTCCCTCTCTCTTTCTCGCTTACGTCCTATTATAGTTTTAAGTTGATGTCATCCTGTATCGTATATATACCGAATCATTGTAATCATAAACAATTATATTAAAGTAATTCATAAATATTAAATTTAAGCGTATGTAAATTTAATTTATAAATATTATTGTCATTTATCGAGGCTAATACGTTCTTAAAAACAAATTTATATGTTAATTTTTTTTTATAATTTAAAATTAGATATAATTTAACATAATCATGATATTACCAAAGATTTCCCATTGGGGACCCCAATTAATGTGACAACACAGTTATCGTTCGTGTTACAGAGGGAGCTTGATTCTATTTTTAGTTTACATTGGATACGCTTTGTAAATACTTACCGGCGATGCTGTAGAATTGCTGCTTCAAAGTTTGAAGGCCTTCTCTCATGGGAAAACGAACGAACTGTCCCAACAATGTACATAGACCGTCTGTAACTTGTTGGATTGAACGATAGACCGATGGTCTAGACAAACCATGGACAGCACCAATCACCAAATGGTGAGCCCCGGTTGCAAAAAATTGTAAAGTCACTAGGACCTGAAGAAGTGGTGGGAGGGGTGATGGTCTTTCAGTAACCCGAGAAATTTGCCCCTGCAGAAGGCCAGTCAGTTCAAAAATTGAACAAACTGAGAATCTATATCTCTCGCGTACCTCAGATTCGGAGAGAATCTCAAGGGGATTAGTCCTGTCGGACAAAATCCGCTCTATTCTGTTTGCTTGTCTTATGCGAAACAAACGACGATCTATGTCGGCCATATTTGAGCAATTAATATTTTGACTTGAGACAGCGTTTGAGCATGCTCAGACATCTTACTCAAACTTAGGTTTGAGCAAGATTTCTGAGTATGTTATTTTTTCAAGAACACGGCTCAAAAATCGTACTCAGGCTTATACTCAAATTTGAGCAATTATTTGAGTATAAGCCTGAGATCGTACTTAAGTATGTTTCGAGAACACGGGGCCAGGTTCTTATGCGCGACACACCATCTCACTTAGCTTGACATTTGTGTCAAATTATTTGAGTATCCCTCCATCTATGGCAAAGTAACAGCACAGACAAGCTAAAATAAACCTGTTTTTGACCTTTGACCTCAAGGTATGACCTTGACCTTTGAACTATGATTCTGGTTCTTGTGCCCGACACATCATCTCACTTAGCTTGACATTTGTGTCAAGTTATTTTAGAATCCCTCCAACCATTGCAAAGAAACAGTCCAAATAAGTTTAAATGAACTTGTTTTTGACCTTTGACCTCAAAGTATGACCTTGATGTTCCTCCTAAACACACAGTTCTTGCGCCTGACACAGCATCTTATCATAGTGAAGCTTTGTGCCAAGTTATTTTTAAAGCTCCCCTAATAATGACAAAGTAATGGTTCAGACAAGCTGTTTTAGATCAATTTTTTACATTTGACCTCTATGTATGACCTTGACCTTTAAGCTAAGCACATTGCTCTTGCATGCGACACAGTATCTCATCATGGTGAACATTTGTGCCAAATAATTTTACCCCCCTCCCCCCCCTCCCCCCCCCCCCGCCATTAATGACAGAGTATTATGGTCCAGAGACAAGCTGTTTTTGACCATTTTTTTTTACATTTGACCGCTAAGTGTGACAAAGGTAAGGTATAAAGTATAAAGTCTGCGTGCGAAAGAATTAAAATAATAACGATAATAAGAAACAAAGAAAAAACAATAAGTCTCCACACATTGTTTGGGAGACTTAAATACGGGTTTGTTTGATATGTAATGTGTATTGTACTACAGCGCAATAACGCTTTGCATGATTTAGTGAATGTTGATATGCCTGAATAGCTCTATCTAATACCTTTCTAACGGTATAAACATGAGCCTTCAGCTCAACACAGTTTTTAACTAATCGTAATTTTAATAAAGCTAGTCATTGACCACTGTTGTAAAAATGGTTGGGAAACGGGTTGAAAATATTGAAGAAATTAGAGCTTATATATTAGTTCACACAAAACTCGGTCATTCGGTAAAGCAGATCTTTACTGATTTGGGGGAAGTTTATGGGTCTGATAAGGTATCTTATGAGCTCGTAGGTGGAGAAAGAAATTTCTGACTGACACAGAGTCCGTCAAAGATGCAGCAAAATCTGGCCAACCTGTGATTGTAACAGGCAAGACAAATGTCTCAAAAGCCAGATTGGAAGTGATGGCAGGTACACGATTCGTGATATTTCCAAAGCTGTTGGCATATCACTATCGCGGGTGCATTTCATTTTGAAGCGTATTTTGAAAATGCGAAAGATTTCTGCCAGATGGATACCCTATACATTGACAGATGATCAAAAAAGGGTTCAAGTACAAACCGCTAAGCAACTGCTCAAAATGTCAGGGTTCAACATTAACTTTTCTGGGAGCTGGACCAGTGGTCCAGTAACTTAGAAAACCTACTAGACCTGACCTTAACTGAACAAGACAGAAGTGTAAAACACATATGTCATACTTAGATCAATATACTTACTTCGGAATACCTAACGAAGTTTTTTTTTTTTCAAACAATTCCATTTAAAGCAAAACAATCCTTTTCTTGCCATCTATTCATACAGTTTCTTTGATTCCTCTTTACCTTTTACGTTCATTACTGACATTGTCTTTTTTGTCGGATGAAAAGACTATTTGACATTTTTCGTATCGGCTGCACATTGCGGTAAAAACAAATCATAAAAAGGTCTATTGTCGTTATACATGGGATCCCAGAATAATAAAAAGATTGGCGTTCATGCATTAACTTGCATCTCTAGCATATTTAAATTAAATTTCATACATTATGATATGAAGATTTCGTAAACATTGTAAAATGAAAAGTTAGATAAAGAAATAAGCATTCTTAGCTTAGTATTACGACATTGAACTTGGCAATGTGTTGGGGAAATAGCCTCGTTCTGAAAACACTAACCAATGAGTGAACACGCATCAAGGTTGTTACTGAAAATGCCGCTAAATATAGCACACACGGGTTTTCCAAGAAACTATTACAACAAGGGTCAATAGTATGGCCATTACAGTTATTTATGTGCTTTTGATGTGTCAATTGATAAAAAATTTTTGCGAACTTTGACCAATTTAGAACACGACCAGTCGGTCGTGTTAGCCTAGTACCTTGCTGGCCCGGACCATCAATCTGCTAGTGAATGTCGTTTGGTCGGGCCTTAATGTCGAACTCTGCCAAAAAATGTTGTTATTTTACGATAAAAATTCAATTTGAATTAAAAAAAAAAAAAGAGAGAAACGACATTAAAATCCAAAAATCTGATGTATATTTGAATGATTTTTAACAGTTTACTATGTTAGACATGCTGCAATATACGATAGTGCAGGTGCCCGCTTGCAACGCATCAACAGCCAATCAAAATGCCGTTCATAAATTAAGTTGCGAGACGCTAAAGATGGGTTTTCCAAACTTGAATGAAAAAAACATCGGTAATCAATACAAGAGGGCCAAGATGGCCCTTGATCGCTCACCTGTGAAAGATGATTGCTTAAGAAATAAAAATGCTAGGGTGTAAACAAAGTGAAATCTGGCTTTTTTTATGGTGAAAAGGGCAGAACTCCTAAATTAACTATTCACTATCAGTTATAATTGAACCCCGATTGCGAGATTATGGGCATAAACATTGTCTTAAAGTTTAAAAAGGATTGTTTAAAAAAAATGAAGATGGTAAAGAGAAAACAAAGTGAAATCTTGCATTTTTTGTATCAAAAGGGGCATAACTCCTGACCTAATTGGCCCATCACAGCCACAATTGAACTCAATTAAGACATTATTGTCATTAACAATGTCATAAAGTTTGAAGATGATTGCTAAAAAAATGAAGATGCTAGAGTGTAATCAAAGTGAAATCTGGCATTTTTTTTAATATTAAAAGGGGCATAACTCCTGACCTAATTGTCCGATCTCAATCATAATCGAACTCAATCGAGACATTATGGCCATAAACATTGTTTTAAAGTTTGAAGATGATTGCTAAAGAAATAAAGGTGATAGAGTGTAAACACAAAAATTGTTGACGCCGCACGACGCACATACGGAGGACGGACACTCACGGGATCACAATAGCTCACCCTGAGCTTTGCTCAGGTGAGCTAATAAGAATTAAATGTTAGGACTTAAGAGATTGATTTTTTTTATCATTTTTATTCTTACGCGAATGAAAAAATTGTAAATTAAGATAATAAGCTATTACCGGATCTTTTTTTAACTAGACCAGTCGGGCCAGTTACTCGTGGGTTTTGCAAGACTGGACCCACTGTGTACTAGACAATGTCATTCGGTCGTAGGTTAATGTTGAACCCTGAATGTTTCCAAACTTCAATCAAAGACAATTTGCAAACATTGTTACTGGTGACGAAACACGAGTCACTATTTCGAACCAGTCAGATAAATTGGAAACAAAATATGGCTAACCAAACACAGTAGAAGGCCTGTAGTTGCCAAAAGGACCATGAGCACAAAGAAGGTCCTTTATTGCATATTCTCATGTGATGGTATAGCTGTACAAATTCCAGTGCCGAAGGACAAAAGTGTTACAGGTCGGTATTACCGAGATGTTAGACTAAAAAAGTTCAAGAAATATTATCAGAAAAGACGCCCTGTCTCAGAATTTAGGCATGTTCGTCTAGTTCATGATAATGCTCCATCACATACATCTGAGATTGAGCTTGTGAAACAATTTTTGAAGTCGGAGGAGGTTACTGTTTTGCCTCACCCACCATACTCTCCAGATCTAGCTCCATGCCACTTTTTCCTTTTCCCAAAACTTAAAAAGTTCTTATCTGGTCATTGATACAAGTCTTGACTGACCCTTGGCTTAGCCATCAGTCAGTGCCTCTGATCTAAGAGGTCTACCTAAATCAGCATACCATGATGCATTTCAGAAATGGATTCAGAGATTGAAATTATGT
>CM037784.1:49013318-49063318 GCA_021229015.1 Solen grandis | reverse complement strand
GTCTGTTGCAAACTCAGTGTATTTGCTAGCAACATAAATTGGGTCGTTGATACGTGCCAAGTCAAAATATTCATGGAGAACTGCTTCAAACATCACCCCATTCGCTGGAAACCGTAAAAATTCAAACATATAGGGGAATATAGCTCTAATATACGGAATACTGGTTCCGTTTATCATATCAGGCGTGGTTGAGACACTTCCGTCGTTATCGTTTATCCCAATGATTAGATTTATAGCACCAAAATGCTTCATGATTGAATTAGGCAATGCGTCTTTGCTCTTAAACAGTACATCCATCGAGATTGGAACAAATTCTCCGTCAATGGTTGGAATAAACATTAATTCGCCGGTTACTTCCACAACAGAATATGCATTTAATTCCCTTACACATCGCTCGATGTCATCAGAGCTTCCGCTACAATTAGCACCTTCGACGAAATCAAAAAATTCTTTTTCGGGGGTTTCATCATATGCCCACGCACTACTTGACGTGCCGCTCTGTGCAATGGCATTTTGGAAGAGTCCATCGTTTCCAGGGTACAGACATTGATATATAACACTGACTGCCCCGGCAGACTCTCCAAAAATGGTAACTCTGCTTGTGTCGCCACCAAAAGCTGCAATATTATCATGGACCCATTGGATAGCCATATGTTGGTCCCAAAGTCCATAGTTTCCTTTGAGGCCATAGTTCCTGTTGGCCAGGAAACCGAATGCTCCAACACGATAGTTGAACGTAACAAATATGACATCATTCATGGCCGCAAACTCTGGGGATACATATTCATCCTGTGACCCTGACTGAAAACTTCCGCCATATATCCAGATCATAACCGGTCGGGACTGATTGAATGGCTTCTTTCCTGATACAAATATGTTCAAATTGAGACAATCCTCAATACCGGGTTCATACACTGAAGGACAGTGGAGACCGAGCTCTTTTGCCATGAACGGGGATGAAAACATTCCTTTTTTGACAGGTTTCGAAAATCGCCTCTCGCCGATTGGGGCTTCCGCAAATGGAATCCCAAGAAACTGACTTGCTTCATATTGCTGTCCCCCTTTTGTCACTTTTGTCGTGAATCCAATTATTTCACCCACCGGTGTCTGCACTGGGACATCCTCCCCGTAAACATATCCAAGTACTGCGAAAAACACTATAATCTGAGTATGGACGTTGACTGCCATGTTGAGATTTGCTCACATTCCTTCGAAAGTCGTTAATCGAATACACACCTCAGAGTTTTATTAGACTTGTTCGATTTATGACAAGCATGTAAGTGAACAGCCGGATACCCGTTAACAAACGGGGGTAATCTCAAAAACCTTTGTTAGTCTTAACTTTAATTAGGCGTATATAGTCGATACTATCCAAGTATTTTAGGTTTTACCGATTCAATTGTTTCGACTGCAATAAGCTTTGTTTGATGTTTATGATTAAATTTTGGTAACACTTATTACCACTAGAAAAAATAACATCATAAATATTTTAGCTCTGAGTGCATAAATATCAATGAAGACAGACCTTCATTATCATTTGTCTTAAACACCTTAAAACTACAGATAATAACTGCATGAAAAGAAGAAAAAAAAAGATTAATTTTCTCCGATCGGACTGTTAAATTTCGAAAGGAAAAACTAGACAACGAGCAGATATCGATCGATATCGGTAGGTCGGAGAGATTTCCGACCGGAGATACTGAGTTTTGATTGTTATAACTTTCTTTTATTAATAGATGGATTTCATCCAAAAACGCATTTTTAGACACTAAAACTCTTTTCTCTCGGAATATTTAATGGGATTCTTCGTGTTTGTACTGGTTTCGTTAAATGTTTTTGGAAAATACCGACGTTCCAAAAGGTTAGACGATGATGATAGTGCCGTTTGTGCTGGAGCTAATCTTGGTGATGCTGTAAACAAACTAAATAAATCAGCTGATTCGGAGTCGGTTCACATTCTTCTGATTCCAATTAATATGTTAAAATAGCAAATAATCATGTTTGAGAAGGACTTGAAACATAACTTTATTTTGTTTTGCCCTATCACACAAACACAAGAAAGTTTGAGAAAACCCCTATACATTTTTTTCTCTCGAGTCTATTCCCGTCATAATTCAGGTAAATAGAAATTAAAATATGAGTGGGTTCATTTTTTAGCTCGGGTCACCTAAGAATAAATATGAAATTGCCATGGCTTGAACTCAGTATTAAGTTGTCAGTTTACCCCTTTCATAACCCCGACCCCGTGTTTATATTCTAGATCATCTATTGCCCTCACTTACCGGGTGTGCTCCATGCTGTGTACATTGGTCCTTCAAAAGTGTCCAAACGTTTACACAGAAGATTTGCATATCGGTGTACATTGTATGTTTTTGGTGTTGAATGTCGATTTTGAAATGTACTAGTCAAAAACTAGTGCGTCCAGTATAACAAAACGTATGCAACCGTACGCTTACAGTCAGCTATGAAACTCTCTCGGCGTCATAAACCACGATGTTGATGTATACCCATGTACAGCATAAGGAACGCGTGAACAGCATGCTATATGGTCATAAGACAACTCCATAGCTGATTGGAAGCGACCGGTTGCATACGGTTTGTCATATGGAACGCACGCTAGGTGTGCGTTCAATATGCCAAACCGTATGCGTGTCTTAGGACCATATACCATGCTCTGCACGTGCACTTAATGCTGTATTTATGTATACGTGAACATCGTGATTATGACACTGAGACAGCTTCATAGCTGATCGTAAGCCTACGGTTGCATACGGTTCGGCATACTGAACGGTGCCAGTATTTTTCGCAGTTAACATAGAGTAGTACATTTAAAAAATACTGCTTAGTTGAAAAGTTATGGAATGTGCGTAAGTTCTTCATGAGTTTCGGGAGGTGCGTAAGGTCTTCATGGGTTATGGAGGGTGCGTAAGTTCTTCATGAGTTTTGGAAGGTGCGTAAGGTCTTCATGAGTTATGGAAGGTGCGTAAGGTCTTCATGAGTTATGGAAGGTGCGTAAGGTCTTCATGAGTTATGGAAGGTGCGTAAGGTCTTCATGAGTTATGGAAGGTGCGTAAGTTCTTCATGAGTTATGGAAGGTGCGTAAGTTCTTCATGAGTTTCGGGAGGTGCGTAAGGTCTTCATGAGTTTGGTAGGTGTGTAAGGTCTTCATGAGTTATGGAAGGTGCGTAAGGTCTTCATGAGTTTTGGGAGGTGCGTAAGTTCTTCATGAGTTTCGGGAGGTGCGTAAGGTCTTCATGAGTTTCGGGAGGTGCGTATGTTCTTTATGAGTTTTGGAAGGAGCGTAAGTTCTTCATGAGTTTTGGAAGGTGCGTAAGTTCTTCATGAGTTTGGAAGGTGCGTAAGTTCTTCATGAGTTTTGGAAGGTGCGTAAGGTCTTCATGAGTTATGGAAGGTGCGTAAGTTCTTCATGAGTTATGGAAGGTGCGTAAGTTCTTCATGAGTTTGGAAGGTGCGTAAGTTCTTCATGAGTTTGGAAGGTGCGTAAGTTCTTCATGAGTTTGGAAGGTGCGTAAGTTCTTCATGAGTTTGGAAGGTGCGTAAGTTCTTCATGAGTTTTGGAAGGTGCATAAGTTCTTCATGAGTTTTGAAAGGTGCGTAAGTTCTTCATGAGTTTTGGAAGGTGCGTAAGATCTTCATGAGTTTGGAAGGTGCGTAAGGTCTTCATGAGTTTTGGAAGGTGCATAAGTTCTTCATGAGTTTTGGAAGGTGCGTAAGTTCTTCATGAGTTTGGAAGGTGCCTAAGTTCTTCATGAGTTTGGAAGGTGCGTAAGTTCTTCATGAGTTTGGAAGGTGCGTAAGTTCTTCATGAGTTTTGGAAGGTGCGTAAGTTCTTCATGAGTTTTGGAAGGTGCGTAAGTTCTTCATGAGTTTGGAAGGTGCGTAAGTTCTTCATTAGTTTTGGAAGGTGCGTAAGTTCTTCATGAGTTTGGAAGGTGCGTAAGTTCTTCATGAGTTTTGGAAGGTGCGTAAGTTCTTCATGAGTTATGGAAGGTGCGTAAGTTCTTCATGAGTTTGGAAGGTGCGTAAGGTCTTCATGAGTTATGGAAGGTGCGTAAGGACTTCATGAGTTATGAAAGGT
The DNA here is from genome assembly GCA_021229015.1 of Solen grandis. Classification (NCBI taxonomy): domain Eukaryota; kingdom Metazoa; phylum Mollusca; class Bivalvia; order Adapedonta; family Solenidae; genus Solen; species Solen grandis. Next base: position 49,059,219 of record CM037784.1, on the reverse strand, counting down.
GCGTAAGGTCTTCATGAGTTTGGAAGGTGCGTAAGTTCTTCATGAGTTTGGACGGTGCGTAAGTTCTTCATGAGTTTTGGAAGGTGCGTAAGTTCTTCATGAGTTTTGGAAGGTGCGTAAGTTCTTCATGAGTTTGGAAGGTGCGTAAGTTCTTCATGAGTTTGGAAGGTGCGTAAGTTCTTCATGAGTTTTGGAAGGTGCGTAAGTTCTTCATGAGTTTTGGAAGGTGCCTAAGTTCTTCATGAGTTTGGAAGGTGCGTAAGTTCTTCATGAGTTTGGAAGGTGCGTAAGGTCTTCATGAGTTTTGGAAGGTGCGTAAGTTCTTCATGAGTTTGGAAGGTGCGTAAGTTCTTCATGAGTTTGGAAGGTGCGTAAGTTCTTCATGAGTTTTGGAAGGTGCGTAAGTTCTTCATGAGTTTGGAAGGTGCGTAAGTTCTTCATGAGTTTTGGAAGTCGTAAGTTCTTATGAGTTTGGAAGGTGCGTAAGTTCTTCATGAGTTTGGAAGGTGCATAAGTTCTTCATGAGTTTTGGAAGGTGCGTAAGTTCTTCATGAGTTTTGGAAGGTGCGTAAGTTCTTCATGAGTTTTGGAAGGTGCGTAAGTTCTTCATGAGTTTTGGAAGGTGCCTAAGTTCTTCATTAGTTTTGGAAGGTGCGTAAGTTCTTCATGAGTTTAGAAGGTGCGTAAGTTCTTCATGAGTTTTGGAAGGTGCGTAAGTTCTTCATGAGTTTGGAAGGTGCGTAAGTTCTTCATGAGTTTGGAAGGTGCGTAAGTTCTTCATGAGTTTTGGAAGGTGCATAAGTTGTTCATGAGTTTTGGAAGGTGCGTAAGTTCTTCATGAGTTTGGAAGGTGCGTAAGGTCTTCATGAGTTATGGAAGGTGCGTAAGGTCTTCATGAGTTATGAAAGGTGCGTAAGGTCTTCATGAGTTTGGAAGGTGCGTAAGTTCTTCATGAGTTTGGACGTTGCGTAAGTTCTTCATGAGTTTTGGAAGGTGCGTAAGTTCTTCATGAGTTTGGAAGGTTCGTAAGTTCTTCATGAGTTTTGGAAGGTGCGTAAGTTCTTCATGAGTTTTGGAAGGTGCGTAAGTTCTTCATGAGTTTGGAAGGTGCGTAAGTTCTTCATGAGTTTTGGAAGGTGCGTAAGTTCTTCATGAGTTTTGGAAGGTGCGTAAGTTCTTCATGAGTTTGGAAGGTGCGTAAGTTCTTCATGAGTTTGGAAGGTGCGTAAATTCTTCATGAGTTTGGAAGGTACGTAAGTTCTTCATGAGTTTGGAAGGTGTGTAAGTTCTTCATGAGTTTGGAAGGTGCGTAAGTTCTTCATGAGTTTGGAAGGTGCGTAAGTTCTTCATGAGTTTGGAAGGTACGTAAGTTCTTCATGAGTTTGGAAGGTGCGTAAGTTCTTCATGAGTTTTGGAAGTTGCGTAAGTTCTTCATGAGTTTGAAAGGTGCGTAAGTTCTTCATGAGTTTGGAAGTTGCGTAAGTTCTTTATGAGTTTTGGAAGGAGCGTAAGTTCTTCATGAGTTTTGGAAGGTGCGTACGGTCTTCCTGAGTTTTGGAAGGTGCGTAAGTTCTTCATGAGTTTGGAAGGTGCATAAGTTCTTCATGAGTTTGGAAGGAGCGTAAGTTCTTCATGAGTTTTGGCACGGGGGACCAACCTCATACGGATCACAGAAATTTTCTTCGCTTAAATAATACGTGGAATTCCGGTGAAGCGAAAAAGCAGCACATTGAATGGTGAGTTTTCAGATTAGGAATTATTTATGTTAAATATCAACTGCTTTTGAAAAAAATCGATATGCTATTCACCGACACAAAGGTGTGTAAAAGACTGGTTAAAGAAATGCAACAAACACTCACACACATTTATTTTGCATAATTCGTGCCTCATTAGTGCGGTTTCTACCTCGATTTTAATGTAGAATGTTGTCAAAGGCAGGCATGATTTCCCGAGGTATACCGAGGTATGTACATGTAACAGGGTGGAGATAAAAGCAACTCCGGGGTTCTTTTTCAATGGTTTTATTTACACTATTGTAAATAAGCAGAAGAAGAAGGCCTGAAATAAATATAAATTAATGTAAAATAGTCTTATTAATACATATAAAGTGTTCAGGCACTATTATCAATAATATCAAACAATTAAATTAATTATTCCGATAAATACAGTAAATATAATATTCGTACAAAGCATAAAGTATTTAATGTTTAACTCTAAAAGTATAAAATAAACTTACCAGTACTAAGGCTATGTCTTAAGAATTCTTCTCAAATAGAATCCTAGATCTACTAGCGTTACGACAGCTACTGAGCGGAAATGGTTAAAAGAATGGGAGACAAGATATATATAGGCTGGTTAGAATCACTCACTCACTCCTTGCAGTCAGCTCAAGCACCCTGAACAAACAATTACAGTGTCACAGACATAAGAGTTCACGTTGACAGGACAGGTAGAACATGGACAGTTCACGTAGGCAGGACAGACCACATATCAAACAACACCCAGCACTGACAAGAACAGAACTGTATATACAACTAAACAAACACAACAAAGACCCCTTTACGGTTTGTTCCCACTTTGCCAACTTCACACCTTTTAGTATTCCCACTATGCCAACTTTCCAGTTCTTGAGTGAAGGTTACCTGTACGCAGTCAGGTATAACGGTGATAATGTACAATAAGCCCAGATGGTTTATGCTGTGCCTAGGTTAATAGATATATTAAAATATATATATTAAAATGGTGTATTTTATTTCTTCTCTTTGCAGTATGATGTGTATTATTTGTAATGTTTATGTTTTGCGTTGAGCTAATGCAATGTGTGTAATTAAAATAAGGATTTCCTCTATATACATGTATATCCCCTATCACTTTCTCCGTCTCTCGTTTTCTGTCTCTCTCACTCTTGCGCGCGCTGTCGCATTTTTGTCTCATTTTTAAATAAAAACAATGTTTTCTTGTTCATATTTTATTATGTCACATAAATGCAAAGTAACAACAATGATGTCAATAAACGAATTTCATATGGATAAATGAAAACAATACGTCAGTCATCAAGACACACATTTTCATAAACTTCACTTATTATTTCTCAACGCACACTTTGTCACATCACAGTATATCTCAAGCCAACTTAATCAAATAGGATGCTGCGTCAGCGTATCTATATATGTCTATTTCTCCTTCTGCCAACCGCAACTTCAGGCGTTCCAACCTCTGGTCAAGTTCTCTGTAAGTCATCTTCCTTGGCCGTTTCTTCCCGCCAGCATTGTGTTGAATCAGTTTAACTTCATTTGCAGCTTGTTCCTTCAAGATGAGTTGCAGCAGGACGTATATGTTGGGATGTGGATGAGTCAGCTGTTTTTTTATCTTGTTGTGCCATCCCTCCAGGTGGTTTGTAGTTCTTGGTCCCTCTGTGGTGAAATGGTTCCATATGGTGCGATCGCTCTCCACCCAAGTCTCAGTTACATAGTCTTTAAACTTCTCCACAGCATCCCCTTCATCTTCGTTGTCCTCGAGGGCGAAGAACCATACATCCTCAATCCTTTCCAAAGGAACCAGTGGCAACACAGCTGCTCGACGAACTAAAGTTGTGAGAGAGCCATCCTCACGGTACTTCCCAGCCAGTCCACATGATTGTACCCTCCTCCAAATAGCCTGTGTAAAATGAAAGTAACATCCCTTAACATACACACGCGGAAACAGAGAAATCAGCGCATTCCTCGGTGCCACCTCAAAGTCCAGCATCACTCTGTTTGGGTGCAGATGTATAGCTCGCTCTCCGGCCTTTCGCATGAGCAGACTGAAGAACCGGTAATACGTGGCTTCTGTCTTGTTGGGGAGCAGTCCGTACACCAGCGGCATCATGGTACCATCGATCATGCAGTGCACTGTGTATATCTGGTAGAAATGGCTGGGGCATGAATAGAAGGTTCCATCCATAAACCACTCAGTTGCTTCTTCCAGTATCCTCAAGTTTCCGTCAGTGGCGAAGATAAGGATCCTGTCTTCTGTTCCATCGTCAGCCAGTAGGAAGCGGTCTCCAGTAGTAGACTCTGTCCACTGACCCTGCAGTTCCACGTCTGCGAGAGATTTCGGAAGCTTCGGATGAAGCTTGGCCCGTTGTCGATACAGCGACGACTTAGCCTCGTAGAATGTTGGCAGTTTTTGGACCACTTCTTCCGTGTAGTCGTCCCATTCTGCGGTTCTCAAACATGCTAGAGATTCGTCAAATATTGCAGGAATGGGATGAGCCGACTGCCGACATTTCTCTCGAATCTTTGCCATCACCTTCACAGCTGTGGTTCCTGCAGCATCTCTATCATGGTTATGTTCGCCGGCCATTTTCGTCAGTTGGTCATTGAAGGTATTGATTCGGGCTGGACATGATGCCTGGACGCAGTACCAGTAGGACCTTTCATTTTTCTTCGTCTTAAGTCGGAACATGTACTGGTTGTGTACTAGGGTTCTCCCTCCCCTCTTGTTCTCTATGAATTCCACTGCAACTAACGCGTTCGCCATGCTCAGTCGTATAATAATAAGATTTAGAAACTACAATCAAAGTATATATGCATATGTGGACATACTAAAATTGTTTTAACTCAAACATCATAAATAATTAAAGATCATCAAACGCAATAGCGACGACTTAAAAAGATTGCGGTATCGTTTATTTTGTCATCCTGCGATTGTATTATTAAAGTATTTACAAACAACTGTTATAATTGTGAATAACATGTTATATGATTTGTACAATACTTAATTATAAGTTTATTTTAATTTAAAGACCGACAAAAAAAACAGACAAGTCGGTTGGTAAGTGTGAAATACTGTTTGCATTTAATAGGGCTAATTAACGACGTTTATGAACGACCGACTTCAAACATATATATAAAAACAGGCTGAGTAGGTAAGTGTGAAATACTGTTTGCTTATCAAAGTCATCCCTACAGTCTATGTTAGATCTTTGTTTTAAATACTCTTGTCAATGGAGGTTCCAGTACAATCCACAGAAATGTGCTATAATAGTTTTTAATGGAAATAAACGTCGCAAAAAGACTCACAATACGGATGTATTTCTAGGTTCGGATTTGTTAACAGTAACTGATTGTTATAAACATCTTGGTATTTATTTTAATCAGTTTTCGGACCCAGATGTGAATATTTCCGACTGTTGTAATAAAATACGTTCAACATTTTTCAGCATAGCTGATTATGGGTTCAATATAGATGGTTTGCAACCATTTAATTGTAGAAAGATTTATCAAGCTGTTGTTTTACCTAAAGCTCTCTATGGATGTGAGTGTTGGCCAAAAGTTACTCAATCTAAGCTGCTCTCACTAGAGCGGGCACATAGAATGTGTCTTAAATATATACAGGGTTTAAATACTAGAACAATGACAGATTGTGTTCTTAGTTTAATTGATTGTTTGCCTATTGAACAAGAAATAGAATATAAGAAATTAATTTTACTAGGACAATTTTGTAGATTGAAATCAGATTGTGTTGTAAAGTCTCTGTTTTTGTATAGACTAAGTTCATTTTCTTTAGATAATGTTCATATGGGTTTTTTCCCAGACATATATGATATACTCAGTAAATATAATCTCAGTGCAGTATTGGATTGTTACATATTTGACGGTACATTCCCCTCTAAATACACTTGGAAAATGATGATAAGAAACGCAATAAGAAACAACTTTATACTGGCTTGGAATGCTAGAACTTCTGTAGAAAGTTTTAGATATTTCAGAAAGGTTCAAAAGCATTTCCAATATTGCTCACTTTGGCATTTTGCAGAACGATTCCCAAAAACCCTTGTTTATGTGAAATCTGTCGTCCAGTTTGTGGCATATCTTGCCTATTTCATTAAACAATGTTATAAATGTAACGAGGCTCTTACTTGTAGCATAACAGAACACTTTCTTCTTGATTGCAACAAATGTGACAAGTATAGAATAGAATTTCAGTTATTGATCACCAATACGTTTGGCCAAAGATTTTGGTCAACAATTAAGAATTTAAGTCGTTCTGAATTTTGTTGCACACTTTTGGGTGTTTATCATCCATTAGTTGAAGATGAGCTTCCGCAACACTATAATTATGATTATCTTAAGAAATTGTTTTTCAAACATGTTCATTATATTCGTTTAGCTTGATTTCACTTTATTATTGCATATATATGTAGTATGTAATTTAAGTGAATATATCTGTGTTGTCATAACATGGTGCGTATAAAATTGATCAAGTTAGTTTATAATCTTTTTCTAGGTTGTGGCCTTTTTTTTGGGTAAATAATAATAATAAAAAATCATTTTGTCTTAACATAAATCATATATGACTTATCGAGTATCTCTATATTTCATATAGACAGAGGTATAGATATAAATCGAAATGAAACCTTATTTATTTATTTTTTTTATTTTTCAAATTGTGTGTTGTCATCGATCTGTAATGTCATGTATGTTTGTGAAACATTATGTAAATTGCTGATTTATGTCATATGTATGTATTTTATGTTTTGTACTCGTCAATATTATGGCGGAAATAAAGATATATATATTTTTTTATTGTTGCACCGCAAGCATTTATCGGGGATTAACACCTTTACCTTACCTGGTCAAATTCCCACTTTGCCAACTCTGTTTTTGGTAGCAAAATATATAAAGTTGGCAAAGTGGGAACACCCCTCCCCCCCTGGAAGGTGCGTTAGTTCTTCATGGTTATAAAAGGTGCGTAAGTTCTTTATGAGTTTTGGAAGGTGCGTAAGTTCTTGGTGCGTAAGTTCTTCATGAGTTTGGAAGGTGCGTAAGTTCTTCATGAGTTTTGGAAGGTGCCTAAGTTCTTCATTAGTTTTGGAAGGTGCGTAAGTTCTTCATGAGTTTAGAAGGTGCGTAAGTTCTTCATGAGTTTTGGAAGGTGCGTAAGTTCTTCATGAGTTTTGGAAGGTGCGTAAGTTCTTCATGAGTTTTGGAAGGTGCGTAAGTTCTTCATGAGTTTGGAAGGTGCGTAAGTTCTTCATGAGTTTTGGAAGGTGCATAAGTTGTTCATGAGTTTTGGAAGGTGCGTAAGTTCTTCATGAGTTTGGAAGGTGCGTAAGTTCTTCATTAGTTTTGGAAAGTGCGTAAGTTCTTCATGAGTTTGGAAGGTGCGTAAGTTCTTCATGAGTTTGGAAGGTGCGTAAGTTCTTCATGAGTTTGGAAGGTGCGTAAGGTCTTCATGAGTTATGGAAGGTGCGTAAGGTCTTCATGAGTTATGGAAGGTGCGTAAGGACTTCATGAGTTATGAAAGGTGCGTAAGGTCTTCATGAGTTTGGAAGGTGCGTAAGTTCTTCATGAGTTTGGAGTTGGTTAAGTTCTTCATGAGTTTGGAAGGTGCGTAAGTTCTTCATGAGTTTGGAAGGTGCGTAAGTTCTTCATGAGTTTTGGAAGGTGCGTAAGTTCTTCATGAGTTTTGGAAGGTGCGTAAGTTCTTCGTGAGTTTGGAAGGTGCGTAAGTTCTTCATGAGTTTGGAAGGTGCGTAAGGTCTTCATGAGTTTTTGAAGGTGCGTAAGTTCATGAGTTTGGAAGGTGTGTAAGTTCTTCATGAGTTTGGAAGGTGCGTAAGTTCTTCATGAGTTTGGAAGGTGCGTAAGTTCTTCATGAGTTTAGAAGGTGCGTAAGTTCTTCATGAGTTTGGAAGGTGCGTAAGTTCTTCATGAGTTTGGAAGGTGCGTAAGGTCTTCATGAGTTTTGCAAGGTGCGTAAGTTCATGAGTTTGGAAGGTGCGTAAGTTCTTCATGAGTTTTTGAAGGTGCGTAAGTTCTTCATGAGTTTGGAAGGTGCGTAAGTTCTTCATGAGTTTGGAAGGGGCGTAAGTTCATGAGTTTGGAAGGTGCGTAAGTTCTTCATGAGTTTGGAAGGTACGTAAGTTCTTCATGAGTTTGGAAGGTGCGTAAGTTCTTCATGAGTTTGGAAGGTGCGTAAGGTCTTCATGAGTTTTGGAAGTTGCGTAAGTTCTTCATGAGTTTGAAAGGTGCGTAAGTTCTTCATGAGTTTGGAAGTTGCGTAAGTTCTTTATGAGTTTTGGAAGGAGCGTAAGTTCTTCATGAGTTTGGAAGGTGCGTAAGGTCTTCCTGAGTTTTGGAAGGTGCGTAAGTTCTTCATGAGTTTGGAAGGTGCATAAGTTCTTCATGAGTTTGGAAGGAGCGTAAGTTCTTCATGAGTTTTGGCACGGGGGACCAACCTCATACGGATCACAGAAATTTTCTTCGCTTAAATAATACGTGGAATTCCGGTGAAGCGAAAAAGCAGCACATTGAATGGTGAGTTTTCAGATTAGGAATTATTTATGTTAAATATCAACTGCTTTTGAAAAAAATCGATATGCTATTCACCGACACAAAGGTGTGTAAAAGACTGGTTAAAGAAATGCAACAAACACTCACACACATTTATTTTGCATAATTCGTGCCTCATTAGTGCGGTTTCTACCTCGATTTTAATGTAGAATGTTGTCAAAGGCAGGCATGATTTCCCGAGGTATACCGAGGTATGTACATGTAACAGGGTGGAGATAAAAGCAACTCCGGGTTCTTTTTCAATGGTTTTATTTACACTATTGTAAATAAGCAGAAGAAGAAGGCCTGAAATAAATATAAATTAATGTAAAATAGTCTTATTAATACATATAAAGTGTTCAGGCACTATTATCAATAATATCAAACAATTAAATTAATTATTCCGATAAATACAGTAAATATAATATTCGTACAAAGCATAAAGTATTTAATGTTTAACTCTAAAAGTATAAAATAAACTTACCAGTACTAAGGCTATGTCTTAAGAATTCTTCTCAAATAGAATCCTAGATCTACTAGCGTTACGACAGCTACTGAGCGGAAATGGTTAAAAGAATGGGAGACAAGATATATATAGGCTGGTTAGAATCACTCACTCACTCCTTGCAGTCAGCTCAAGCACCCTGAACAAACAATTACAGTGTCACAGACATAAGAGTTCACGTTGACAGGACAGGTAGAACATGGACAGTTCACGTAGGCAGGACAGACCACATATCAAACAACACCCAGCACTGACAAGAACAGAACTGTATATACAACTAAACAAACACAACAAAGACCCCTTTACGGTTTGTTCCCACTTTGCCAACTTCACACCTTTTAGTATTCCCACTATGCCAACTTTCCAGTTCTTGAGTGAAGGTTACCTGTACGCAGTCAGGTATAACGGTGATAATGTACAATAAGCCCAGATGGTTTATGCTGTGCCTAGGTTAATAGATATATTAAAATATATATATTAAAATGGTGTATTTTATTTCTTCTCTTTGCAGTATGATGTGTATTATTTGTAATGTTTATGTTTTGCGTTGAGCTAATGCAATGTGTGTAATTAAAATAAGGATTTCCTCTATATACATGTATATCCCCTATCACTTTCTCCGTCTCTCGTTTTCTGTCTCTCTCACTCTTGCGCGCGCTGTCGCATTTTTGTCTCATTTTTAAATAAAAACAATGTTTTCTTGTTCATATTTTATTATGTCACATAAATGCAAAGTAACAACAATGATGTCAATAAACGAATTTCATATGGATAAATGAAAACAATACGTCAGTCATCAAGACACACATTTTCATAAACTTCACTTATTATTTCTCAACGCACACTTTGTCACATCACAGTATATCTCAAGCCAACTTAATCAAATAGGATGCTGCGTCAGCGTATCTATATATGTCTATTTCTCCTTCTGCCAACCGCAACTTCAGGCGTTCCAACCTCTGGTCAAGTTCTCTGTAAGTCATCTTCCTTGGCCGTTTCTTCCCGCCAGCATTGTGTTGAATCAGTTTAACTTCATTTGCAGCTTGTTCCTTCAAGATGAGTTGCAGCAGGACGTATATGTTGGGATGTGGATGAGTCAGCTGTTTTTTTATCTTGTTGTGCCATCCCTCCAGGTGGTTTGTAGTTCTTGGTCCCTCTGTGGTGAAATGGTTCCATATGGTGCGATCGCTCTCCACCCAAGTCTCAGTTACATAGTCTTTAAACTTCTCCACAGCATCCCCTTCATCTTCGTTGTCCTCGAGGGCGAAGAACCATACATCCTCAATCCTTTCCAAAGGAACCAGTGGCAACACAGCTGCTCGACGAACTAAAGTTGTGAGAGAGCCATCCTCACGGTACTTCCCAGCCAGTCCACATGATTGTACCCTCCTCCAAATAGCCTGTGTAAAATGAAAGTAACATCCCTTAACATACACACGCGGAAACAGAGAAATCAGCGCATTCCTCGGTGCCACCTCAAAGTCCAGCATCACTCTGTTTGGGTGCAGATGTATAGCTCGCTCTCCGGCCTTTCGCATGAGCAGACTGAAGAACCGGTAATACGTGGCTTCTGTCTTGTTGGGGAGCAGTCCGTACACCAGCGGCATCATGGTACCATCGATCATGCAGTGCACTGTGTATATCTGGTAGAAATGGCTGGGGCATGAATAGAAGGTTCCATCCATAAACCACTCAGTTGCTTCTTCCAGTATCCTCAAGTTTCCGTCAGTGGCGAAGATAAGGATCCTGTCTTCTGTTCCATCGTCAGCCAGTAGGAAGCGGTCTCCAGTAGTAGACTCTGTCCACTGACCCTGCAGTTCCACGTCTGCGAGAGATTTCGGAAGCTTCGGATGAAGCTTGGCCCGTTGTCGATACAGCGACGACTTAGCCTCGTAGAATGTTGGCAGTTTTTGGACCACTTCTTCCGTGTAGTCGTCCCATTCTGCGGTTCTCAAACATGCTAGAGATTCGTCAAATATTGCAGGAATGGGATGAGCCGACTGCCGACATTTCTCTCGAATCTTTGCCATCACCTTCACAGCTGTGGTTCCTGCAGCATCTCTATCATGGTTATGTTCGCCGGCCATTTTCGTCAGTTGGTCATTGAAGGTATTGATTCGGGCTGGACATGATGCCTGGACGCAGTACCAGTAGGACCTTTCATTTTTCTTCGTCTTAAGTCGGAACATGTACTGGTTGTGTACTAGGGTTCTCCCTCCCCTCTTGTTCTCTATGAATTCCACTGCAACTAACGCGTTCGCCATGCTCAGTCGTATAATAATAAGATTTAGAAACTACAATCAAAGTATATATGCATATGTGGACATACTAAAATTGTTTTAACTCAAACATCATAAATAATTAAAGATCATCAAACGCAATAGCGACGACTTAAAAAGATTGCGGTATCGTTTATTTTGTCATCCTGCGATTGTATTATTAAAGTATTTACAAACAACTGTTATAATTGTGAATAACATGTTATATGATTTGTACAATACTTAATTATAAGTTTATTTTAATTTAAAGACCGACAAAAAAAACAGACAAGTCGGTTGGTAAGTGTGAAATACTGTTTGCATTTAATAGGGCTAATTAACGACGTTTATGAACGACCGACTTCAAACATATATATAAAAACAGGCTGAGTAGGTAAGTGTGAAATACTGTTTGCTTATCAAAGTCATCCCTACAGTCTATGTTAGATCTTTGTTTTAAATACTCTTGTCAATGGAGGTTCCAGTACAATCCACAGAAATGTGCTATAATAGTTTTTAATGGAAATAAACGTCGCAAAAAGACTCACAATACGGATGTATTTCTAGGTTCGGATTTGTTAACAGTAACTGATTGTTATAAACATCTTGGTATTTATTTTAATCAGTTTTCGGACCCAGATGTGAATATTTCCGACTGTTGTAATAAAATACGTTCAACATTTTTCAGCATAGCTGATTATGGGTTCAATATAGATGGTTTGCAACCATTTAATTGTAGAAAGATTTATCAAGCTGTTGTTTTACCTAAAGCTCTCTATGGATGTGAGTGTTGGCCAAAAGTTACTCAATCTAAGCTGCTCTCACTAGAGCGGGCACATAGAATGTGTCTTAAATATATACAGGGTTTAAATACTAGAACAATGACAGATTGTGTTCTTAGTTTAATTGATTGTTTGCCTATTGAACAAGAAATAGAATATAAGAAATTAATTTTACTAGGACAATTTTGTAGATTGAAATCAGATTGTGTTGTAAAGTCTCTGTTTTTGTATAGACTAAGTTCATTTTCTTTAGATAATGTTCATATGGGTTTTTTCCCAGACATATATGATATACTCAGTAAATATAATCTCAGTGCAGTATTGGATTGTTACATATTTGACGGTACATTCCCCTCTAAATACACTTGGAAAATGATGATAAGAAACGCAATAAGAAACAACTTTATACTGGCTTGGAATGCTAGAACTTCTGTAGAAAGTTTTAGATATTTCAGAAAGGTTCAAAAGCATTTCCAATATTGCTCACTTTGGCATTTTGCAGAACGATTCCCAAAAACCCTTGTTTATGTGAAATCTGTCGTCCAGTTTGTGGCATATCTTGCCTATTTCATTAAACAATGTTATAAATGTAACGAGGCTCTTACTTGTAGCATAACAGAACACTTTCTTCTTGATTGCAACAAATGTGACAAGTATAGAATAGAATTTCAGTTATTGATCACCAATACGTTTGGCCAAAGATTTTGGTCAACAATTAAGAATTTAAGTCGTTCTGAATTTTGTTGCACACTTTTGGGTGTTTATCATCCATTAGTTGAAGATGAGCTTCCGCAACACTATAATTATGATTATCTTAAGAAATTGTTTTTCAAACATGTTCATTATATTCGTTTAGCTTGATTTCACTTTATTATTGCATATATATGTAGTATGTAATTTAAGTGAATATATATCTGTGATTGTCATAACGATGGTGCGTATAAAATTGATCAAGTTAGTTTATAATCTTTTTCTAGGTTGTCCTGATTAACATTTATTCATGATTTAAGTACATTTCAGATACTCTATATTACTAAATACTATTGTATTCTTTCCCTTAATTTGACCTTTTCGGTCTCTCCATATTTCGTTTCGATGGAGACACTGTTGTGGGTAAATAATAATAATAAAATAATCATTTTGTCTTAACATAAATCATATATGACTTATCGAGTATCTCTATATTTCATATAGACAGAGGTATAGATATAAATCGAAATGAAACCTTATTTATTTATTTTTTTTATTTTTCAAATTGTGTGTTGTCATCGATCTGTAATGTCATGTATGTTTGTGAAACATTATGTAAATTGCTGATTTATGTCATATGTATGTAATTTATGTTTTGTACTCGTCAATATTATGGCGGAAATAAAGATATATATATTTTTTTATTGTTGCACCGCAAGCATTTATCGGGGATTAACACCTTTACCTTACCTGGTCAAATTCCCACTTTGCCAACTCTGTTTTTGGTAGCAAAATATATAAAGTTGGCAAAGTGGGAACACCCCCCCCCCCCCCCCCCCCCCCCCCCTTTACATACATAATTCAACAGTGAAACTAACCATTATTTCTACTGTTTACTTGTCGCTGTTAATAAGCCGAAGATTATGCCACGTGAGGAGACAGAGGCAGTATACAGGGAATCCGGGTGCGATACCATAGCTTTTTCCGAATAGAACCCTTGGTTCGCGACAGTTGAACCAGCGCTTGGCTTCTAGTTTGACGGGAGGCGCTGAAAAACGTCCCATATTTTTTTCAAAGTTCGACCGTAATTTGGATCCCGATTCCCTGGATTAGCAGTCCAGCGCGTTACTACCGAGCCATAGTGTCCACCAGCCCCGAAACCAAATGCTATTAAGAAACAGTAATCTTAACCCTAAACCGAAGCCTTACAACGAAATATATGAACCGAGGTACAAGATTTCTACCTCACGAAAAGGGACGGGAGAGTAATAAAGACCAAGCAACCCATTTCGTTGCGCCGAAAACTTACAATATATAGGAGCACGTCCCATCGACAGTATTTCAGTCGTTTGGAGACTATGTCTACTTTAGACTGGTATAGTACTACCACCCTGTAGTATCACGCCGTAGACACGTGGCATGATACCACATCCAGTCATATTATCCTGAGTACGGGTCGGCCAATCCTGGAACTACCCTTTTACGCTGAGTGCCAAGCAAGGGAGCTATACCAGTACCATTTTTTAACGACTTTGGAATCGAAGCCACGACCTCCCGCTCCCGAGCCGCCATCTGTACTGAAATCTAAGACATATTTAAGTAACGGCGAATTTCATCATTCCAGATTTTTAAACGAAAATACCTAGATCTTTCATTTATATGGTGCTATTTATTTTATCAAAGTAATAATGTCAACGTAGTAATGTACTTAAATAGTCTGTATTAAATGTATGATAGGATATGTTTTACCTTATATAAGATTTTATGTATGAAGAAAGTCTCCTGACATACAGTGGGGGATACTGTAAGATTGAACTTCGTACCGATACAACTTTTAAATTTTTCTACACATATGTGTGTGTGTGTGTCCCGTTAGGTTGCACTGCACAATTGCATTTCCTTGTGGGGCACACTAATTTTATTTTTTAAATATTATTTTATAATATCGAAATAAATAAATAATATAAAAGAAGGTTTAGAAAAAATGAGTGCAATGTATGTCACATTAAAGTGTGCTATGTAGGATAATGGCCAAATAAAATAAAAGATTTTATTTTCAGGGGCAGCGTGTCAAGGCGAGGGGTGGGGCATGTTTGGGCCCCTTACAGGTTCAGGGCAGAGACCTGGTGAGGGCCCAGGGGGCGAAGCCCATGGAACCTTCACGGATTTCGTCATTTAATGGTGGTTAAGTTATACAATCTTATGTCAATACAATGTTTCAAAAAATGAAGTTGAAGTCACCAAGAATCAATATTGTATTACCACAGAAACTCACTCGTCAAAAATTGACAATTAAATAACAATAAACTTGACGCGCTTGAACCTGTGCCCGCATTGCATTACCCTGTCTTGAAGTTCAGCCTGTAAGTGGGCAATGAATGGGTTATAAATGTTGACCATCCAAAACTCGGAGACAGTCATGGCCGGGACAATAGCGCGATGTTAATGGCGACCGGCGTGGCGTGCCATTCTAAAAATGCGAGATCCAAACAGTAATGATCAAATGTTCAAAATCGACACAAATTATATCAAAATATAACAGCATTGCCAGTGTTTCAGATCGATGTAGGGTATTTATTTTGATCAGTATAGATTATGGTTTATTCAAATGGGGAGTTTTTATTCGCAAATAGTTATCGAGCGAAATTGTCCGGATTCCAGCTAGATGTGAGGAGAGTAAGCTTCTCAACGTTTTTCGCATTAATTTTTTTTTCCATTTTTTCCACCTCCCGGAACAAATGGTGCGCACGTGCGTATTCGGCGAATAAGCAACTACGCCACTAACTTTATTGGCTCGGATCGGTAGAATATTTTATAAATATACCGGGTATAAATCACAAACGTTATCAAACAGACAGACAGACATCTTTTTATTTCGTCTCAACGTGCACATGAGTACATAGGGCATACAACGGTATTGCATATGGTCACACACACATACATGCATACACACGATATTATTTAATCGTACCAACCATTTGCAGAAAAAAGGACGCAAGTCATGGCATGTACAATCTGGAAATATTCTTGGAAGATACCCACGTTTTACAAACCTATATGTTAGGATAATCAAATATTGACCTATACTTATTTCAACCGAAAATATTTTATTAACATCCAGGAATTCAGATGCTATTTCTCTTTATTCTTCGATAGTAGTAATATAAGGACAGATGGCGAGAAATCGAGGCAGAGGCACTAAACGAAAGCACGCTATGACGTCATTAATTAGGACAATGGCCTATTGTTTCGGGTATGACATAATCCCCGACCTCACCCCTTTAACGAGGTCACGTGACATTCTTGAAAAACCGCAATATTTATTTTTAATTGTCTCCCTAAACAATGAATAATAATGACCTATTGTTTCGGGTATGATATAATCCCCGACCCCACCCCTTTAACGAAGTCACGCGTCTATCATTTTCGAGGATAAGTAAACCGCAATATTTACAATGAAATCGGGCTGCAGCCCCTACCGTTCCCTTAAACGAGGTCACGTGACTCCTACCCCACCCCTTTAACGAGGTCGGACGACTATTGTTTTCGAGAATGAGTAAACCGCAATATTTATTCGTATATAATATCGTATTGTTATTCGGGACAATTGATAAACTACGTCATCGATTTCGCTATTGTCGCAGAAGCATTGAATGAGCGACGTTAAATAATGAGTATTGTCTCTTCGAATAATAACGTTTTTACTGAACAATTAAACGACGCTATCCGGAATACCTCGCGCCGTATAACGGACACATTTCCACGCGTCGAGAGAAGATTCCTTCATCATTAATTAACGGTAACTGACCACTTAAACATTTATGTAAACACAATCTACACCCGTAACACCCGTATCGATCGGCTATCACCTATTATTGACCCAAGGCCTTACGAATCGCGGACTACAGGAATGTTAACAACTGTCTCACCCGTCCTCGGACTCTGCGTTTACTAAACCGAACATTCGAAATCGCCTCTCTATACGTATGAATGCTCTTTTTTTCTACCATTTCTGTCTTTCTCTACATATTTCCTTGTAATACGCGTGTCAATGCGTATGTTTTGACAATCGGTGTGAAACGATTTTCACCTTTTCATGTCTAAATTCTTTAATCACAACCAACACCCGCAGCGGTATTTGATCCGCGGCGAGTTAATCCGGCTTAGTCTAGCGACGATAAACGTTAGCGACAATGCGTATACACTAAAAAGGAAATATTACGCGAAAGATGGAGAAAAATGAAAGGAAAACGCTATGAAAGAGAGAGCGAAAGACAAAGAACTATAATCAGCGATGATGCGTGGATGAAAATGCGTGGATACTGATAGACGAAAACGCGTTGAGAGATGTAAAAAGTATTTGGTAAGAAAATATGTTGAACAATTATCGAGTTTGTGCGCGGGATATATGCGTTATGTATATGTTGTATAATAAATAAATAAATAAATAAATAAATAAATAAATAATTATATTTCTCTTTCTATGTCTTTCTCTTTTTTCTCTTTCTACAATAATATTCGTAGGATTTTACCGGTCTTTAATCTCTCATTAAGACTTCAATTCTAGTAAATAAGGTGGAACTTCGGGTGTAAAAATAAATAAACACAGCATTCGTGTGACGAACAAGTCCTAGCAATAAATATGAAAACAAACTTATCTTGTATTTTGATTTTATATGTAACCATGATGAGACTTTCATAAAGATTTATTAATAACACCTGTTGCGGCACTGAACCGCCGCGAGTTAATCCGGCTTAGTCTAGCGACGAAAAATGGGAGAGAGCGCTTTCTCATAAGGCGCGGTAATCGCTTTTTATTTATTTTTGTCAAACATACGTGGTCGAAGTAGTAGTAGTTGCTGTTGTTGATGATGATGATGTTTTTTTTATGTTGATATTAATGCGTTTGAATAAATCGAGACTCTTAGGTGTTATCACAACGCTTCTTTACGTTTTGTTTTTTTTTGTAGTTGTTGTTTATGTAGTAGAGTATTTGTAGTAGCGGTAGTAGTAGTAGTAGTAGCAGTAGTAGTAGTCACCCGTCCTCGGACGTATAACTCTGCGTTTACTAAACCGAACCTTTTAATCTCTCTATGCGTAGTTATGGTTTTGACAATCGGTGTGAAACGATTCTCACCTTTTTAGAATATGTCTAATCTCTATAATCACAATCAGCAGACATACCAGTAGCGGTATTTGATCCGCGGCGAGTTAATCCGGCTTAGTCTAGCTACGATAAACGGGTATATGCGGTTTTTCATAAGGCGAGATAGTCGCTTTTGGCATTGTACGTTTTTCACTTTCTCCGTGTAAGTAATCGAGAAATTTATCATTTTATTTATTTGTTTATTTGTTTATTAGTTTGTTTATTTATTTGTTTATTTATTTATTTATAACAAATACGCAACGCATATGATACATTGTTTATTCGCTGTTTAAAATTAGTATATTGTTTTATTTATTTATTGTTTTATTTGTTTATTCATTTTTGTCAAACATACGTTGTCGTAGTAGTAGTAATAGTTGTTGTTGTAATAATGAATTTCGTTTTAGTTGTAATAAAAATATTGGTTATATATTCGCTGTTTAACAGGAGTATTAGTATTTATAGAAATGGTGATATTATTAATACGATTGAATGAATCGGGACCTTGTACACTTGCTTTTACATAGTAGTAGTAGTAGTTGTTGTTGTTGTTGTTGTTTCTGTAGTAATGTTGATATAAATGCGTTGGAATAAATCGAGATTCTGAGGTGTTGTCACAACGCTTCTTTACATTTTGTTTTTGAAGTTGTTGTTTATGTAGAGAAGTAGTAGTAGTAGTAGTAGTAGAAGTGGTGGTAGTAGTAGTAGTAGTAGTACTGTTACGTACTAGGGGCAAAATTATCCAAGCATATACACGCACACACATTTTGTTTTTGAAGTTGTTGTTTATGTAGAAGAGTATATGTAGTAGTAGTAGTAGTAGAAGTGGTGGTAGTAGTAGTATTAATGTTACGTACTAGAGGCAAAATTATCCAAGCATATGCACGCACACTTCTCCGTAAAAGCAATCGAGACATTTATTTATATATTTATATATTTATTTATTTATTTATTATACAAGTTATAAATTTTGAAATGAAAAAACAACTAGAAACCGGAGAGAGGAGCAGCAGTGATTAAGAACCATAACTCTACCTGGTCCAAGTTTTAATTACCTTCCTTTTTTTTGTTTTTAGTTTTCAATTTTAGTCGGGAGCATAACTTAAAAACTATTTAAAGTAAATTGACTGGAAGCTTTAAATATAAATAGATTGTGAGATTTTGGGAAGAGCAATAACCATAAATCGTAACACTACCTTGATTAATTTTCTAATTATCTCCCCTTATTAAATGTTACAATGAATTTCTCTCCAGATAATAACTTATTTACTATCTACTTGAATAATTTTTTGTTGGGAGCAAAACTCATGAATAAAACATTTTAAGGACTAGAAACTTGAAACATAATATGATAGCAAGTTGAAGCGGTGCAGCTACCATTTTAAAATTATCTCCCTTTATTTTTCTATTGCATTCTCAGAAAGGGGTATAGTGTTTTCCGAACACATCTTGTTATGTTTATAATTTCATATCACTCACTCACTCACTCACTCACTCACTTACTCACTCAATTACTCATTTACTCACTTGCTCACTCACTTACTCATTTACTCACTCAGTTACTCATTTACTCACTCAGTTACTCATTAACTCACTCATTAACTCACTCACTTACTCACTCAATTACTCATTTACTCACTTGCTCACTCACTTACTCACTCACTTACTCATTTACTCACTCATTTACTCACTCAGTTACTCATTAACTCACTCACTTACTCACTCAATTACTCATTTACTCACTCAATTACTCACTTAATTACTCATTTACTCACTCACTTACTCACTCAATTACTCACTTACTCACTCAATTACTCATTTACTCATTTGCTCACTCACTTACTCACTCACTTACTCATTTACTCACTCAGTTACTCATTTACTCACTCAGTTACTCATTTATTCACTCACTTACTCACTCATTTACTCACTTACTCACTCAATTACTCACTCATTTACTCACTCAATTACTCACTAAGTTACTCATTTACTCACTCAATTACTAACTCACTCATTTACTCACTTGCTCACTCACTATTGCAGCCCGATTTCATTGTAATATTGCGGTTTACTTATCCTCGAAAATGATAGACGCGTGACCTCGTTAAAGGGGTGGGGTCGGGGATTATATCATACCCGAAACAATAGGTCATTATTATTCATTGTTTAGGGAGACAATTAAAAATAAATATTGCGGTTTTTCAAGAATGTCACGTGACCTCGTTAAAGGGGTGAGGTCGGGGATTATGTCATACCCGAAACAATAGGCCATTGTCCTAATTAATGACGTCATAGCGTGCTTTCGTTTAGTGCCTCTGCCTCGATTTCTCGCCATCTGTCCTTATATTCTATAAAGTATGTGATGTTACAGCACTTAAAGAAATCTGATGAATCAGAGCAGGTACACTCTTTTTTAAACCAAACTCTTTAGTGCACGAGTAGCTGTGAACAATACAGTTCTTTCATTAATATAACGTTTACATCGGAAAAAATAATGTTCAGCATTTTCTGTTTCTTGACAATGTTCACATAAATCAGTATTTGACACATGATTTTTAAAAAGGTCACTTTTACGATTACTACAATTGTTTCTCAAACGAGCATGAATAACCGATAAAAGACGTAATCCATAATAATAATGCTGAGGAACTTCTATGGAAGGAAATTGTGATTTTAAAAGTTCCCGTTTAAAACAACCGATAGAATGGCTATTGCGTAAATCTTGAGGTAAATTGTTCCATGCTTCAATGGAAGAAGGAACAAACGAGTTTTCAAATAAAGCAGTACGACAATAAACAGTGTTATCATCAGTTCGAGGAAAAAGAGCTAGTAAGTAGTTAGGTACCATAGAATTTTTGATTTTAAACATTAAAATTAATTTCTGATAAAGACGTCTATCTGAAAGAGGAAGCCATCCTGTTTCACGATAAAGATTGTGTAAGCTTGTTGACCTAGTTAATCCAGTTACTATCCTAGCAGCTTCTAGTCGAATTCTTTCTAATTTGGCCTTTTCGGATTGTGTACAATTATCCCAAACAGAAGATGCATATTCAAGTAAAGGGCGAAGGAAAGATATATATAATTGATTCAGAGCTTTACGACGAATAGTATATTTGATTTTGCGCATAATTCCAAGAAGTTTCGATGACGATATTGTGATGTTGTTAACATGATAAGACCATTTACAGTTGTTACTCAGGGTTACACCTAAGTGTTTGTGGGAATCAGTTGGAGTCAATAAAGTATTTTCAAATTCAATAGTAGGTGCTTGATCATGACCGTAATACATGACTTCAGTTTTAACAGAATTAAAAGAGACAAGCCACTGTTTAGACCACTCAGAAATAATACGAAGGTCATGATTTAAAATCCCTTCAAGATCTTTGACGTTAGATGTTGTACATGCAAGAGAAGTATCGTCTGCAAATAATCTAGCTATACTTATTAAGTTTTCATTGATGTCATTTACATACACTAGGAATAGCAAAGGACCTAACACTGACCCCTGGGGCACACCAGCGTTAACATCATTAAAACGAGAACGAGACTGACCTACTAATACTTGTTGCCGACGATTGCTTAAATAGTTATTTATCCAACCTAAAAGTCTACCTTGAATTCCTAACTGTCGTATTTTGAAGAGTAACCCTCGATGCCAAACCCTGTCAAAAGCTTTAGATATATCACAGAAAACAACACAGGTATGGGGTTTTTTATCAAACGATTGCACAATTTGATGATATAAATCAACTAACTGATATACAGTAGAGTGCCCTGTTAGAAAGCCGGATTGATTGTAGTATAGAAGATTATTGCTAGTTAAATGATTGTATAAATGTTTATAAACACAACGTTCCATAAGTTTACCGAGACAACTTAACAAATATATTGGACGATAGTTACTTGGGCAGTTCTTTTCGCCTTTTTTAAATAATGGTATAACCAATGCAGTTTTCCACATTTCAGGAAAAATACTTTCACGAAGGGATTTATTGAACAAACAACATAGTGGGTAAGAAATAGTAAGTCTAATTTTCTTTAAGACTTTATGAGATATACAGTCAGGACCAACAGCTTTATTAGTATCAAGTATTTCAATTATGCTTTCAACGTCAGATTTATTAATAATTATATTATTAAGAATAGACCCAGTTTTCATGTCAAGTGGAGGGAGCTGAGTATGTGAATCATCTAAACTTGAAACAGATGTAAAAAAATCATTTAGACAGTTTGCTTTTTCTTCGTTAGTAAAACAGAATTCATCAATACAGTTTAATGTTTGTCTCATGATAGGGATTGAATCAGAAACTTTGTAATTATTTATAAGATTTTTTAAAGAATTCCAATACCCCCGGCTGTTTTTTAATCCCTCTTGTTCAATGTTAGACTCAATATTTTTTTTTTTAATTTTTACCTTATTTCTTATGATTTTAAAATTAAATTTTTTTAATTGCCATTTTCCTTTGTCTATTGCGATATTTTGAAAATCTTCTAACTTCAGAATCATACCACGGTTTATCATTCGGCCTTACAACAATATCCTTAGACGGTATACATTCAGACATAAGACGATGTAAAGTATTGGTAAATGTTTCACAAGCTTCATCAACAGACAAGTGTTCTATAAAACTCCAATCTTCGTACGATATTAAAGCATTCAGTTTTTCAAAGTCACCTTTGTTGTATAGCCAAACATTTTTAGTTGTACAAACATGTCGCGAGAAATCAAATTTAACAAAAGCATAAACAGCTCTATGATCACTAATATGTGGCTCCACATCAATACAACCAGAATCACAAACATCGAAAGTTTTAGAAATTATTACTGGATCAAGAAGGGAAGATGAGTCTTGACTTATGCGCGTGAGTTCAGTAATGATATTGTCTAAGTTGTTTATGAAAAGTGTATTTTTCAAATGTTGTACATTGTTGTTTAACAGATTTTCATTAAGATCACCCATAATAATAATATTCTCGTTGTCATCGAGGGCACTTTCGATATTCAGGTTTAAGTCGTCCCAAATTGAGACTGGAGAGTTAGGTAGTCTATAGACTGCGCACAGAAGAAACGATGAAGATTTATAAGAAATGTCTAACCATATGCTTTGAAGAGAATTAACTTCAAGATCAAATCTACGTGTAGAATGTACAGTACTTTTAACGTAAACAACCACTCCCCCAGAGTGAGAGGACACATCTTTCCTATACATATTAAAGTCGAAACATTCGTTCAATAGTAAATTATTATCAACCTGATTGTCTAGGTGAGTTTCGGTAAAACATAAAATATCAAATCTTCAAATTGATCAAACACATAACTAAGTTTGTTTCGTATACTTCTAATGTTAAGATGTAAGAGACTGATTGCCCCAGGAGTAGCGTTACTGCCAGACGAAATAGGTCCTGGATTAGATTCAACATCACCAGACAAAAGAAGTATTAACAAGTAACAGTTGAAAGAAATTCACATTCACTGCGCTACAAAATAGTATAAATATAGCACATGATGAACTTAACTTACAATGAAAATACAATTCTGACAACAACTGACGACCAGTTGATGAAATACTGAAATGATAAAAACAGCGTTTCATTAAACAACGAGTTTTACAGTAGAATACTCCAATGGTCACGCGCCAACTAACTACATCATTACCCAGTAGGTAATATAAAAACATCAGGAAGATAAGGCCACGTGAATACCGGACCATTCGACTGCAACACAACAATTACAGTATATAAACACATCACCCGATAATACTCATCCGAAGGGGTAGAAAGAGAGAAAAGAAAAAGAAGAAATAGAAATGAAGAATTGATGAGGAGAATGAAATGAGGAAGTACGCTAGAAAGAAAATTAAGTTTACACATTTTTCTGTTTCTCCGGTAAAAAAGGGAAAATACAAATTATAGTGGTAAAGTTAATATACTGAATATAAGTTGACATTTTAAAGTTAATGAAGACTTAACGATGTAAGAATGAAGCAACATTTACTGCAGGTTATCGTATATCTGTATTTAGGAGAGACTAGTAATATTATCAAATATAATATTTGGTAAAATATGCCAAATAAATATTATTTTCTAAAGATACAAGACATAAACCCTTTTGAAACTCTTCTTAAATGTATTCATATGTTTTTTTTTTTTAAATAAATGTTATAAATTATGTATTACATACATACATACATACATACATACATACATACACACCTGCATACATACATACATACATACACACATACACACACACACACACACACATATATATATATATATATATATATATATATACATATACATATATATACACACACACATATATATATACACATACACCCAAACATACATATACACATACTCTTATACACACATACTTACATACACATAAATTTACACGTACATATATGCATACACATATACACACATGCATACACATATACATGCATATATTATACATATAAACTTGTACACTTACATAAAATTATAAACATATATCAGAGGTCAGTGTTTCTTAATTAATATTACTGCTTTTGGATGCTATGAACGTTAGCTTGAATATAACGAACACGTATTCAACATGCTCACAAAAGTACATCCATGTATGCGTAATAGCATTTTACCTAGAAGCTGACATTTAGTTTAACCCTTTCCCTAATATAGACTCATCCTGATGCCCTAATAGGTATAAAATAAAGCCTAATCTGAAGAAAACCACAGTCAAACCTTATCAAATGTAATAAGTGCTGTTAATGATGTTCGTATAGACCTTTTCATGGTGCCCTCTATCTGGGAAAGGGTTAAACCTGTACATATATACAGAATCATGTTGATAAATATTTGCATATGTCTGAGTGCGCACATACAATTATACACGTGCATGGACACGCACGCACACCCGTATATATCTTAACATGTGTAAAGTTATGGAGCTCACAAACTAGATGATTATTCATACTGTCTTAAGCAATCAGGTACATATTTTTCATGAAATTTGTTCTTATCATTGTGTCCTTTCAAAAATATTCTTAATAATATATTCACCTTCCCTTCATGTTGTTTAAACAGTCATTTATGAATAAGTAACTCAAGACTAAGTGTAGTGAAAATGTAACCAGGTATAAACAAAGGTCAATTAAAATACAGATTATCGCAATTTCAGACCACCCGCACCTTTTAAAATAGATTAATATATCATTTAATTTAGACTCGTTTGGTAAATATACCATACCTGTAGGAAAGGTGAAAAAGATGACAATTTTCAATTGGACAATTTTTTGAGATTACAATTTGAAATATTATCATTATTATTATTTTAATTTAATGTACACATGCTTAAGTAAACTCTTCGGAAACATGGTCTAATACTTCAAATGTTTCAGCTACCCAATGCATATAAGCATAGCACGTGAGACATGATACACACAGCAGATGCATATTTCATCCGTGATTCAAGGACTACTCAATAATATTAGATCTTCTATTTGTTTAAAATATATAAACATATTCGGCTACCCTTAGATACAATGTCATACATACGTATGTCCGTGCGTACAATTAACAATTGGTTTAAATTCAGAGATTACAATAATAATAACAATAATCGACAACATCATCGTCAACAGCATTACCATCATTAGTCCATCGTTATTCTATTTAAATGTATGCACATTGAAGTAAACACACAAAAAAGTTTCAGCTGTCAAATGTATATAAGTTTACACATGAGATATATGTAACACAGCAAATGGGTACCCAGACGTGTTTCATTCATGATTCAAGGATTATTATATGATACTACTATTTTATCAATAATAGTGTTTAATATGATAAAAAAATTGAGACTTGTATAAGTACTGTAAACATACTAAAAATAATAAATTAGTCAGCACTCTAGGAGGAAGAGAAGGAAAGGGAACATTTCAAGTTTATACAAATTTCCATATTGTGATTACAAAATATAATTAGCGGAATAATACTAAGTTTGTTTGTTTTGTTGGGGTTAGCGTCCCACCGACAGGAAGAATACTAAGGGAGATGAAGTATGAGCATGGACACATGGACCAAATGATTGTAATAGAGAGAAAGAGAGAGACGGGCAAGTGTCAAGAATACAATGAAGTAGTCCAAAGTAAATATGAATATTAGAAAATATTAAGTAGACGTATTCTAAATATACTCGTATGTGCTGTCAGAAGCAAGAAATGATAAGCGATCTGAGACGTCAGAAATGTCCTAAGTTAAGTAAACATTAACTGACACGAGAGTCATGAGATGCACATAGACTTCATTCATGATATATACTACGATTTGTTTGTAAACATGCTGGTTGTTTTCATTTTGGAACCAACCTTGGTAATCAGTTTAACAGGTTACTGGAGGTTTTCAATGTCTCGTTCAGAGTTGATGAAGTGCCTTGAACCGTCTACGCTCTTGATGAAAATGCGGCCATCATAAGACCACGCACTGTTAAATTTGCCTTCTTTGACAAGTTGTCTTGCAGATCGCAGCAGGGTTGCGCGGTAACGAGTCAGGTCTTCGTTTATATAGACTCCTTTATAACTCGCCTTATCCTTGAGCCGCGATTTACCACCAAACAGAGCCTGGAATGTATAAAACAAGATGTAATATACGAACCTAAACAATTCAAAATATATATTTTAGTCAATTCACAATAAATCAATCTACATTTTAAAAATACAATTCACATATCACTAAAGATATGATAGAAATAACAAAACAATCATATAGATCTAGTTATTCTTTACCAAATAACTGACAAACATAGCCTAATGTGAAATCCTATAAAAAAAAATATGACATTGACTGTCCAGAACGAGAAAGTAATAAGACATGTGCACTGGAGTTACCAGATGAGCTGATATTTTGAGAACATTTGGTGAAAAATAATCACGATACGTCGTTCGATTGCATGACTTCAAAAGTGACCAAAATACTCTGTAACTTACAAATGTGGCGGTATCCGCATTATAACCTAAAACTTCAACCAATCGAATTTGCTCTATTATTAGTAAAAGTTTGCACGCGCGGAAATTCCCAATTTTTAAAATGGGAAATTTGACAGTATCAAAGAATTATAGATGTTCTTAATATTAGCCTGTCGTTAGGCTTTTAAGGATTTGAGATGAAATAAATGCACAAGTAAGTAATTTCCCTATGTTTCAGTGATTGGCGACATAAAAGACTTTAACTTTTATGTCTATAATGCAATTCAACAGGAAAGGGGCGTGCTTTTGTTAATTCTTTCAAATTAGTAAAGTCGTCACGAGTGTTCAGCTCTAATGTAAAATAAATATTAGATAAATTGAAATGAGTATTTGTTAGTTATCTTTGTTTCCAAAATCAAGAACAATATTCAAGAGGGTTTCCAATATTTTTACGTAGATCTAGAAATCAATAAGCTACCGATGATATGAGAAGTTTATTGGAGCATTTATAAAAATACTGTTTTGAACTTCAGCGTCAAAGAAAATAAACATATAAGTGGTTGAAATCAATATGTAATGGGTTGAAAATCAGTTCCACATAATTGACATGTTATCAATTTTAGAATAGACCTGTGTTTGATTAAATCAGAATCTTCTAAACAGAGATTGGTAGCTTTCCAAAATAACACACTTTATTGCATGTTTCGAGAGTTAACAAGGGCGCGCCCCCTGTCACACAGGTAACGGACATTACGGTGGGGCTTTGGCAAATCTTACAAAACAACAATAACTTCAGAATACTTTTAGTAATTGTACTGACTTCAGCTAAAGCCAGTATAAATGAAGGAACAGAATGGATGCATGATTAGAGTATTATTTTTTTAGTTTAATTAAGAGGGAGAGGGGGGAGGAAGAAAGACAAGTAGAAAACTGGTCCGATATGACTAAGCGCAGCATGAGAAAATGCCAGATACACGATAGACTTGTGTACATGCAGGACCGTGATTTGTGCTGATTAGGGTCATCTTGTTCTTTTGACTGGTGTTAGTAACACAAATCTTCAAAGGCAAACATGTAGAATGATGGCTTACTGATTGATTCCCTTGATCTTGTATCTTGCTGTGTGGTCAATCAACCTCACTGACATTTGTTTGTCAAAAGTAATCAAACAAATAATTGACTAAACAAAATAACCATATCAATACCATATTCTTTTAACTATCCATTGGAACTTACAATAAATATGTATTTGATTTCCAATCTCGTCTGGGTCTTGTTGAAGTCTTGTGGGCCACGTGCAATTTAGAAAATCAATATGGGCAAAGAATAAGCTGCTAATCTGTGTGTATAAGTCTCTGATTAAAGTAGCATAATTTAGCATTAACTTAGTAGTAAGGGAGCAAATTATTAAGAAGAAGGAGATGCAAATTTTATCTTTTTTCTTTCAGCCAAGTTTTGAGAAGACATGAAGTCAACGGACCAAATGATGTGCTTTGGAGGGGGTAACTTTTCTTTTGTGTATTTCAAACAATAAATAGCTTATATAAAGTTATTGGAAACTAAAGTGTCATGTGTGAAGTTAGTATACATCAGATCACCGCCAGTGCAAGAATTATTCAAGACCTTCCTTAACATAAAGTACTAGTAAAATCCAGGAAGTATTGAGTGGGATTAATATATATATAAATGTATATGCATATATCTTTGAGGACTAGTACCATTATGATTGATCTAATTACCTATTTTGAAAGCTACTTTTTAAGCGAGGAACTTTCACTTCTAAAGACAAATGTACATACTTGGTCCCTAAGCTGCTATCGTATATGCTGTTTTCATGATAAATATTCACTCATTTTCATTTGTAAACAAACAAATCAAATATATCTTTTTTTTTTATTAAATTACAAATTCATGGTATTTACTCACAAATTATATTTATATGTCAGATGTGGATCATCAACTTAATTTATTAAGAGCTTTTAATTCAATGATCTAAGTTTTAAATCTTTACCTAATGAATATATTCATGTACAAATTTATGAAATGATACATACTAATTCACTGAACTCTAAACTGACATGAAAAAAAAGGATTTTTCTTTGCTGTGCTGACCATGAAGAATATGATCTGCAGTATTTGTAAGAACAAACAGAGGAGACCCTTACCAGACAGCTACTGGATTGGTTTGTCTGATCTAGGTAGCTTTGCTTTGTTTGTTTTTATATGAGGTAAAGGGTTAATCTATGGTAAAGAGTTCATAATTTATAATATATCATTTTTCAAACAGACACCATAGGTGAGTTGAACAAAGAAAAGTTCATGTCGACCCTCATACAGTCAGCCCTGAAGAGGCTCAACCACATCCCCTATATCATGACCAACATGAAGAAAATGGCCGTCTGGTCCGATGTGAAGGAGGTCCTGTTCTTGTGGTGTGCCCATCCCAAATGTTCCATAGTCCTGTCAACGTTGAAGCGCCAGCTCGGTTATCCAGCCTCCGAGTGGGCGATGCACCCTTGCTCACAGCTTGAACAGCTTCTGTTCATGAAGCAATATATGGTGGTCACACCTGGAACCTTACTAGTGGACCTTAACAGCATCAGCAGCCCCAAGTGCTTGATGGTGTTGCACGATGTTGTAAAGATGAAACATAGTATGTCAAGGGACCCTAACACACTGCTCTGCAACAAGCTTCTGACAGTTATCAAGCAGGAGTATACTCACACCACTATAAAGATTCCGCTAAAATCGCTGACAAGAAAGAAGTTCCTACCGGCCGTAAAGAGAGATGAGAGAGGTGGTGTGTCCAAAAAAAATGTGACAGAGATTCAAGGGACCACAAAGACAGACCTGGGTCCAACTGAAGTTGACCCTTTGGCTCCCAGGAGTAAGTGTATGCTGAACACATTACAGCAGAATGCTGAGAGAAACAACAACACAATGGTCCAGGTAGTATAAACCCTTTATTTCTATTTTGTTATAAGGATAATTAATACACCTTTTCTCTGGCATTAATATTTGCTGAAGCCTGAAAAATTTGTTAATGCCTGAGTGTGAAGCACGACGACATTAACAAATTTTTAGAGCCTCAGCAAATGTTAATGCCTGAGAAAATGTTTATTGTCGTTATTATTGCATAAAGTTAATTACAAAACATTTAGCACTGTTGATTTCACATGACCTGACTTGTGTAATCAGTACTGAATGTAAGTTTATATACATGTATAACGATTGACAGACCATAATGACGTCATTTATTATTCGGTGCAGGGCCGCAAAAATGTGTACACATGTGCTTTATTTCTGATAAAAGTTTAACATTTAAACTTTGCATATTTATATGTATTTTCTTCATTTTTTTTGATTTAATTTTTTTTTTTTTTTTTTTTTTTTTTTTGGTATGTTCAGGTAATAATGATTGGAAATGTCATACAAATAATGTTCAAAGCAAGACACACATGGTTTGGTCATATTATTTATCGCTAAGTGCACCATCAGTCGAATGTTTGGTATGGGACTTCTACTCCACCATTATTCCTAAACTATTCATTTACAATATGATGCATGACATGACTGTTTACATAAACTTGGGTGAATTAATTTCTGTTTCTGATATTTATAAACATTCTAGGAATATACGTTAAGGGAACTAGGTCAGAGATGACAAATGATGACATCATATACTTTGAATATTATTTACAATTAATTTTCGGAGCCTACGTGAATGTTCCAGATTTGATCGTAAAAAAAAAAAAATTGGTAAACAACTTTCTAACATATATTGTAGCATATTAACAATTATGTAAACTTATAAATGTGATCAGTTTTTTCATGGTGATCTGTGATCGGCTTCAGGGTTGTTTCTCACCATTTTGGGAGAAATGTGAATTTTTTTAATCGTTTTAAACAAAATTGGGAAAAACTCACACTGTATTATATATATATCAGTTAAATAAAACAAAAAATCAAATATTTGGTTATTCAACCCTTGTATCATTCAGACTCACGAATTCAACCCCAAACACATTGTAAAAATGGCAATAATTTTTTTTGTTCTTTGAATTGGGAATTTTCTCCTTGAAACTAAGAAAAAAAACATACTTTTTGCGACTGGGAACATATTGGTCATCAAAATGGGAAAAAATAAAAAACCCTGGGCACATACTCACGAGAAATTAAACACGTTTTCTCCTTGTTAATAACCGTTTTTTTTCTTTGTTTATGCACACCAAACTTGGGCGGATAACAGACATTTTATGCAATAATCCATGTTAATCTACTGAAAAACTGGATCAATGGCTGTAGCGAAAAATTAGCGGTTTTGATAGAAAGCTTAACCATTCTTTAATTTTGATAAAAAGTTATATGATGGCATTACAGAAGTAGATATTTGTTCCTCTCATATATATATAGCAAATGTGCAGTCTGATTTGGTGTTTTAGATAATACATTATGAATAGAATTTTATCAAAGTTAAAAGATATCTGAATGTGTTTAACCCTTTCCCTCATATAGGACACCATGAAAAGACCTATGCGAACAGCATAAAACCAGATCAGCCTGCGAGTTACTCGCAGGCTGATCAGGTTTTATGCTGTTCGCTGCTCCTCAGTGGTCTGGAAATGAGTATTTTGTAATTAAATTTGGTAAGGTTTAACTGTGGTTTTCTGCAGATCAGGCTTTATGTGATACCTATTGAGGGCGTCAAAATGATTCTATATGAGGGAAAGGGTTAAAATGAAACTATATGAGGGAAAGGGTTAAAATGAGTATATATGAGGGAAAGGGTTAAAATGAGTATATATGAGGGAAAGGGTTAATTTAGAATAGGATTTTAGTTTCACAGCCTCATATCTGACATTATGATGAACTTCCAAAAGTATAAAACCTGATGAACAACCTGTGAGTAATGTGTCGTCTGAAAGATAAATTTTATGCTGGCCCATGGATCATATCATAAATAACATTAAGAATTTTGTTGAGAAGATGCACTTTTGTAATTTAAAATTATTGATTTCAAGCAATAGTCAAATCTCATCATCTCTGGCTGAGATGTACCAAAGCCGTAAAAAAAAATGGTGCTGGTATAACTCCCTTGTTGGCACTCAGCATATATAAGGGTAGACACCAGGATAATGTGACTGGGTGTGGTATCATCCCACATGTCTACGGCGTGATACTGCAGTGTGGCAGCACTATATCTGTCTCAAGTAGACATAGTCTCCAAATGACTGAAATACTGTCGGTTGGATGTTCAACCCAGCAAACAAACAAACAAATCTCATCTGTGTAAGCACCCTGATAGCAAAAAAAACGAAAAAAAAACAGGCTGCTATAGCAAGACTAGATGTTTGATAGCAGGCAAAAAAATACAGAAAAAAAAATCCTTCTTTGGGAATATATGATTACTGGCTGCTATTATAAAGGCTCAATTTTTTACCTGTATAAGACAGGTCCTCTGTATCAGTCTATAGGAAAGTATTGAAAGAATTTGATGGATCTCTATGTGTCATACATTAAAAAATTAACAACTCTCAAATTTCAAATACTTTAAGTATTACATGGGGAATTTTCTCTGTATGTTTAGGAAAATATTAGACTTTATTCTTGAGAGAAAGTGGTCGAGTATACGTTTCATTATTTACCATATGAATGGGCTAAGGATACATGGTTTTTATTGATATTTCAGACTGGTGGGCCGGTGATAGACTCAGTATTGTACAACAGGGTGGACAGCCAGGCTGAGAAGGTCCTTCTGCCACTAGTCCTACTGAGGGACATGTACCCTATGGCGGCTGGGTTTCTGGAGGACGTGGTTCGAATCTACCTGTTGGGGCGAGCGGCCCAGGAAAACCTGTGCAGCGTTTGTCAGTGTAGTCTTGAGGAGGGGATTCAGCTGTCTCGCTTCCAGGCCTGTCAGAATGGTTACGGTAACAAAAAATGATTTTCAGCTGTATCTACTGTATTAAACATCGTGACCACTTGTATTAAACAACTTTTTTTGTTAAACTGACATTACAGCTAAAAAATGGTTAGAAACAAAAAAAAAAATCATGTTGATGTTCATTGATACATAAAACAAAAAAAACACATTTTGTAGTTTATATTGTATTCATGTTATAATATAACTTTACGTCATGATACTATTTAGCTTACAGTTTGTACATGTATGACTTTCTTGCCTGGATTTCCAAAAATATCTATTAAGAGACCATTTCATTAAGCGACATCTTTTAAGCACTCCTTTAGCGGTCTCTTAATACAATGTCGACTGTATATATATATTTTTTAAATCTTATTTGGAAAGATGCCCTTTTAAAATAGTGAGAGGGGTAAAGACAATTTTATACCATGTACTTCAAAATTCCGATATTTAAATTAAAAATTCGACAAAATAAAGCATTTTGTGATAAGTATTGGAAATTTCAATAAAATTGCTGAATCAAATCTTAGTTATGAGTTTGAAAACATGAATATGAGGGAGATAATTAGCAAAATGATCTCATTTTTCATATATTCTTGTATTGTTCAGGGTTTGAACCCTGTTGGGAGCAAAGTTTGTTACATAACCTTCCCAGTCTCAAAGTACTGGTCCAAGCCAGTAACTGTCGAGAGGGATTAGTATAAGTTGTAAGAACTTGTTTCCCAGTAAAATTTAATAGAGTTTAAATGAAACATAGGTATTAGTGGCTAAGTGGTTTGGGTCTCATGTTTTCCATGTAACCAGAAGGTCATTGGTTTGATCCCCAGCCACTACATTATAAGATAGTTACTGTATATCTCCCTTAGGCCTTCCTTGGTGCTCATCATAGTTCCAGAATAATTCCAGAACTGGTTGACCCAGATTCCGGATACTGTGACAGTGTGTGATATAACCCCACTTATCTGTAGAATGGTATTACAGTGATGCAACATCTAAGCTGTCTCCTGAAGACAATGTCACCAAATGATGGGAATTATACTGTGCATGGTGGCATGTTAAATTCAAGCAAACAACCATTGCTACATGAATGATCTGCCTTATTCTGTATAGCTCTTGCTCATTCTTACAGTGTTGTTTTTAAGGCAAAATATACCTCCACTTTCTCTCACCGAATCAATGCATTTGTCTGGTACATGAACACTATTTCTTGTCAAGCCTGCTCACGGGAACTCGACATAGTTGCCAGGATGTGTGCCTTAGTTTGTTAGTGCATAAGGTTTGTCTGGATTAGCTTGCCTGGGCTGTGATTTAGACATGGATCACAGGATATTCAAATAACTTCAAAGAGACAGAATGTTTTGTGCTAGGGTTGGGTCCCTAGCTCAAAGGTCAAGGTCATACTTAGAGGTAAAAATATTTTAGGATTTTCAGATAATTTGACAGTTATTTTTGCCTCAATGAGTTTGTCTCACCTGTAAGAGTTGGGTCCCTTTCTGAAAGGTCAAGGTCACACATAGAGATCAAAGATCATTTGCTTATCAAGCTGTAAATTAGACATGGATTGAAGGATTTTCAAATAAGCTGGCAAAAATATTTGCCTGAATGAGATGAAGTGTTGTGCACAAAAGATAGGTTCCTAGCTACAATGTCAAGGTCACACTTAGAGGTCAAAGGTTAAGGACATGGATTTACTTGTCTGGACTGTAACTAAGACATGGATCACAGGATTCTCAAATGACTTGCACAAGAGTTGAGTATGTAGTTCCAAGGTCAAGGTCACACTTAGAGGTGAAATTTGCGCCTTAGGTTGCAGACTTAACATGTCGCCCTTTGGCATCTAGTTTAAAACTCCAAACAGAAATGACAAATAAATTGTTTTGTTTTTCCACATTTTAATGAGCAGTTCAGAAATGTGTATTCCATTTGTGTGTTTCAGATAAAGCATGGTTTGCTGTGACTTCAAGCAGCCTGCTGATGTCCTGGGCAGAGTTCTGGGTGGGGTTCAATGCCAGGGAGGGAACAAAGACCCTGCACAACTTCACCAATGTCTCGGTGGTGACACTGAACTGTCAGGTATGATTGCAGCTTTTGAGCAATTCTGTTTCTGATACCATAACTTGATGATTTTTATTCTTGAATGTTAACCTTGAGCTATCTCAACAGGGTGTCTAATGTTTGCTTATGAAAATTGAAAGTAGCTCAGATTTCACAAGCAAAAAAAAAAATATCCTTTTCTGTATATACTATTTAGATTTCAATATTATATATTATGTCACAGAATTGTGCATGAATATTCATGAAGTAAAGGGTCAACCAGAATACAGAATGATTTGGTCAGGTTGTTCTTTTTCATCACAACTATTCACTTTCTTTCAAGAAGAAAAAACTAGAACTATCACTAAATGTGATTAATACCCCCACAATACTGCTTTAGAAATGATGAAGTTATCAGGATTAAGAAGAAGAGTATGAAAAAGACATTTTTACATTAGTTTTTTTTCCAGATTTTTGGCCGGGTTACACAGGTTGTGCTTGACAATTGTATGAAATTGTTTTGAATTCCAACCAGTTCTTTTCAAGTTATGCTATGGACAAGGAAAAGTAACAAAGGGAAATAACTCTGTAATTACTCTAGATAGAGTTATGGTTCTTGTGCACTGCACTTCCTCATATTGTGGTTGACCATTGTATGAAATTGTTTTGAAATCCAACCAGTAGTTTACAAGTTATACTCTGGACAAGGAAAAGTAACTAAGGGCAATAACTCTGTAATTCCTATAGATAGAGTTATGGTTCTTGTGCACTGCACTTCCTCATATTGTGGTTGACCATTGTATGAAATTGTTTTGAAATCCAACCAGTAGTTTAAAAGTTATACTCTGGACAAGGAAAAGTAACAAAGGGCAATAACTCTGTAATTCCTATAGATAGAGTTATGGTTCTTGTGCACTGCACTTCCTCTCATTGTGCTTGACCATTGTATGAAATTGTTTTGAAATCCAATCAGTACTTTACAACTTATACTCCGGACAAGGTTACAAGTTATACTCCGGACAAGGAAAAAAATACAAAGGGCAATAACTCAGTAATTACTCTAGATAGAGTTATGGTTCTTGTGCACTGCACTTCCTCATGTTGTGGTTGACCATTGTATGAAATTGTTTTGAAATCCAACTTGTACTTTTCAAGTTATGCTCCGGACAAGGAAAAGTAACAAAGGGCAATAACTCTGTAATAAGTCAAGATGGAGTTATGGTTCTTGTGCACTGCACTTCCTCTCCATGTGCTTGATCATTGCATGAAGTTGTATTGAATTCCAATAATGCAACGGACCGCTGGACCGACCGACCGACCACCGGGTGACTCCTATATACCCCCCCAAACTTCGTTTCGGGGGTATAAAAACCCTACCCATCTACTTTGCAGGTTAATAACTGCTAACATTGCATTTTTTGAAAAGAACTACCATAAATTTGTTGATAAAATTAAGTGCAAAAGTAATTTGGTGGAAATGCATATATATAGGTTAAGATCAATTATTAGACTAAAGAGTTTGGCTTAAAAAAGAGTGTACCTGCTCTGATCCATCAGATTTCTTTAAGTGCTGTAACATCACATACTTTATAGTTAAAAGTAAAAAGAGTTCAGTGTGTGACAAAATAAAACATAAATAATTCTAGGCATGAGAGAAGTTTACAATATTTACTATGATAGTCCATTGTGATGTAAGATGCCTATGAACAATATACATATTTTATGTGTATAAAATTGATTTTAAAATATTTTTCATAGAGGACAGAAAGTCTTACAGAAGAGGAGTTTAAAGTAGACCCTACTTCAAACACATCATCAATGGGTGCTACCAATGTTAAAAACTCCCCTTCACTTGCAAGAATATCAGATATGACCGAGTGTGTGAAAATACCTGAGAATAAAAGTAAAGGGCAGAAAACTTCAAAGTCAAAATCCAGCTCAACCACACCATTAGAAAGTGTACCTGAGATTCCTAGTGCAGAAACACAGGTTCAGACTAATGAGTTCAAGTCAGAAACACAAAATGGTTCAAAAAATCTCTTGCCACCAGTCTCTTCACCTCATAATATGAAAAGCTGCAGAAGTGAAAATGATACTAATGTAGATGCAAATGATAGTGTTAGAAAGGCTGACATTGGGAAAGAAAAGAAAGATGAATTTCAAGGCAAGAAAAAGAAAAGTAGGAAGAAAAGAACTGAGGAACAGGAAGATAATATGAAAGCACAGCCAAAGAGAAATGCAACCAAGAATGGAAACACTAGTAAAAGTAAATCTACTGAAAAATGTACAGTTCAGGACAGTTCAAATGATAAAAATAGAAACACAGAAACTATAAGAGAATGAAAAACGAAGATACAATTAAAAAACAGAAATCTGATGAATTAGAAGCTGTGGACAGGAAGATACTTAAAGGAAAAAATGAACAAACAAATGATAAAGGAGAGCATGTAAAACCCCAAACCAAGTCAAAATCGGATTCAAATAATTCTGCTGTTCTGGATTTTTCTGAAACAGAGCCAAGAAATGTCTTTGCAGGAAAGAAAATTGCACCGCTTTCTATTAAAGGATATCATGTAAAAGAAGTATTAGAACATGGTTGTGAGAGAACTGTTACCAATAAGAAGAATGGCACTAATAATGATCATTCTTATATCAAAGGTGATGTAAAAAATGAAGAGGCTGATAAAGTTGATTGTGAAAATTCAGAGGTTTTAAAGATGACAGCAATAGAAGTGTCTATAATGCCAAAGCAAAAACCAAAATCAGCTGTCTGTATCCCTACAGGCATTGATTCTTTACCACAGAAAAGCAAGTCACTGGAAGCCAGGCATAAAACAAGGAATTGCACAACTGAGAGAGCCACATACAGGATCAAATCAGCACAAATCAATGATAACCTACCAGACAGGCTGATTCTGGACTCCAGAGTGTTTGGAGGAAGCCATTCTCAAGCAAAAACTACAGAAAGTGCTAGCGGTAATATTCAAGAGTCTCCAAGGAACAAAGTAGAGCAAGATCAAGATACACCAAAGTACGCAAGTGTGGTATCCAAACAGATGGAACTTAATGCACCACCAGTAACTGTGCACATGGCCCATGCATATATAGGAGAAAGGTTGCTATACAAGAGTACAAAGAATTCTTCAGGCCAGACACCTGTAACAAAGCCAGGCCTCTTGACCAAGACTACACAAGAGGAATCTTCACCCACACTTTCTTCATCATTTCCTAGGTCTCCTAAAACTAATTCTCTATGTAAAGGAAATACATGTCACTTCATTTCAGATGAGACACAATCTGGGAGAAAAGACTCTATTTGTCCTATTTTAGGTAATTCCAATCCAAACACACTACATGAAATAGCAGCAAATGGAAAACTATTTCAGAATATGAAATGCTCTGAAGGCAATGCGACTTATTTCCAGACAGAGCGAATTGCAATGTGGAAAGACACAGCTTTGCATGGTGCTAGTTCCACAGGAAGAACAGTAAAGTCAGCAGGCTATATAAGTAACAGAGAAAAGTTCCACAAGTACAGGCCAGTTTCCAGTATATACAGTTCACCTAACAGACCATCTGACCAGAGCCCTGCTTTCAAAACAGCCATTGCAGCAGTTTACTCTCGGGACAGACCAAACAACCCTGTTGTGGATGGCAAAGTAGCAGAACCTAAGACTCCTGTGAAAAATGAGAAAATATCAGAAGCTGGCTGTATAAGCACTAATATATACAACTATGGTTCTTCTTCTTCAACTACTCCTGATATTTATGATGAGTTTGCAAGGAAACAAAAGTCAAAACTTTTTAAAGTAGAAGCCACACAGATCAAAGCAAAGCCACCGCTCCAGAACCCAAACAAGAAGCCCACTACGCTGAAACCACCAGCCTCAGTTCCAGTGAAGGCAGCCAGTCAACAGACTCAGGCAACCCCATTACACCAAACACTAGCTAATAAAAAAGCAGCATCAACAGCTTTAGCCTTTGATTCTCAGACCTTTAACAAAATCTTGGGGTGCACATCCTCCCAACATCAGCCAGAGAATGACCAGAATCTTCCAACTGCTTGTTTCCAGTCCACAAACAATTCACAGGTACTATGTGGAGATGCATCAGCTCACCCAACTTGTCAAATGTGTCAAAAGCATGGTACTCTCCCTGGTCCAGCCATAGCTTCACAACAGTCAGTTCACAGGGAAGGCCTGAATGAGGAGGAGGGTCAAAACATGATGAATTCCTGTCCAGTTGTAGCAACAACACCTTCACAAACTAATGTTACATCAGGATCATCATATGTTTGCAATTTTCCATCAGACACAAATTGTTCAAATAAGAATAGTGAAAGAGAAAAAAATGCCAAGTATACATTACTTGATAAGGTTAGTTCATTTATAGAAAGTTATGCAGTCTCTTCAGAATGTGGGCCACAATCATCAGCATCAGAAGCCAGCCTGAAAGAAATCATTACGGTAAACCCATTGCAGGAACTTTTGATGAAAAATGAAAGTGAAGTGCTTAGATCTCAGCCTGAATATCAGACAATGAGGAGGAGAGTTTACAGTGCTGGACAAATAAGTAGTCGGCCATTTTCTGCAGAAAGTAATAGACTGGAGAAAATCAATACACAGTTGTATTTCACTATGCCTGGGGACAGCACCCTGCATCCTGTTAGTGGGGATGTGGTTATACCTCATAATGCACAATTCTACATACAGTCAGGGCAAGGAGAATTGAGGCCGACTTTTGAATCAGTGAAACCAGTGATGTCTGAAACAACTGAAAGAATCCTGCAACAACAGACTTTTGGTGATCCTGAGGAGGATCAGAACACTTTGTATATTGGTGATGATTGTAAAGGTGAAGATGGTGTTCAGAGTGGACCAGAAAATAAGAAAGTTTCATCACAAGGTGAGGAATTTTCTGAGGTAAAAGAGATTACAAATGAAGGTAAAAACTCAGTAGACAAGATAACATTTGAGTCAATATTAAAGGCTTCCTCTGATTATGTTGATAAAAGTAAACAGATAATGCATGTTATAGCTGAGACAGAACAAGCCATTAAAGATGCTGAAACACAACTCACATCTGAAATCCTTGCTAATGAAACATCAGAGAAGCTGTCTTTAGATGCTACTAAAGAGGATGCTAGGCTTGAGATTGAAAGATTTAATGACATAGAGGGAAATACCTCAGAAAAATTAGAATCATATAAAATAATGTCATCTTCAACTCAAAGTGTAAAATCAAGAAATGAAGGTCCGCAGAAAAGCTTTAAGGAAGTTGTTGAAGAGAAACGTGCTGCTAAAAAAAAGTCAGAGGAAGAAATGTCAAAAAAGAAGTTCTGGAAATCTGCTCAAAGTAGTTCAGTTCAACCTAATAGAGTAGGTAGTAGCAGAGGTGCAAAGGTACAAAATAGAAAAAGTTATCAGAGATTTAGTGACAGAAATGTAAAATCAAGAATTGGTTCCAGTAAATTACCAAGTACAGGAAATGCAAAAGACACAGAGAAAACTGATGGCAGAAAGAAAAAGATCGAGAATTCTAGCAATTTAAGCAATGTTTCATTACAGTCAGGAATTAAATCTTCCTCCTCAGTTCATAAAGGAAGTTTCTATAGAGCTAAGAGTGGCAGGAAAAGTTCAAGCATGGGGAAAAGAAAAGTTGGTAGGCCAAGAAAAACTTCTACAGGTTCAGCTCAGAACTCTAGTATAGCCGCTTCAAAATCTGCAAAATCTTTCCCTAGAGCAAATGCTACATATGACACCATGGGGCGAGAAACAAGAACTAAACAGTCTGTAGATGATAGCACAGGGAAGATAATGTCTGCATTAAGAAGACTTTCTATTGATTCTACCAAGAGAACAGCTGTAGATTCTTATATGGAAAAGAGTGTGGCTCGGTCTAGAAAGTTGCGTGAAAGAGTTGAGACTCAAGTACTTGGTCATAAGGTAAAAGACAAAATTAATCAAAGATTGAATGAAGGGAAAGTAAGACCATCTTCAAAATATTCATTGAAGAAAACAGGGGATAGCTTAGACAAAAAATCCAAGCAAAAGCACTCACAAAATGAGTCTCAAAAGTTGAAACCGGAACAAATTACAAAGAATCAGGCTAAAGAAAAAAATCAAAGAAAGAACATTTCAAAACAGGAAGTAATAGGAAACTATGAAATAAATGCTTGTGAAACTACTTGCAGTCCAGACAGTGCATCACAAAAACAATCAAGAAAAACATTTCTTACCCAGTGTACAACTAAGGATCTTGATATGGGAAAGATTACATCACTCAATGTTATCCATATGGATGATTTTGCACCAAATACCTTAGTAAGTTTGTCAGAATCTGAGAAGCACAATGAAAAAAATACTGACAATTTAGCTGCAAATTCTAACATGAATAATATAGAGAACTTTCAGCAGCAAAAAAATAAAAGATTAGAAGACAGCAATTGTTTAAGTTTGAAAGAAACGGGTGTGGATAGTGCTTTTTCATTAGACGTAAATGATAAATGTATAGAAAAGGTAGATGAAATAAATGCTGGGACTACAGAGACTTGCAAGACAGATGAAGTAAGGACTAACACTGAAGACACTAGGCAAAACCTGAATAACCTTCCACAGAGTGTCCTAGATGTGGTTTTAGACAAAGATTTGCTGGAGATGCCAATTCTGTCGCCAATGAATGGGTTTGATGATGATTTGTGGGACCAACCATTGCAGATAGACCTGGACTTCCAAGACCAAGATGAACCAGTCACAGTCATCTCTGTGAAAGAAACTGGCCATGATTTAGGCTTTAGAGTCTTCCTCAGTAACATGGATGATTATGCCAATGGTGGGAATGAGATTCCAAGGTATAACCCAATTTATGGTAGATTGAACGAGTTATATGAAGAAGACAGGCTTATGGATCTGCATGAGACTGCTACTGAACAACCAGATGATGCCTGGTACCCATCTGAAATAACTGATACAAAAACATCACCAGAAGGTGAAATACTGACAAAGGATATCAAGTTCCCAGATAAAGATGGGTATTTGTGTGATTCAATGAATGATCCTGAGTTTATTTCCACAGATATCAGCCATGGTAAACCTATTCCAGCTGGAAAGGAATCTGAGGGACGCACAGAATACTGTTGTGATAAAAATGCCAGCAAAAAATCTCCAGTTGTAGCACCTGATGGCCAATTTCTCAAAGAAGATGTAGAAAAGTATTTCGAAAGTCATTCTAGAAAATCAAGTCCCCATAGTGATAACATTTTTCAAGTCTTTGAAGCAAAGTCTGAAATTGGCTCATTTGATATTAGGAAAGAGAACTTAATAGAAGCTATTAAACCTTTCCTAAGTTATGACTTAGAAAAGACTATTAGTGACACTGAACTTCAGGAATACTTAAATACATTGACAGAAGACTCTGGTGAGGAGGGTGACTTTTTCACTGATAATACAGACCTTGCACTTGAGGTGTGTATAGACCCTGCTGGT
Organism: Solen grandis; assembly: GCA_021229015.1. Taxonomy (NCBI): domain Eukaryota; kingdom Metazoa; phylum Mollusca; class Bivalvia; order Adapedonta; family Solenidae; genus Solen; species Solen grandis. The sequence continues at coordinate 49,017,131 of CM037784.1, read as the reverse complement.
ACAGACAGCTCATCAACAATACCCTTTCAGGAAGAAACTGAGGTAAAAGGTATGGTTCCGCTTCCTGATATACCTGAAGATGTTCCTGAAGAATCTCAAGGAGAAGGGCAAGAGAAGAATATTTTAACTAAAAAAGAGGAAAACACAAAACCAGCCAAATGCTTTCCCGAATCAAAGTCTACAAATCCTGTCACTCATGTCAAGTCTGGAACCAATAAAAAAGATACAGGCTTAAAGAAATCAAAGCAGAGAGACAAACTACTTAAGCAAGATTGTGTTGGTGAAAATAAAGTAAAAGAGAGTCTTAGTGAGAGAAAGGAAACTCAGGAAATATACAAGCAGGACGATATGGATGTATCCTTAAAGAATTTAGATTTAGCAATAAGGTCAGCAGCTTTGGGTCTACGGAAAAGATCTGGTCCAGTACACAAAATGACAGAAGATAGAGATGAATTAGAAGAGTCTGATGAGGATATAAGTGGTGATGAATACTTGTCCAGAGATGCTGAGTTTGTTCCGAGCTGAGGATGATGTTGAAAGTGATGAATACAGAGGCTCTGATGATGACATTTTCAGGAATTAGATGCTATTCAGGACTGTTGGACAAATGTCAGTAATTGCAGAAGAAATCCTATACAAAAAATCCTGTAACTAAATCTAAAAAGAAAAAGTCTATTGAAGGCCTCCGTGATGCTCTCAAGAAGAAATATGATGTGCATGATGTTGACTCTTATAAGAAGCCAAAAGCTCACATGATTAGACAGTATAAAAAAGAAGTAGAGACAGATTCTAATGTAACAGAAAACAAAGTAAGACCAGAGCGTTGGAATGAGCTGCCAAGTGCTAAACTGATAAAACACAAACCAAGAGAACTAACAAACTACAGCAAGGAGACATCTGAAATGAGTCATAAGACACATACAAATAAAACCACTGAGTTGCTTAGAACAGAATTGCAAAATAAGGAAATTGGAAGTAAAACAAATACAGATACAATGGAAAAAGATGAGAAACCGAATTTGATAAATCTGAGAAATATATTTGACAGTGATTGTTCTGATCTTTCAAGTAGCAGCGAAGATCTTTTTCACAGCCCAAAAGCCAAAACTACAAATAGAAAGACGGCTGCTAGAAGCACAGACACTGATGAGGAACAAAGTTCAGATTGTACACAAAATACCATGAGAAGGAAGAAAAGAACAAAGAGAAGGAAAAAGAAGGCTTCTTCCAGTAAAGTAGAAGATGACACTGAATTAGAGGAAGAGAAGAGGAGGCAAAAGGAAGAGCAGATTGCTGCAAAGGGATTCATCAAACAGCAGCTGCTCTATTATGGCATCATCAAGAACTCCTCACTGGATCCATCCAGGCCAGAGTCTGGACCAAGGTCAGTTCGTCTATTTGAATCTCATTGTAGTCAACATTGTGGATCACTTACAAAAACATTGCACAACATTTGCAGATTAAATACATATGTAATTTTTATACTCATTTACATGTAAAGACAAATTCATGGATGTATATTTTAATGGATATGTCCCAAGAATTGTAAAGTCTGCTTAATGTATGACTTTATGAGAGTTGAATATCTCTGGATAAAGCTGTCCTCAAAGTCAACAAAAATTAGTCCCTCAAGAAAATTAACATTTTACAGACAAAAATGAATTGGAGGTGTGTACTTGTATAAAGATTTGTATAGGTACAAACTGTTGCTGAAGTTCTGGACTATTTCAGTGTGTCAGAGACAGTTGTTCAAGACATCCTGACAGAGGTACCAGTGCAGGGTGACCGTGTGATATCGAAGGCCATCGCAGATGCTGAGAAGGCTCTAGAGGGGACAGGTTCCCTGAGTGATGATGAGGATGATCCAGGGGTTATCATTGAAGACCTTGTCAATAGCTGCAGGTGAGTGCAGGATGTTTTCCATTACCCTTTACCTCATGAATATTCACATACAAATTTATGACTTGGTGAATGTTGATTTACTTCATTTTTGATTGCCTATGAAACAATGGATTTTTTTATCCATTGCAGACTTTTTAGAATCTGAGCTTTAATATGTTGCACAAGCTGTCTGATCCGGGTCATCTGTTTGCCAATGTGTCAAAATGTTTAAATATGAGATAAAGAGTTAAGATTTCATTAGGTTATTGAATTGTAAATAAACCTAAAATACCTTTATGCTGACATTTTACATATGATAGTTTTCTTGTAGTCACTTTCTTTAATGTTTTATTCTTTTTATGAAATAAATAACATTTATCTAAAAATTTATTAAAAAGATTTTCTCCATTAATTACATACCTTTGTGTAAAAAACTTACTTTTTTCAGTATTGTGTACCTCAAAAATGCATTGATATTTTGCCATACCATGTTTGGAGTGCAGGCACACCCAGGGATTTAAACAAACTGCACAATTTATCGTCTGATCCCTCCACCCCAGGATTTTTAGCTCACCTGAGCCAGAGGCTCAAGGTGAGCTATTGTGACCGGTCTTCGTCCGTCGTCCGTCCGTCCGTCGTCCGTCCGTCGTCCGTCCGTCCGTCGTCCGTCAACATTTTGCTTCAAACGACATCTCCTCCTTAACCGCTTGGTCAATTTTGATAAAACTTCACAGGAATGTTCATTATGGGGCCCTTATCCGAAGTTGTTAAAATTATTTTGATTGGTCAAAAATGTAGGTCACAGGAGCTAAAAATAGATTTTAAAAATGAAAATTTTAAAATCTTCTTCTCCGAAACCACAAGGCCTAGCCTTTTGATTTTTGGTATGTAGCATGATCTTATGACTCTCTACCAAGATTGTTCAAATTATGGCCCTGGGGTCAAAATTGACCCCGCCCCAGGGGTCACTTGATTTAACATAGGCTAATATAGGAAAAACTTGAAAAATCTTCTTCTCAGAAACCACAAGACCTGGAGCTTAGATATTTGGTGTGCAGCATAGTCTAGTAGATCACAACCAAGTTTGTTCAAATCATGGCCCTGGGGTCAAAATTGGCCACCGCCACAGGGGACTTGAATAGGGTCATGAGAACATGAAATAAAAACACTGATCTTTACTAGACACAATGCAAAATAAGTTAGAATTGGAAGTAACAATACATGATACATGGAACAAGATTGAAACGAATTTGACCTTGAGAAAATAGCTCCAACCCAGAGGTCTTGATTTTCAGTAGCAGAAGGATAAATTTGAAAAAGCTCTACCACAAACACAATAGGCTAGGGCTGTCTAGTAAGATAGCACTGATGAGGAACAAAGTTAATTGTACACAATACCAGAGATGAGAAAAAACAAAGAGAAGGAAAGAAGATTTGCCGCACCAGGAGACACGATGAATCTGAATTGGAAAAGAAAAGTGGAAAACTATGGCAGAATCCAAAGGGTTCCTAACCAGCTGCTTTTATTATGGATCATGACTCCTCATGGATCCTCCAAGATGTACAGAACCTAGTCCTGTGGTCAAAATTTGTCCTGCCATTGTACACATTGTAATAGGCACTTACAAAAAATTGCAAAATTTCGTTTAAAACATATGTAATTTAACTCATTATTAGACAAATTCATGATGTAATTTTAGTGGATATGTCACCATTTGTTCAATATACCTGGGTCAAGTATGGCCTTTGTCCAGGGATCACTCTGTAAGTGTCTCAAAGTAACAAAATAGTCTCAAGAAAATACTTGAAATTTATTTAATTCAGCAAAATCGAAGTCGGGGTTGTAATTTGTTAACACTTTGTAGTATCACAACCGAATTTTGGAATTCAGTGTGAGTCAAATTTGTCCAGACACCATGGACATTGATTAAC
>CM037784.1:48963218-49013218 GCA_021229015.1 Solen grandis | reverse complement strand
AATTGTAAATTAATGATGAAAAGGTGGTGAATAGTAGTGATAAGTCATAATGGACTTAATAGATTATGTATATGTAAATATATAAATGTGAATGAACAGAGGCATCTTTTATCTGTACCACAGATGACAAGATGTAAAAACAAAAGGGTATACCCACATATGTAAACAACCATACTTCCATTCACAAAAGTGAAGTGGAGGCGATATAAGGAATCAAGTCTGTTGCATTGTGTTCCAGTCAAATCAAATTAATAGGGGTATTCATCAACTTGTAAGATAGGTTTAGATGGACAAACTTGTAAGGATGAGGCCCAACATCTAAGTGGTTTTAATTGTGAAGTAACACAAAATCAGTGGGTATACCCACATATGTAAACAACCATACTTCCATTCACAAAAGATAGCTTTAGATGGAATAATGCAAAAGTTGTGAATAGTAGAGATAAATCATAATGGACTTAAACAGACTATGTACAGTAAAAACTCATATAAAGACCACCTCAATATAAAGACCACTATTTTCACATCCTTTCTTCCATATTTCCTGTTAATTGAAACTTCAGACTATCAGATCACCTCATTATTAAAACCAGTTCATAGCAGTCCTAAGGGTGGTCTTATTATTGAGATTTTACTTTATAGGTAAATATATGAATGTAAAAAGAACTGAACATATCTTTTATCTGTACCACAGATTTCAAGATATAAAAACATGGGTATACCCATATATGTAAACAACCATACTTCCATTCACAAAAGTGAAGTGGAGGCGATATAAGGAATCAAGTCTGTTGCGTTGTGTTCCAGTGCTGAGTCAAATCAAATTAACAGGGGTATTCATCAACTTGTAAGATAGGTTTAGATGGTCAAGTTTGCAAGATGAGGCCCAACGGTTAAGTGGTTTTAATTGTGTAGTAACACGAAAAACACTGAAATGTGAAAACAAGTAAATGGGCACAGGTTTACAGAATATGCATTCACATTACAGTAAAACCTCATATAAAGACCACCTAAATATAAAGACCACTTCAATATAAAGACCACTTTTTTCATGTCCTTTTTCCCATATTTCCTGTTAATTGAAACTTGTTTACCAGACCACCTCATTATTAAGACCAGTTAACAGCATTCCCAAGGGTGGTCTTTTATTGAGATTTTACTGTAGTAGTAGTAGTAAGATCATAATGAACTTAAATAGACTATGTATATGTAAATATATAAATGTGAATAGAATACATCTTTTATATGTATCACAGATGACAAGATGTAAAAATACAAGGGTATACCCACATATGTAAACAACCATACTTCCATTCACAAAAGTGAAGTGGAGGCAATATTCATCAACTTATAAGATAGCTTTAGATGGAATAATGCAAAGGTTGTGAATAGTAGTGATAAGTCATAATCGACTTAAATAGATTATGTATATGTAAATATATAAATGTGAACTGAACAGAAGACATCTTTTATCTGTATCACACATGACAAGATGTAAAAATATAAAGGGTATAACCACATAATTATGTAAACAACCATACTTCCATTCACAAAAGTGAAGTGGAGGCGATATAAGGAATCAAGTCTGTTGCGTTGTGTTCCAGTCAAATCAGTTTTACGGGGGTATTTATCAACTTATAAGATAGCTTAAGATGGACAAGTTTGCGAGGATGAGGCCCAACATCCAAGTGGTATTACTTACTGAAGTAACTCGAAATAAAGACAAATGGGCACAGGTTTCCAGAATATAATTTATCCTGGTTTTTCCTGGGCGATTCGACCACATCATAAACTTTATTAAGAAGTGCTACTAGAGACTGAAACTGTTGGTCCATTGGACCCTAATTATAATTTAATTTATAATTAAATAATTAACCTGTTTGACAAAACTTTTAAAAGAATTGGTCCATCTCTTCATTTTTTTTTAACAGCAGTTGGAGTAAAAATGTGCTTATATAATTATCTTAAAAAAAAATGTAAGAAATATTATTTTTTTTATTCTGGGAAAAATCTGCTATTTTCACAGAAAAGACTTAAAAAAAAATGACATTCTCTTGTAAAAGGTTATTTTTAATGGCATATTGTTTATGGATGCTATTATATTGTTGCTTATGAATATTGTGCAAACATGTTATCCAGTCTAAATAAATATTGTACTTAAATACTTACTTATTTATTATTTCTTTCCAGTTGCAGGGCCATGATAGTTATAGCCAAAAACAACAAAATGCTTTCGATAGCAATGCATCCTGCCATTTACCCCACCCCACATAAGTCTTATGAAAAATAATCTAATCTGAGACCGTGGCCAAGTGATAAGAGCGTCCGCCTCCAGAGCAGAAGAGTGGGTTTGATCCCCGGCTGTGACACACCATAGTTGTTAAAAAATGGTAATGGTATAGCTCCCTTGTTTGGCGCTCAGCATATAAAGAGTGTTTTTTTTATGTCAAAATATTTGGAGAATATAGGCAAAATTCCCCCCTGCCTAAATATATTTTTTTCCCCCATTTTTTTGTTAATTTTCCCCTTTTCATCATTGTGATAGTTTACATACCATATTGTGTGCATGGACTCACTGTCGCAGTGTCTTTTTTAAATGTTATGTTCTTAATGAAACTGCTCATACATAAATTAGTGTTCTTATTATTCTTTTATGCAATATAACATCATGAAATAGGAATAAAATATAGCACATATAATACACATAGTAGGAAAATTCCCCTTTTAGCTCGTGCGCACACTTTTTTTCCCCCTCCTATGGCGCTGACCCCCTTCCCCCTCAATGTGAAAAAAAAACGCTGAAAGGTAGTTCCAGGACTGGTTAGCCTGATGTCAGGACTGGGTGTGGTATCATGCCACATGTCTTTAGAACACTTTTAAAGGAAATATAATGATATTTTGAGACTATTCAATTACTGTCAGAAAGAGACGGAGCACTGGTAGAGAGAATCAAACTGAGTTTGTATCTTGAAATTACAAATGTCAAATGAAAATACAGTAGAACCTTGTTAAATCGAAGTCTTTGGGACCAAGCTGAAAACTCCAAAATAACGATTATTCAGATTAAAAATCCGATGGAAATTTCAGTATGTGAGCGTGCATGTCTGCGTTTTCATTACCGGTCCATATTATGGAAATCGTTATGCTGTGAAAACCACCTATTAGGTGTACGTATATACTGTTTGCAAGTTATGAAAAGTAATGAAAATATATCATGATCTACTTAGATGCTTCTGATGAACATAATCATTCTACCATGTCAAACAATGATACATATTTTTACCGTTGATCTGCTGCTTCAGGTAGTGTTGCATGCCAGTGACGAACGCGATAAGGAATGTACTAAAGATTTGACACCTGGGTTTATTTGCTGGCATGTGCATATTATGCAACCTGTCATACGTCGATTAGCAATAACCAACATTTCTGGTGGACACATGTTGCCCAACTCAATCTCAAAAAAAAGTGTGAAAAACTTTCCTGAGCCATCACTCCAGGCGCTTCCGCAAAATAAACTTGGTTACTGACACGGATACAATTGATAATAAGGATGATAATAAGTTCACGAAAATTTATGAAATTGACTTCGAAATAAAAATTGAAAAATGTACATGAATTGCTACCTCAGGACTGGGATTTTTACTTCAAAATAGCTAAAAAAAATCAAAATAGCAAAATTTGGATTTTTAGTTAAGATAAGAAGAGAAGAAATCGGGACCAAAAATAAACTTTGAAATAGCGAGGAATTCGGTTAAATGATGTTCGGTTTGTATACTCTTTATAATAAAAAAAACAATACATGTACATAGAGAAAATGATATCTCTGTATATGAATGATGTAAAATGCATATGACTTTCACTGTTGAAAAGTTCAAGAATATGAATTTAAGTATATTCTGTGTTGTACAGTATAAGGGTGACTTGATTCTTCACACCTGCTTTACGCCTTATATTTGGTCAAAAAGTGGACATTTCAACACAAATACAGTAATCAAAGGGTAAATTTATGTATGGAAACATTGGTTTTAAGGACAATACAATCATGGATTTCCTCAATATAGAGTTTAAGGGCAAGTCCCATCTGCTTAATACTAATCAATATTTGCTAGCTGGTCTGGTTTTATACTAATCAATACTTGCTGCCTGATTGGTTTTATACTGCTCAATACTTGCTGCCTGATCTGATTTTATACTGCTCCTGACTTGCTGGCTGATATGATTTTATACTACTCATGACTTGCTGGCTGATATGATTTTATACTACTCATACTTGCTGGCTGATCTGATTTTATACTGCTCCTGACTTGCTGGCTGATATGATTTTATACTACTCATGACTTGCTGGCTGATATGATTTTATACTACTCATGACTTGCTGGCTGATATGATTTTATACTACTCATGACTTGCTGGCTGATCTGATTTTATAATGCTCATGACTTGCTGGCTGATCTGATTTTATACTGCTCCTGACTTGCTGGCTGATATGATTTTATACTGCTCCTGACTTGCTGGCTGATCTGATTTTATACTGCTCCTGACTTGCTGGCTGATCTGATTTTATACTACTCATGACTTGCTGGCTGATATGATTTTATACTGCTCACTTGCTAGCTGATCTGATTTTATACTGCTCCTGACTTGCTGGCTGATCAGATTTTATACTGCTCACTTGCTGGCTGATATGATTTTATACTGCTCGTGACTTGCTGGCTGATCTGATTTTATACTGCTCATTACTTTCTGGCTGATATGATTTTAAATGCTTATGACTTGCTGGCTGATCTGATTTTATACTACTCATGACTTGCTGGCTGATCTGTTTTATACTGCTTATGACTTGCTGCCTGATATGATTTTATACTACTCATGACTTGCTGGCTGATCTGATTTTATACTGCTTATGACTTGCTGCCTGATCTGATTTTATACTGCTCCTGACATGCTGGCTGATCTGATTTTATACTGATCAATACTTGCTGGCTGATCTGGTTTTATACTGATCAATACTTGCAGACTGATCTGGTTTTATACTGCTCAATACTTGCTGGGTGATTTGATTTTATAGTGCTCATTACTTGCTGGCTGATCTGATTTTTTACTGATCAATACTTGCTGGCTGTTCTGGTTTTATACTGCTCAATACTTGCTGGGTGATCTGGTTTTATACTGCTCAATACTTGCTGGCTGATCTTTTTATAAACTGCTTAATACTTGAAGGCTGATCTAGTTTTATACTGGTCAATACTTGCTGAATGCCATGGTTTTATACTGCTCAACACTTGCTGACTGACGTGAATTTATATTGCTCTTTACCCAGATAGCAATATATAAGGGACCCATATGGTTTCCCACATTGGCCCCATATGGGCTACCCACATGGGACCCATGTCGAAAGTGCAACCTGTTTTGGCCTGGGTCCCATATGGGCAGCCCACCAAGATCCAATATGGGCCCCTCAAGGGTCCCATATTTGCACCCCATTTGCATGTAATATGGCTCCATACCACTGCACTGTCTGAATGTGCAGTCAAATGTGGAAAACTGGTACCAATAGCCTCTGAAAATTATATTTGTCACTCCAAAATAACATTACTGAGAATCAGAAAATAGGTCTGTCAAATACAACATACAATTTTATTTTTCTTCTTAATTTAATTAAAACTTTAATTAATTTAATCACATGCTGAGAAAATACAAATCGAAAAGTCATAATTCATTCAAATACAATTTGAATACAAATGGATATTTTTTATTTTCAATGTGTTATTTAAAGTTTAAAAGTGATGTTTGATTTCCTAACCAACAAAAACAAGCACTTAAAGATTGCATATCTTTAACACTGCACATAAACTCAATAACTTATTATACAAAAATGTAAGTTATAAAAAGAAAAAAAAAAATAAATGCATACAAAACACAAATTGAAATATGAAGTGACATGAAATTCAAAATAAAAAGGCTAACTGTAATGATGGATTACTTCAGCAATACTATTTAAAATACTTAAATCAACCATATCAAACTGGGTGGTGAAAATATAATTATACAGACTAAGCAAACTATCTTGTTCAACCAAGTGATATCATACATGGATATGTGAAAATATAATTTATATAAAACATATAGATTGTTGGCATAGCATGTTTAACAATGTGAAAAAAGGTTAATTCAATTCTCAGCACAATAGTAGTCCAATCTCCACAAAATTGTTAGTTACAGAACAGATTCCTTTAAAGCTTAATAAAAGAAAAAATAGTATAGTGTTCTTAATTAAAAGTTTGACGTGTCTGAAAAATAATGGACTGATATTCAACTATTCAAAACTATATTCTAAATTATTCACTATGAATCTGTCCCTCCACTTATTGAGAGTGTCTCCTGTTGGAATTCCTACATTGAAGACTTGTCTGACTTTTGTTGCACAGTTTTCTCCCCCCTTCCCTGTCCAGTACCACCTGCCAGCCATTTACAGACCTCTTACTCAGCGTCTTCAGTGCTGTGGTTCTGAAAGTTCAAAAGGTATAAAATATATCTTAAGAAAGAAACCCAAACAATGTTGGGACTGTTAAACTTGGCCTTGAAACTAAAAATTATAACTGATGAGAATAAAGAATCATTTTTTTTTTCATATGTGTTCCACTGAACAATGCATTTTATTAGGAGATGTGTGTTATCAGCTCAAGCCTCTGGGTTCTATTTAGTCTTAACATATCTTGCTTGTAAATGATATAAGAAATGAATAATTCCATGGCATTGACTATGACTTCATTACATTAAAGACTTGGCTAGAGTTTATTGCAGAAAAACTTACTGTAAAATTCATCCATGATATGCAGTTTGGTAAATGGCAGCATCCCTATCAGTCCATGTTAGTTGTAGTTTACATCCAGCTCATTTCCATTCAGAAAACTCCTCACAACGTCCCAGAGATTTGAACTAAACAGGTTGACAGGTATTCTATCTACAATTACACAAAGCGTATACATTATGAATCATCCAATTCTATATGTCAGAGATGTGAATACCTTAATGTAGCTTCATGTATATCTGTAGCAAGTTTAAATAGCAAGACATACTGTAAACGGAATACAAGTGATTTATAATAGTGCTTTATGATACAGAAATAAATAAATACATGATAATAGTAAACACAGATTTGTTGCATGATTTGTTATCTTGTAGGAATACCATATGGAATGTATACCAGAAAATTGCCCATTACAGTATGTAACGTTATCATTATTATTTAACAATACACTAAATAATGCAAAAAGTAACGATAAATTTTATCTAACTTTTGATCGAAATTATTGATCCTTTGGTCCTCAAACTAAAATTTATAGCAGATAAAAGTAAATTCTAGACTAAGACACTTTGAATTTGAACTACATACAATATACGATAAACAAGTCGAACTCAACTCGCGAAAATACGTTACAAACCAATTCCTTATTCATAATCAGAATGATTTTCAATAAAAAGCAAGATTTAATTTGTAGAAGGCATCTTGATCAATGTTATACGTATTTCACGTTTTGAATAGGCTAATAATGTTCGTCTGGCTGTCACTCTGAAGAAAAGCTAAGTAGGTTAACATCGCGTTGTGTTGTTGATTGTTGGTTTGAATATTGCGGTAAACCGGAAATACAGAGTGCGCATGTGCAAACCTCTATATGTGGGACCCATATGGGTCCCATGTAGTCGAACCCATATAGGCATACCCAGATACAGCCCATGTGGGTCCAGAATGGGAAAGACAGCTCTATATATGGGACCCACATTGGTCCCACATGCAACCCATATAGGCATACCAGATACAGCCCTCCATGGGAAATTATATATGGGACCCACATGGTCCCACATGCAACCATATAGGCATACCCAGATACAGCCCATATGAGTCCGTATGGGAAAAATTATATATGAGACCCACATGGGTCCCACATACTTTAGCCCATATAGGCATACCCAGATACAGCCCATGTGGGACAAGTATGGGAAAGAAAGCTCTATATATGAGACCCACATGGGTCCCACATGGTCGAACCCATATAGGCATACCCAGATACAGCCCATATACGTCCCTTATGGGGAAAAATCTGTATATATGAGACCCACATGGGTCCCACATACTTTAGCCCATATAGGCATACCCAGATACAGCCCATGTGGGACAAGTATGGGAAAGAAAGCTCTATATATGAGACCCACATGGGTCCCACATGGTCGAACCCATATAGGCATACACAGATACAGCCCATATGGGTCCAGTATGTGATAGAAAAACTCTATATATGGGACCCACATGGGTCCCACATAGTTGAATCCATATAGGCATACCCAGATACAGCCCATAATGGTCCCTTATGGGTGAAAAACTCTATAATGGGGCCCATATAGACATACTCAGATAGAGCCCATATGGGTCCCATATACCCTATCTGGGTTACTTAATGACTGGTCTGGTTTTATATTGATCAGTACTTGCTGGCTGATCTGGTTTTATTTTTCTCGATACCTGCTGGCTGATCTTGTATTTTTTATACTGCTCTATAGTAACTGGCTGATCTGGTTTTTATATTGCTCTATAGTAACTGGTTGATCTGGTTTTTATATTGCTCTATAGTAACTGGCTGATCTGGTTTTTATACTGCTCTATAGTAACTGGCTGATCTGGTTTTATGCTGCTCAATGCTTGCTGAGTAATCTGAATTTATACTGCTAAATGTTTGCTGGCTGATCTGGTTTTATACTAATCACTTCTTGCTGACTTATCTGTTTTTAGCTCGACTATTCGGAGAATATGAGAGCTATTCTACTCGCCCCGGCGTCGGCGTCAGCGTTGGCAGTCATATCTAAGAAACCAGTAGGTGTATTGCAATCAATCTTCACACAAGTCTTTCTAGGCACAAAACAAACCTAGAGAACCAAGAGGGACAACTCTTGATTGAATTTTACTCAGATTATGGGCCTTTTTCAACTTTGAAATTTGCGTTAACATTTTTGGTTAAAGTTTTTCTGCAACTAAGTTAATATCATAACTCTGTAACCACTTGGTGTATTGGATTTAAACTTTACACAAGTCTTCCTAAGCATGAAACCAACCTGCAGAACCAAGATGGACAACTCTTGCTAGAATTTTACTTAAATTATGGGCCTTTTTCGACTTAGAAATTTGCGTTAACATTTTTGGTTAAAGTTTTTTGCAACTAAATTAATGTCATTACTCAGTAACCCCTTGGTGTATTGGATTTAAACTTCACACAAGTCTTCCTAGGCATGAAATGGACCTGCAGAACCAAGATGAACAACACTTGCTAGAATTTTACTTAAATTATGGGCCTTTTTCGACTTAGAAATTTGCGTTAACATTTTTGGTTAAAGTTTTTCTGCAACTAAGTTAATATCATTACTCAGTAAGCACTTGGTGTATTGGATTTAAATTTCATACAAGTCCTCCTAAACATGAAATGGACCTGCAGAACCAAGATGAACAACTCTTGCTAGAATTTTACTTAAATCATGGGCCTTTTTCGACTTAGAAATTTGCGTTAACATTTTTGGTTAAAGTTTTTTGCAACTAAATTAATGTCATTACTCAGTAACCCTTGGTGTATTGGATTTAAACTTCACAAAAGTCATCCCGGACATGAACCAAACCTGCAGAACCAAAATTTTAATAAATTTAATTAATAAATTTTATTAATTAAGTTAATAATAATTATTAAATACTTATAGAAAATTAAAATATTGCATTAACTTTTTTTATTTAATACGATAACTATTATATATTAATTTAAATAATATTTTATTTAACAAGACAACCAACATATCAAAGATGAACTTTTCCTTGAATTTTTTTTTTTGAATTATGACCGGAGTTTTACTGAGAATTAAAGAGAACATGCTGCTAAATTGAGTCACATAAATTATTTTAATACCGCTTTAATACAATGGTATTGCGTCACTATCAAATACCTGAATAGTCGAGCATGCTGTCTTTTGGACAGCTCTTGTTTTTTACTGCTCTATACTTACTGGCTAATCTGGTTTTACACTACTCAATATTTGCTCTGGTTTTATACTGATCACTTCTTGCTGGGTAATTCTATTTTATACTGTTCAATACTTGCTGGCTTATCTGGTTTTATACGGATCTCTTGCTGGTTGATCTGGTTTTTTTACTGCTCAATATTGACTGGCTGACCTTATTCTATACTGCTCAATTCTTGCTATCTGCCTTCATTTTATACTGCTCAATACTGCCAGCTGATTCTTTTTTATATGTAAAACAACTGGGTATTTTATGAGGTTTTCATTGCTGAATAAATAGTAAATGGCACAATAATCCTCTTTAGTATGGAAGGTCAAAATTCTATTCTACTTATTAAAATACAATCTAAATTTCAAATGTAATCATCTCAGTTATTACGGCTTTCCGCAACCTGCGGAAAACGTATAGGGTTTGTTATGTTTATTCTTATTATTATTATTATTCCTTTTTTTCCAACCAAATCTAAGAGTTAATTTCAGTAAGTTGTCAGTGTCTAAGCAACATGAAAATTAAATTGCCTTGACAAAAAAGTATAAATTTTTAAATTCAATAATTTTTACTTTTCAATGACATCAAGCATGACAAATACATGTATATCTTCCTATCGATTTTTTATGTTTTCTAAATGTTTAACGGTTTTTTTAAAAAAAATAACAAATATACAAAGCAAATGAATAGTTGAAAGTTTCAAGACTTTTATAATGTTAATTACATAGAAATAAGAAATTATTTTCATTATTTTGCTTTCACCTCTGCCTTTGTTTCCATCTAATTTTGCAAATGTAAAACTCAATCAATTTAAAGGTTGAAAGTAATCGATTTTAAAGTGTTTTTTTTCTTTTTTACAATTTCAATTATGGATCAAATTGCAATGAATACATGTTAAGTCATATGCTTACAAAGAAAAAGATATTAAATAAAGAATAAAAAAAAAATTAAAATCGACTGAATAACGTAAGAAAACAATTCTTGAGGATATTATCATCTTAAAATTTTCCTGTTTTTTTTCTGAATGATAGAAAACGGGTGCATGATCAAATAAGATCCATATTTATGCTTTCTCAATATCTTAAGAAGATGATAATGAAAAAAAAAAAAAAAAGATTTAAAGCTTATTTTTGAACATAATCGTAAGTATGTATTTTAGATAATGATGATTTACATATTAAATCATACATTATTATGCATCATTATTCCATTTTTTTTGTATTAACTTATATATTAAATACCTTTGAAATAAGCAAACGGAAAGCCGCTTCGTTTGTATCTTAAACAAACAACTTCTAGTTGATGTTGTTATTCTATGTGTAAATGCATTTTTATGATTGCAGAACTTTATAAAGGTCTTATTCTTTTGATGTATTGTCTTGACTCACAATTTGTTAGATCAACAATGCATTCTGTTTACTGCAATTTGATTTGTGATACTAAAAGGCAAGCTCTGTTTGTAAACAGTGTGATTGTGCTTTTTCTCAGCCCTTCCTGGAGAGCATTCGATTCCAAAGCCTTTTTGAGCATCTGGCATATCAATATTCCAAAGAGATATGTGTATTATTTCTATTAAAAAAATTTGTAACATTTTCCTCTTCTTCTTGTCCAGATTAAGGGGTACTTTTCTTCTTATTCTTCTTTATTTGATCCTCCAGGTGATCTAGGCCCTGATTTGCTATCAAAACACCAAAACACATGCATACTATATTTCATGCATATATTAAAACCTAATAGCCAAATCCTAGGGAGATAATGACCCCCCACCCCCACTGGAATCCTTGCATGTGTTTGTTGAGAAAGGGACAATATCATTTACCAATGTAAATCTAAATGTGGCATCTCTCTCCTAGCTTCTCTCCCTCTGAATTGGAAAATATAGACATTTTTGTTCAGAGATTTAAAACACTTACATTGTACTTGCATCTAAATTTCAATAACCAAAATTAAATAATGTTTATTATTATTTTGCTAAAAACTGACTATATGCTACTCAATAGTTTCTAAGCACCACACATATCATGTGTCAATGTGAGAATAAAATGGCCATGACTTCTGTTACATTGGTCCATATCTCTTGAAATTTCACAACCATCCTTTACAAACCCAAACCTTTGATTTAAAGCAAAAATCTCAAAATATAATATCTTAATTTTGAGACTTCAAAACAATATAACCAAAAAAGCAAAGTATTTCCTATTCTAAACAAATTACATCATTCACAAAATTTTCATTTTACATCCACTCATTATCTAAAATATAGAGGTACTGTTGTTGTTGTTGTTATTGTGATATTGTAACATCACTTAATTAATTTTGGCAATATTGATTCTTATCAATTAAAAGACCCAAAGAACTACAAAGAACGACTGCTGTAATAAATTTTCTAACAACTCATTACCTTTAAATAATGAAAAATTTCCCATTTTAGAACCAATTTTTTTCCAAGTAAAATATTGAAAAGTTCCTTTTTGCAGAGTATACTATTGATGCTTAGCAAACTTTGAGTAGTATTTATGAAAGTTCCTAGCCACAGTCTTTTTAAAAAAATTCTAACCTTGGACAAACTCAGAAGAACTGATATCCAAACCCAGATCAACTTACAAGCTAACTCATGTTTATGCAATCAATATTAACCAAGATCAGCCCGCAAGTTAACTAACAGTTAAGCAACCAATATAAACCAAGATCAACCTTCAGGTAAAACTCGTTATATGCTGATTGATCTGGGTTTATACTGGTCAGTTAATCTGCAGGCTGATATGGTTTTTTATACTTGATTTCTGACAGCAACCACCAAATAAACCTATACATGGTAGGTTCGGGGTTTTTTTTTTTATGCAAACCAGTATAACCCAGATCATCTGAAAGTAAACTGACATTTCACATGTAGTATGACGAAGTCAAAATGTCACATGAAGGCATTGGACTTGAAAGAATTAAGGCAAGATATAATTTTTGTCCTGTTTCTGTTTCATAGTAAAATCAATGTCTGTATATTCAACACAAGTTAATTGTTATTCAATGTCAATCAGTTGCGATACCTGCTGTGCTCATTACCTGTGTATCTTTCTCAGAAAATTGAAGGCTTTGTTTGTGTGATACGTCTAGTATTTTTAGTGAGACTTTTCTAAGAATATGAGAACTATTGCAGTTACCCTTGCGTCAGCAGTAGCATTGTAGCTGTTTGCTTAGTTTTGCATGCACATTACTATCAAGCTTTTATCTCAATAACCAATCATGGTATTAACTTGAATGGTTATTTGGCAGACAACCAAGGTAGATAACCCTTGACTGAATTTAATACAAAGTTTGGTCCCTTTTAAACTTAGGAAATTTGGTAAAAGTTTTGCATGCAATAGGAAATTTGCTTAAAGATTTGCATGCAAGCTATTATCCAGCTTATATCTAAGAAACTGACTTGAAAGATTAAGAGTGTGTTCAGGGGCATCGAATTCCCAGGGGGATAAACTTTTGTCTAAATTTAACTTTCTAACTTAGATATTTTGGTAAAAGTTTTTGCATGCACAGAATTATTATGCTTATGTCTCATTAACTAGGAATTGGGTCGATTTAAGCCTTCATAATCATATTTAGGGGTATAAGACTATCAAGGTAAATCATTTTACACTAAACAGGATATGTGAAGGGCAAGATTTGAAATACATTTCATTTGATTTATCAGCAAGCATTTTGAATGGTCAAGTGTGCTGTCCTCTGACAGTTCTTGTTTGTTGTCTTCATTTTTTTCTGATTTGCCATAAATGTGTGAGCTTATACTTAGCACATCACCATTAATGATTTTAAAAGACAGGGATAAGTGACATTGGAGAAGCAGGTGAAACACATGCAGGCCTTAGAGCATTGAACAAAGAACAAAATGATGACTGTACAAATGTTTATTAAGTTATTATGAAGCAATTAAAAAAAGTGAATTTAATAGTTTGTTGTATTAATTATTATCCTTTGGAAAATCTACATATTTATTAATTTACAGCATTGTATATGGAAAGCAAATGTACTTAACAACAGCAGAATAAGCAAAAAGCAGATTAGAATTTTGACCTGGTTGCCCTCTCAGACTTTTCACAATTTGTTGCCGTTTTGCGGTTGATATTATTATTAGTTAACCAAATCATTGTGAGATTGCAGTAGCTCAGTCAGTAGAGCCCAGGGCTCCAATGCATTTTTTTCATACCTTACACAAAAATCATCAGCATTATTTGGTTGACATTTTATTTCATATTTTATTTTTTATATAAATAATGAATAGAATGGACTCCCATAGAATTTCACCATGGTGCAGTTAGCAATGCAGTATATAAAACTATTGAATCATGATACACAAGGAACCTCCGTGGCCAAGTGGAAATAGTCACTGTAATGTGTCACTTTTTTGTCTGAAGCACAGCAGAATCAGTGTGGAAGCCTTCCAGGACATTGGTGGTTCTAACCAGGTGTCTTTGTGAAAACAAGAGTCTTCCTCCACCTGTACTGGCTGGATTATAATCGCTATATGACTGAAATACTGACGCAGTGTGGTAACATTAACATAATACCACATTGCAAATTTGTCTGCCCTGAGGAAAGCAGCCTAAATTAAAGGCATTCTAGCCTCAGGCAGCTTTGCAATAAGTTGGTCTACAAATTATCTTAGCAATTAAAGGCACCATGTCCACTAGTAGTGTATATACATGGATTCAGACTGACAGAATGTGGAATTGAATCTCATTAATTTTTTTGTCCATCCCTAGAATCACTGATGATAATTAGTTTTTCATTAATACCAATTAAAGTTAAAAATAATAGAAATCTAAGCATGATTTGCTGAAATATATCTAACAAATAATACATGGCATTGAGGTTGATTGCAAGTTCATGGACTGATCTGTCAGACTGAGGAAGGTATATGGACAGAAGTGAAGTTTGCATTTTGCCCGAAATGCCATGTATTATTTGTTATACTAAATCTTTTTTTAATTTAAATTCTAATTTGGTAAAATTCTTGAAGTCAACAATATAAAAACAGGATTTCTATTGGTAACATGGCAACATCTCCCAAAGGCCTCACACAGGTCAATGGATATATACCTTTACCTGGAAAATGGATAACTTAACATTCATCTTGAAGGGTATAGATAAACAGGATGTAGTCTGAGAGAAAGATGAATTGATACATCCAATAATTCTAATTTGATTTCAAATAGCATAAGTAAGCTTTTTTACAACAAGAAGCCAGTAAGATGTAATGATAATACTGCATGCATTTTACATAGAGCAGATTTATGTACTGGGTAGTCATGGGACCATTGATAAGTAGTGTAACAAACTCGACCCGGCCAAACATCAAACCCGGTCCGCTGGCGTGCAAGTCCAATGCTCTAACCACAGAGCCAAAGAGTCGACTCCCTGACGCAGTTGTCAGAGATTAAATTTATACCTGTGACGATGCATGTCACAGCTAGTAGAATCCAAGTTGTCATGTACAACTGTGAGCGAAATTGATAAATCAGTGAATTTTCCTGCATGATTAAGAACAAGAAAGATTAAAGCAAAATGTTTTAATGGACAGCTTACAATATAAAGCATATTGTCCCCATCTCTCTTCTACAGCTTGACCTTATAACCTAACCTGTATAACAGGTCTATAACTTTAAGCAAAAGAAAGCAAATACAAATTAACAGACACAAAATAATGGATGTATATAAACAAACTATACATATATAGCCCAAGAATTTCCAAAAATATTTTAAGACAGAGGAACCTTATAATGGGCTCGGCAAATGTAGGCAAAAAACTTACGATATTCTTCGCCATTACACGCCATGATTTGGAATTTGATTCTTTTTTATTAAGAAGTTTATTTAATGGTATCTTATATCATTGTTACTCAAATGTAACAATTTGGATTGGCATTTTTAAAACAAGAGGGCCAAGATGGCCCTGAGGACGCTCACCTGAGAAAAACTGCCTTCATTTTCTGTACAAGTTACTAAATTAAAGCAAAGTTGCACTGAATACATAATCCATGAGATCATTTCAAATCCACTAACCAAACAGTACCTGTGGTCAAAATTTGAAGACAAACTTGACTGAGAGATTATGGCTATAAACATTGTCAATGAAACTTCAAAATGATTTCAAAAGAAATGAAGATGCTAGAGTGTAAACAGTGAAATCTGTTATTTTTATTTTTAAGTTTTAGGGCCATAACTTATGACCTAATTATCCGATATCAGCTGTAGATGAACTTGGCCTAGAGATTATGGCTCTTAACATTAAGTTTGAAAATGATTTCTCTAGAAACAAGATTGATTTTGATGCTATGCATCAAAGACGCCAAAAATGTTTTGAAGTATGACTGATAAAAGAAGGCTGATATATTAAGATCACATTTTTTTTTAATTCTTATAAGACGGAGAGAGAAATGCTAAAAAAAGGTTATCCATAGTGTTATATATATCTGGTGAGGTAAAACAGAACCATATATGTTAAGAAATAAAAAAGAAATGTCAAAAGATGTGGCGAATGCCCCCGGAATGCATATTCCTGGTTTTGTGAAAAATTTCCCCAACATTTCATTTGACTTTTCCCTGATATTTTAAACAGTGAAATTACTACAGCATTATGCATGAAATACATAATAGCTAAGAAATCATATACATAATTGAACCATAAGTCATCTACCGGTTGTGCATATTTTGATTATTTCCATTAACATAGCAACCAATATTTTTATCAAAGAAAAATATTGAAGTGAGGTGCATAATCTCCATATTGCCATCATACACCAAGTTTCACTGGGCTAGCTTATAATATGTTTTTTCAGTTATCACAGCATCCAAATTTCTGCACAGCTGGATGGAGGGCAAACCAATGCCCTATCAGGGCTTATGACACTTGACCTCTTAGTGTGACCATGACCTTTCAGCTATGAACCTAGGTATTGTACACAACACATTGTATCATTACCGAGCACATTCACCCTCCCCCCCCCAAAAAATCAAAATCCGTTTAGGAGTGACAAAGATATGGAGCGGACACAAAAAACAAACCCTTTGAACTCTAAGTGTGACCTTGACCTTGGAGCTACAGACCTGGAATTGCGGAACACATTATCTATGATGAACTTTTTTGCCTGTAATTCAAATGCCAGAGTTATGAAGCAGACACAAAAAATAGACCCCATTTTTAGCTCAACTATTCGAAGAATATGAGAGCTATTGTAGTCGCCCTGGCGTGGGCGTGGGTGTTGGCGTTGCAGCTTTTGGTTAAAGTTTGGCATGCAAGTTACTATCAACCTTATATCTCAATAACCATTTATGGTATTGACTTGAAAGTTTATAATTATGTTCAGGGGCATCAGACAACCAAGGTAGATAACTCTTGACTGAATTTAATATGAATTATGGCCCCTTTTTAACTTAGAAATTTTGGTTAAAGTTTTGCATGTAATAGAAAATTTGGTTTGCAAGCTACTATCTAGTTTATCTCAATAACCATTCATGGTATTGACTTGAAAGTTTACAGGAAGAGCATTACGATCAGTGGGAAAGATTCCACACTTCTTAAATCCGCTCTTGATGTTGGCAGGCGTGAAAGACTTGTTATGAGCTTGGCGAAAAAGATTTGGCCATTCCCATTTGCACACCATATTGTTTGGGCTTGCTGCCATGAATTCAGGACAAACTGCCGAATATTCTCTTGACAGGGGCCCAAAAACGGACTTATCTAAAGGACAGAGCCACTGGGTGGTATGAGGAGGAAAGGCAAGAAGAGCAATATCGTTCTGCATACATGCTTCAATGAGACCGAGTGTCTCATGTGAAGAATGCGAATCCAGAACGATAAGCTGTGGCCTTTCATCCCCACAGTTTTTTAGGAAATAACTCCGAAACCAGTGTTCCCCAAGCACATCCTCCATCCAAGCTTTTTCTTGGTATGTGTAAATGCTGCCAGGGACCCCCTCCTTCACATTGTAGGCTAGTAAACTTTTATATGTTTTTCCCTTTACGATCACCATTGGGGGTATTTCACCCCCAGCAGCATTTACACATGCCAGAACGGAACCATTGTCTCGACAGTTTCCGATTCTCCCAGGAATGTTTTTTGAGCTTGCCCCACCCAAAATCTTGCTGGGCTTGTGTGCTAGTGGAACACTAGTTTCATCAATGTTCCAAATTTTCAATAATATCATTTAGAGTATCAAAATATTTTTCCGTCACAGTTTTGTTAAGCATTTTTGCTCTGACTGTCGATAGTGCTGTTGGTGTCCTCAGGGTGAGGTCTGGGTGGCGTTTTATGAAGCCTGTCAGCCAATCCTTGCCTGGGATACCATTTTTGAATGGTGTTTTAAGACCAAGTCGTCTTACGATTCGTCCTATTCGTACACGCACCATCCGTGGAGTGATGCCAAATCCCTGTCAATATTTCATTGACAATAATCAAAACCTATTAAAAGGCATATTTTTTCATCAAATAAATTCATAATGATATGGTAATTGTAAATTACATGTTTGAATACTTAATTTATATTATGCGTAGCTTTTAATTTTTTTGTTCAATGTTTAAGATTACTATCTTAGTTAACAAGTTTAAACTTAATTTTACATGATATTGTTAGAAGGCATATTGTGTACTTTTTCCTGTTAACCTTATGAATGAAAATTATATAGATGACAGGTTTCAATATTAATGTGTTGTAATGGTACCTTTGACACTGCAAGCTTAACCCTCTCGACCAGTTCCCTCTCAACCTCCTCTGGGACGACTGTTGGTCTCCCAGGTCGTGCATGGTCTTCAACTTGACCAGAAACACGGTTTTGTATAGTCATAATGGGCACTCCGTACTTTATACATGCCTTTCTGTAGGACAGCACCACCTCCCTAACATCTTTACATGCGTTTAGCAAGTCGGTGGAGGTATAACTTTTCGGCATCTGCACAAAAGCAATTGATGCTTATATTAAAAATAAAAAGTAATGGCAATATTCATTTCGTTAAAATTTATTCAATATTGAGTTATAATTCAAATAAGGCGAGATCACATTCCCCTGTCTGTTACAATAGTAACGCAACGCTCTGCATCTGTTTCATTACAAAAAAATCCTATGTTGCATCTTTGTCTTGGACCAGTGCGGCGACAGACGGGCTCAAACTTTGGTTTTAAGAGAATGTCACCAATAATTCTTATGTCTTTAATAGACGTTGCAAGGGTTTTGGCATCAAGTTTCTGCAGATATGCCTTTGTTTTATCTGAGCCATATTCACAGATACGCATAGCATTTTTGTCAAATTTATTGTCTGGTTCCGGATGCACTGTGTACCCACATCCAACTTGCAGTGATCGACTGCCGTAATGATGCATTCCCACAGCGTACACCGACTCAATAATTACTTTCTTCATCTGTGAAAATGGAACACATGTATTGTTGGGGTATCAAAATATATATTGTACCAATTTAATAGACATTAAACAAGCATTTTTGTATACATAGGCACCTACTCTATTTATAACTAATATCCCGTTTTACGTAAAAAAAGCTAGAGAGATAGATCCCTGTTTTTTATATCATTTTATATTATCTTTTCATTTGAAAAAAAAAATGTTTTATATAAACATGATTTTCTTTTTATGGCCCCGAAGGAGGGCCTATAGTAATCGAATTTTCTGTCCGTCAGTAGACTACATTTGTCGGGATTGCGTTTCTGCTTCATAACTTTGTCATGTGATTCTAGGATGGATTTTAAAATATTTCAAATAGATATATTAGTTCATTGTTCAATGTTTCTGATAAATAAATTTAGTTTTCAACCAATCCAAGCAGCTTTGTTGGATTTTACTATAATAAACCTTTGAAAATTGTTGTTTTTTTATTCCCCACCAACTTTGAATTTGGTCTGTTTGTCCGTCCGTCCGTCCTTCCGCCCGTCCGTCCGTCCGTCACACCTGAGGTTTACCTTTGCATTTAATTTGATTTCTCAGGGACCGTTAATCAGATCTATACGATACTTTGCACACTTATTCATCATAATTAATATATGGACAACTTATGAATGGAAACGAATTATTTTGCATTCGATGAATTATAATAGAAGATACATTCAATAATTCAGAAAAAAATCCGATATCTAGTCGCTTGTGTGTAATGCATCGGCACCATCCACATTCCACCTTTACACCACGACCAACCATTTTAACTCACGGGTCCGCATTTAGGCCTGTTTTTTTATATTATCTCAACATTCATTTCAAAAATGATGTCAAAACTACTCTACTAAAATATTTTGTATAATTTCAATTTTAGTAGACATACCATATAAGCGCAAGATCTTGATTTCAAGTGGATCAAGAACAGATCTATCTAAATCTGGATCGAGCCTAGTTAGTTTAGATGATATATGCCTGGAATCTTGAACAAGGCTTCCCAATGCCTGATCTATAACGAAAAAGGGCATATTTTGTTTATCAGCAAGAACTACAAAATTATTATATAGTTTATTGAGGATTCTCTTGACATGTACGGAATTAGCCGACCGTACGGAATTAGCCGGATCGACTCTATGTTTAAGGGCATCAAATAACCAAGGTAGATAACTCTTGGTGGAATATATTACAAATTATGGTCCCTTTTTAACTTAGAAATTTTGGTTAAAGTTTTGATGCAAGGTACTTTCATGCTAATATCTCAGTATCCAGGCATGGGATTGATTTAAACATCTTTATATGTTTAGGGTATCATACTTTCATGGTAGATAACTCTTAATAGAATATGTTACAAATTATGATCCCCTTTTAACTTAGAATTTTGGTTTTAGCTATAACATTATCAGAATAACAATTGTAAATATTGTTCTGCTAGAAATATAAGTAGATCTGCTTTCTTTCTCCCAACTGTTTTCCGAAAATACTTGTTTATTACTACTCACTCAAAACCTTGAACCGGTAAAATTAGTTTGAACTATGTATTTATTGTCATTTCTCCATGCTGTATACCTTGTACCTGGATGTAATAAAGATATGTTCTGTTCTGTTCTGTTAAAGTTTTGCATTCAAGCTACTATCCAGCTTATATCTCAGAAATTGCTTGTGGAATTGACTAGAAAGTTAAGGAGTGTCTTCAGGGGCATCAGAAAACTAAGGAGAATAACTTCTAGACTGAATTTTATGCAAATTAAGGCCCTTTTCTTACTTGGATTTGGGGTTATTAAGTTTAGCATACACAGTGTTATTGTGCTTATGTCTCAGTAACTAGACATGGGATTGATTTTAGACATCATAAAATTTTTAAGGGGTATCAGACTATCAAGGTATATCATTTTTGACTATTGTTATGTAAAGGGTATGTGAAGGGAAAGAATTGAAATAGATTTCATTTGATTTACCAACAAGCATAATTTTGAATAGTCGAGCGTGCTGTCCTTTGACAGCTCTTGTTGACCTTAGAGCTAGACCAGAGGATTGCATGCGACACATCATCTCATAATGATAATAATCATTTCTGCCATATATTTAAAAATCCATCAAGGAATGTCAGAGTTATTCACGAAAACGAAAAATAGACTCGACCATATTTGACCTTAAGACTCTTAGTGTGACCTTGACCTTGGAGCTACAGACCTAGGGATTGAATGCGACATATTTTCTCATGATGGTGAATATTTCTGCCAAGTAATTTAAAAATCCATCAAGGAATGTCAGAGTTATGGAGCAGAAACGAAATCCGGACGGACCGACAGACGGATGGTGCGACAACTCCATGCCCTAACCTTCAGGGGGATAGAAAAAAAACTATAATAAGTTGATAAGTATTTATTAGAAATATCATTTTTGAAACTAAACATTCATAGTTAATATCCTGCAATAATACAATGAACTAAATTAACATCGTTAGAAAATCATTTTTCACTAATAACTTTATCAACATGATGACATTAGTCAAGCTTAAAACATGTCCAAAACTTAAATAAAAATCTCTTACTTTAATTAAAGAACACACAAACATAAATTTATCACACAACCCAGCTTGTCTACAAGTTAATACAGCAATTTATATTTTGTAAATCTTACATGTGTTATATCAAAAAGTAACAAATAGAAGCACAGGCCATAAGTCGAATGTGGTTGGTGTTAGTAAATTCTACTTGTTGCTATTGAAAGAATATTATGTATTGTCCTTCCTCAGGGACTTGATGTAGTTCCAAAAATTTTTTTTTTTTGCTTGCTAGGTGTTTGGGCTACATCTGGTGTATCCACATCTATTAATTTTCAACATATGTCCAGTAGGCTTGGCGTTCCAATTTCTGTGTTTGGCTTCTTACTTTACATACTTAACTGAATCGATCATTTCCAGACTCATCTTCAGAAATACCTAGCCTAGGATTACAATTGTTTTTTTAATTGTTTTTAGTTTTAAAAAAATGTTTTACCCGTTTTGATGGCGTCACTTGCCCGCGATGCGTAAAGCCCTGGGCAGTAAATTATGTTAGAAGAAGTAAGTCAAGATAGATGGACGATGATGACATCACTAGATTCGTCAATGAATTATCATAACCCGAGCTGTCTAAATTCCACTTTCACTTCAAGACCGTGAAGTTTCCACCTTTTTGATCATTTATTGTGGTGTAAGAATACTTAGAAATTATTTTTCGTTTTTATTTTCTCCTATAACAACTTAGAGTTAAGTTCGGACAGCTAAATCAGTATTCAATTGCCTAAATCGATTATGATTCATCGGTAAAATTGGACACACCGTCACCGGTAAAATGTAAATCGATTAGTTCAAAATTAATTTTGCAAATGCAGTAAAGACCATATAACGATATGTGTTTGCTTAAAATGAATACATTACATTTTGTCCGTTTTTGTCATTTTTGCTTCATGAATTGAGATTTGACAACTATTGCACTGCAGTTTGGGAAGTTCAGGAACTTGAGGAAGTGACCACCATGCATGTGTTTTCCTGTAAATTATTCCATAAGAGTTAAAGTCACACAGTGCATAACCATATCGGCAGGCTCTCTGCGTTCGCACCGGTCATTCTCTGCCATAAACTAAACACGATGGACAGATGGCAGAATAAGGGATCAAAGGTCACTTTTAACAGGTGAGTTGCTCAATATCAAGTATTGTGCACGGAAAATTAGAATATATTTACTATGTATATGCGTGTAAACTGTTCACTTATCATCGACTGTGCTCTGAAACTTGGACAAACAGTGATGTACCAACATGGAACACAACATTGGTACTTTCTTCAGGCGTTATACATAGTAAAAATATTCTAATATTCCATGCACTACTTAATATTGAGCAACTCACCTGTTAAAAGTGACCTTTGATCCTTTTATCTGCCATCTGTCTATCGTGTGTGTGTGTGTGTTTATGGCAGAGAATGACCGGTATGTAAGTAGAGAGTCTGCCGATATAGCGATTTCTGCAGAGAGCCCACCGATATGGTTATGCACCGTGAGTCATAATTTTCCCAAACCACTCTCAAAAGTCAACTTTAAGTCAATGCTGCTGTTTGTGATTATCCAATAAATGGTAGAAAATACATGAATTGTATCATAATTTCTGGATGGTATTCAGTACTCTATATATAGTGTTGACCGGTGGTATTGTGGGTTCTCTGGTATCGGGGGGTATAATGTCATTTTGTCAGGACGATTGCCACCAAGTCACACCACTTTGTCAACAGGTAGTTGCAATTTTTATTAAAAAAAGTAATACATTTCTGCAAATGGCAAGAAAAAAATAAATTTCTTGCAGTATAATGATTTCCTATTATAACACATCTGCTTATCAGCTCATGACTGCCACAAAATGTTTTATAGCATAAAAAATAAATTGACAGACTGGACAAATGCTAGATCTTTGTCTGCTGCATTGTTTTTATGAATAATAATTGTTTTGATCATGAAGCGACACCTTAAGGTGGAGCTATAGCTTGGGTCTTTTATAAGAAATTGTGATACTAGAGAATCATAGAATTTTATATGTAGGCCAAATAAACAAAACAATAACATGTTTTAATATGTTATAAGAAAGGCTGAATTTTTTTTTCTCATTATGGTACAAATATTGGATAAAAGTAACAAACAGAAATAAATTGCATATAAGACTTCACTGATATTTTATTCTTGTTCATGTTGTTAGTATGAGATATGAGGGAACACCATCCTATATTACTGTTATTAAGTCATGAGTATATATTAATATGTCCAATTAAAAGGGTTTTAACTTCCATTTGCACATGTGCAATTGGTATATTGTAGTTTAATGTAGAGTTGTAATTTAAATTATTTTTAATGAACAATAATTTTCTATTTAATTGTTTAGGGGTATTAAATATATGCCTTTTTGTTTGATTTAAATAATTTCGCGTGTGATTGATAATTTTCTATAAGTTATAAGTCAGTAGATGTTTGTATTTTGATGATGTTTATACATGTAGGTCTTGACCTACTTATAGCTTAACTTAATTGTCGGTCTGGGCTAAGGACATAATGTCTACTGTATTCGATGTGTGTGTAAAAATAAGTGGTTGTTTGTTTATGACATGATGTGTGGGATAAATAATTTGTAATATTTATCTTATTAAAATGTAACCGTAAGATGAACGTAAGGCGAAGTTAATGCAGTAAATTTGTGAAATGTGAACTGCCAAACTTTGTAGTGCTTCTATTGTTTTGATACCTATAAATCACCTCATTTGCATGAAGCTAATCAATTGTGGAATTATGTAGAGCAGACCACATATTCTACTCAGATGTTAATTTTTTTTTAATGATTTTTAAGTTCCACAAAAGCAAAAAATAATAATAAAAATATTAAAACGATGTGTATTTATCGCATGATCCATCTGAACTGATGCTGTCTTCCAACGTGTTTTTAAGATATATCTAAGATATAGGTTCTCTTTACTGGACATAACATATGTTACTATCAATAAATGAAACATCTCTTTCTGTCATTCATTTATTGATATCAAGGCATCATTTAGTCACTTACAAGACATGTTATTTCAAGTTACTAAAGAAAATCCTACTTTGATTCAAATCTGAACCTTTTGGTATACAAGTTGGTCATTCTACCATGTTGCAAACTAGCTCCTGTAATTAGCTGGATGTCGCTATATGACTGAATACTGTCGAAGCGACGGTAAAATATAGTCAAGTCTAGTCAAGTCAAACTAGCTCCTGGTGATGATTGCATGATGATGGTGCAAGGACCAAATTACATCTAGGCTTAGGTTTAAAGTTGTCATCCTTCACAAAGTTTAGCCAAAATATTGGGAGTCCTCCCATATATTCATGTAGGAGTTACTCAGGGAAACAGCAGTCCTTTTCCTCAAACTCCAAATAAGGAATTACTGAGAATTCTGAGGATACTGCATGTGTATAAGAGAGTATGACCTGTTTCAGATAAGACACTCCGATGGCTACCCCTGTGCCAGTGACCCTGAAGTTCTCAGGCTCACTAAGCAAGTCGGATCCACAGGAGAATGCAGTACTGATTGTTGGCCAGTTGAAAAACCTATCACAGATCTCATTTGCTGATGTCAGCTGTAAACTGCTGCCAAGGGTTAATGAAGAGGTAACTGTTTCTTTATTATGTATATAAAATTATGCCTTTCAATCGTGTCATTACCTCAGTGTACTGTATTGTCTATACCTTTTCTTCTTGTGTCTTAATCATACTGTTTGATACGATAGGGCCTCTGTGGCTGAGTGGGTAAAGTTGATGACAGTCAGCCCCCATTTTCCTGCTGGTTGGAGTTCCTGCAGAGACACTGGGATTTTTATGTGAGGAAGCCCTCCAGGTTGTTTACAGAAGATTGGTGGCTTTGTGTAGTATTGATTCTTCTCCACCTGTAATTAGCCAGACATCATCATAAGACTGACATACTGTTGCAGCAATGGTAAACTCCAGCCTAACAAATTGTTTGATATGATTTTGAGCTGGAAATATTTTATAGCTTTTTGGAGAGGAGAATATTTCATTTTATACAAATCCATGTGAGAACATGTTGTTGTTTTTTCCTACAAAGTTAAGTTATAAGTAAATATCATACGGTTACACACAGAGTTTTCATTGAATATTTCCAGACATTCAAAGCAGGTGTGGCCAGTCTCCACCCCTCACCGACTGACTCCTGTAACCTATGGCTGAATGATGCAACTGTCGCAGCTCTGCCAGTGAAGTGTAGTCGACACAACACACCATCCAGAGCATGTAACTACATTTTATAATTTGATAAATTGATTTATTTCATCTTGCTGTAGATTAGGTAGTTTCTGGTGGAGAAATGTGGTGGTAAGTTTATTTCATTTTATATGTTGTTTTTTTTTTTCTTTCTCTCATGGAATCATCAAATGTGACTTCATTTTATAATTTGATTAATGTGATTTTTTTTTAAAAAAAAAAAAAATTAATTTTTATGGTATATGATATGGTTTACAGATTTATCATTTCTAAATATTACTTTATCTTTTCACAAAAAGTATGAAAAAATTGTTATCACTGTCGTCTCCACTATCCACAGCTTGTCTGTGAGAAGAAGGACATTCTGGCCTCAGCAGCTGCCATCGCCCGCATCCTGCCACTCTTTACTGCCAAAACCAGTGCCCCAACTTCTCCACGCACCATCACCGTAGAATTCCTCCTGGTCGGGGAGGGGAGCTCCAAGTGTCTG
The DNA here is from genome assembly GCA_021229015.1 of Solen grandis. Lineage (NCBI taxonomy): Eukaryota > Metazoa > Mollusca > Bivalvia > Adapedonta > Solenidae > Solen > Solen grandis. The sequence goes on along the minus strand of CM037784.1, from coordinate 48,986,475 downwards.
GATGCCTCGGATTTACAGTGCCTTGATGCTGTCACATACGGTGTTCGCTTGGCAGCTAAGATTGTTGATATGCCCTGTGCAGACATGCACACTGATACCGTCCTTGATGTAAGTCAGCAATGTCAGTGAGGATGCAGCAGCTTCAATATTAACAGAATTACTGAAATTAAACCCTAGAATCATAGGAATTGAAAGCCAAAGTTGCAAGAAATATTTAGTTCAGGTTTTTTGGGGGTTTTTTTTATCTCTGATGCACATTTAAGTGGAATCAATTATCCTAAATAAGCATCAGTCAGGTACAGGGAATATTGCTTTATATACATGTAGTTGTAACCCGGGGTTATCAAAGAAGAACAATGGGTGTCGATGATATGAATACTTCAATATGCGTTGAATCAGGCGATGTACGAACAGTTACAGAAGAAAAAGAAAAAAAGCCTGTAACATAGAAAAGAAAGCCATCATGATAAAAATACCATATTACAATCAAATTATTTCATAATCACACAATCGCAATAGTAATATGATTTCGCAATAAAGTATCAGAATAAATAGTGTAGATCTACATAGATCTATAACATAAAAAGATTCTTACCAGATTGTGTCTGAAGATTTACACTTTAACGTCAATATATATATAGTAACAATATATATAGAAAGAGACGGTAAATGAAATGGAAATATGGAAGCAGTCTTGCAACTGTCCTTCTTGATCCAAGACTAAATACGAACTGACGAGGAAGGAAAGAGTTTTCAGGGTTGTGACGTGAGATTTTGGCGGTTTATACAAGTTGAAAGGTTAAGTGCATGCATTTGAAGTGACCATTCATCAATATTCACTCACTCATACATGACACTATGCAGTTGTAAACAGTATTAAGTTAGGCAGATTAGACTATACACAATGACGTCACACAGCTACTGGACAAGAAACAACTACCGTACATATACACATAAAAGTGCGGCAAGAATAGCAGTATTCTGAACTTATTATTTATTATTTATAATATATAGACAAAATATCGCTTGAGTTACATAGTATTCCATTGTAGAAAACTAGAATTTGTTGAATTGTTGTAAATGTTTAATCTAAATATGAAGAATATTATGTACATGTATATTGTTATGACGGGTGTAAACTGTATTGCAATTTGTCTAAATTTGCAATTTGGTAAAAAAGAAATTCTAGTTGAATACTTGGGAGTAGTATGTCTATATTGTAGGTCTGGTTAAAGGCATTTTTTTTTACAATCATATTGTTTACATATTTTGCCTGCAGGAGATTAGAGCTGTTGGCCGGGAACTTCAAATAGAGCCAGTAATAATTCAGGGAGAGGAGTTAAGGGAAAGGAACTTTGGAGGTAGGTAATGTGTTCTGGCTGAAATGAAGGCTTTTTATGGCAATATTGATAAATTGATTTAAAAGTCAAGGTAATATGGAGTTTGTTTTAAATAGTTTACTTTTATTCATTTTAGATTGATTAGGAAACAACTTCTATCAACTTATACTAATCCCTCTCAGCAATTCCTGGGTTGGACCAGTACTTTGTGCTTGGAAGGGTTATGAAAATCCTTGACCCCAATGGAATCCAATTTGGATCCATAGTTAGGCACTCTGTTACCAGTGGACAACAGCACCTTTATTATTGAGTGAATTATAATTAGTGTTTTACCACTAATTTCGCAAATTATACTGAGATTGAACCTCAAACATTCTTGAGTATACACAGTTACAACTATTAGAATTGATGATGTAGGAATCGCGCTTGACACATTTTATCCCATCACGTCCTTTCTTACACTCAAATTACATGAAGACATGGTAGGTTGTGAAGTGATAGGAATATTAATCACCTTTAGTGATAGTTATAGTTGCTCTTCTTTAAAGTCTGTGTATTGTGCCAGGACATCAGGAAAGGTTGTAGATTAAGTTTCCCAAAAGCTGGGTTACCCCTATTTTATTTAATGGCAAATATCTCTGCTGTTAAATGACAGTGGAACTGTCATAAACAATTCTTTATTTTGTGTTGTCTTTACAACTGCAGGAATCTACAACGTTGGCAAGGCAGCAGTCCACCAGCCAGCCCTGGCTGTCCTTAGTTTCAGACCACGGGCTGCAGAGAAAAACATAGCTTGGGTCGGGAAGGGTATCGTGTTCGACACTGGTGGTCTGTGCATCAAGACCAAGGTAAATGAAATATTGTTGTTTTCTGATCTATCTCAAATATATTTTACATTTCGCACTGTTATTAGAGCACTGAAAAAAGCTGATGAGGCCTTTTTTTATTTTTTTTTTATGATTTTTCATTTTACAAACCTGCCGATGAAAAAATGTTGATTACAGAAAAAAAAATAAAACTAAAAATTTCCAATTTTATTATTCCCGCCATTCAGACTCAAATACAAATAGAGAAATAAAATGTCGGAATCATTGCGAGAAAAAAAAGTACAAACAATTTGACCGTGTACAGTCGATAAGACAAAACGATGGAAAAAACACAACATTTGATGGTTGTTGAAACTGCTTGGGAAAACCACATGCGCTATATTTGTAACTTGTTTCCCCACGCACACTTGCCAAGATATTTCCCTGCACAATAGCCAAATTTTTAATGTTGCTTATATCATGATATTACTGTGTGTTTCTCCATTTAACTGATCATTTTGTATTTATTATGAAAGTAATGAGTAAACAATACGAGTGATACACATTTTTGCACAAGCACCCCCTTTAGAAATCAAGCATTCTGTACACGTAGTCTTGTTCAACTAGACGCGCTTACGACAACAGACCAGTTTACGGTTTGTTTACGCCGTAGCTGATGACAGCCTTTTTAAGGTAAATTCAAGAGGAAAAAAGTAACAATGTAACAAACTCAAATATTTGTACAGGTGGGGATGTGTGGAATGAAGACAGACTGTGGGGGTGCTGCTGCCATGTTAGGATCATTCTACGCAGCTGTGAAGATGGTGAGACTTCTGTTCCTTATTTCTTCCCATTCACTCTTATTTTAATACTGTATTTCATTTGTCCATACTGACTTTTCTCAACCATTAGAGTTGTCTTTTTTTTTAGCTCACCTGAGCACAAAGTGCTCATGGTGAGCTATTAGGATCACCATGCGTCCGTCAGCGTCTGTCGTGCGACGTCAACAATTTACTTTAAACAACAACTCCTCTGAAACCGCTTGACAGAATTTGATTAAACTTGGCAGGGATGATCCTTGGGTGAACCTTCACAAAAGTTGCTAAATAAACTTGATCCATGCAGAACTCTGGTTACCATAGCAACGGAAAGAAAAAAATTATGAAAACTTAAAAATCATTTCCTTCAAAACTACTGGCCAGATTTTAAAATGTTTTTGTAAAGATGTTCCTTAAGTAACTCTCTACCAAGATTGCTAAAATTATTCCGATCCGAAAAAAAACATGGCCGCCAGGGCTAATTTGCCTTAAATGTATATAGTGAAATCTTAAAACCACATCTCTGAAACCACTGGACAGAATTAGATTAAATTTGGCAAGGATGATCCTTTGATGAAGCTTCACAAAAGTTGATAAAATTATTCAGATCATTAAAAAAACATGGCCACTAGGGGTGGGGCTAATTTGCCTTATATTTGTATAGTGAAATCTAAATGACATCTCCTCTGAAACCGCTGGACAGAATTTGACTTATGTTGGCAGGGATGATCCTTAGGTGAAGCTTCACAAAATGATTCCAATCAGTAAATAAACAAGGCCACCAGGGGTTGGGCTAATTTGCTCTATCTGTATAAGTTGCTAAAATTATTCTGATCCATAAAAAAACATGGCCACTAGGGGCGCGGGGCTAATTTGCCTTTTATGTTTATAGTGAAATCTTAAAAGGACATCTCCTCTGAAATCACTGGACAGAATTTGATTAAATTTGGCAGGGATGATCATTTGGTGAAGCTTCACAAAAGTTGCTAAAATTATTCCGATCCATAAAAAAACATGGCTGCAAGGGGCAGGATTAATTTGCCTTAAATGTACATATTGAAAACTTAAAATGACCTGACTTCTCTGAAACTGCTGGACAGAATTTGATAAAACTTTGCAGGGATCATTTCCTTCAAAACTACTGGCCAGATTTCAAAATGTTTAAATACTGATGTTCCTTGAGTAACCCTATACACAGGTGAGCCATCCAGGGCCAATATCATGGCCCTCTTGTTTCTTTTTTTTATTCCCCCGGATCGATAGATTGGGGCATATTGTTTTTGGTCTGTCTGTTTGACTCAAAACTTTAACTTTAACCATAACACAGAAGTCCTACCTACAACCTCCAAACTTCACAGGTGCAAGCACCTTGATGATCTCTACCTGCCAGGTGACCTTGACTCTAAAATGACCTTTACCCCCAAGGCATTTATTGGAACGTAGCTTGTTTCAATTCAGTATCTTTTAAGGGGTTTGGGTTTAGACCATGATGTCATGACAGTTTATTTTATTTATTTATTTTTTTGCAGTTTTTCATATATTTTTTTTTAGGAAATTATTCCATAACAAAAATCAGTGTGAACCTTTTTTGTTACAGGGTTTCACAGAGAACCTCCATGCAGTATTCTGTCTGGCTGAGAATGCTGTGGGCCCCTCAGCCTATCGGCCAGATGACATCATCACTCTTTACTCTGGGAAGTATGTAAATATTCTTGTTGCTGCTAAAAATTAAATAAATAAAAAAAACTACTTGTAGCCAATTGTGTAAAGCTTTGTTAATTGTTAAGATTTTACCTTTGGATGAAGCATGTTTTTGTTAAAATCAGCATTGAAATCATGGTTTGCAATAATATGAAATTTTTTAAAATTTTTTTTTCATGATTTTCTGTGCTCTTTTCTGTCACTATTACATTATCATGTTCTACAACAGTCAAGCTACAAACATGGTGAGATAGATAATACAGTATTGTCTAGTTGTGCTTAATATCAGTTAAGTTAATGCAGAATACTATGGGTTATAGAATTTCATGATTTTCTGTGCTCTTTTCTGTTCTAATTACAATATCATGTTCTACAACAGTCAAGCTACAAACATGGTGAGATAGATAATACAGTATTGTCTAGTTGTGCTTAATATCAGTTAAGTTAATACAGAATACTATGGGTTATAGAAACAAGGTTGACACAGTTGATGGTTCTTAAAGCAAACATTTTTACACCCTTTAATCTTTTTGTACTGCTTTGTGAATTACTGAGTTTAGATTCATTGGTGGATGTACAGGTTACCTAAATGATCCAGAAATCTGACTTAAATCAGATAGGAGAATCTTCATACATTTACTACTCCTGCTTCAAGACTTCCATTTATAAATGCATTTTTTGTATTTTACAAATGAAAAAAAAGGGGGATTCTTTCTCTTTTTTTTTTTTTTTCTTTTTTAGTTTTTGATCATGCTTCTTTCAGCAGGTGACACATTTGTTCCAAGAAATATTTCTTGTTATTTAGAGTATTTGTTCAATCTAGCAGAATTTGAACCTGTTTGAATCTAGAAATTTACAGCTTTTTTTTTTGTATAAGGTTATTTTACTATTTGATTCTACTGATTTTCTCATTTTGCAGAACTGTTGAAATCAACAACACAGATGCTGAGGGGCGGCTAGTCCTAGGTGACGGAGTGAGTAAACATTTAATTATTTATTAATGTAGTTTAGTAATGAGTAAATGTTTACCAATAGTTAAATAATTTGGTTAAGTTGCCAATCATTTCATTTATTTTATGATTTTTTCTTTAATCATTTTCAAATATCAGGTAATATCCCACACACTTTTTCCAGGCTTTTGTTTCAAAATCTCTGGTAATACCAAGCTTGTTTTGTAATTGACCAGGTTGCCTATGCCAACAAGGACCTTAAGGCCGATGTGATTGTTGACATGGCAACACTTACTGGAGCCCAGGGCATTGCTACAGGTCAGTCTCTGATATTTTTTTTAATATCATGTATCATATATTGAAAGCCAGATCAGACTCAAAGCAGTTCTTAGTCTAATTTTACAGTATCCTTCTCAGAATCCTTAATATAACAAACTATTAAACCTGATCAGCTTGGTAATTCCTTGCTGATTTATTTAATACTGATCACGCAGACTATGCCATGATAGCAAAGGATTGATTTAACAGAAGTTTTTAATGATTATACCCATACCTGTAAACCCTACCAGTTGTGGTAGACTACTTGAATCTAAAGGGGACAAAAAACTACCGGCGCGAAATGGCATTCTACCGCTTTATTGCTAAAATTGCGTAAAACAATCTAAAATGACATTTAAACTGGACTGGGGAAAAAACCGACTATATCCTAAATATCCTATATCGATGTACAAATTTACACACAAATCAGGCAAACCCATCACATGTAAACACCAAAAATATTGGACTGGTTTTCAAGTATTGCTTATCGGAGACCAATCTTATGCTTGAATTGGGTAATCTAATAAACCAGTCAGCCAGCATGTGTGTGACCTTGCCCTTGTCAGATTAAACTTTACACATGTATTATGACAGAGATTGGGGGATTGTATTTTGTTTTAACAATTATCTGGTATATTGGGTTTATTTTTTAATGATCTATCAAGGTTATAGTAGGCACAGTTGTAAAATAATATGTAATTGTCTGTTAGCTCTCTAGAATTAAAAAAATGTGAGCTTTGATTGCAAATTCCTGCCAGAATTTGTACAGTATTGAAAGAAAGTAGAAAATGCATTTTGCAAAATTCAGCAAAAGTCATGGGGGTAAAATGATGTGAAATACATCTAAGAGGAATACAACATATCACTTAAAGGCCAAAGTTAAGGACAATATATTATGGATTTACTGCTTTCTGTGATAAACATGCAAGGTAATGATGAACAGGGAATAATTTTTAACAGCAGTAAAAATACATGAATTACTTCCAATATAATAGAGTTGTTATTTATATATTAGATTTATCAATTAAAAACCATAAAATAATAGCTGCTGTATATTGCGCGACTTAAGAATCTCCCTCATATTCACCATATCTCCCTCATAATCCACACTAATCTCCCTCATGAACATAAAAAATGGTTCACAGGTATTTTATACCATTAAATTGATTTTAGATAATGAGAAATTCCCTTTCCAAAAACTTTGGAATCCAACTTAACTTCACAGTGATACAATACTATATACATTGTGTTGAAAAGTCACATTTGATCTTCACACATCAAGGTTTGAACCCTCATTTGTCTGGCCTTTGTAGTACCATGCTGTCATTCATTTTCATGCTATTGTGTTATTTTGTGAATAGATGACTTCATAGTCATGAAAAGAAAATAATCCATTAATAATTCACTGCAAAAAAATTGGAAGGGTACATTTGCCCTTGAATGTAGACAGGCTCAACTTTGATTTCTTGTGATGTGTTATCAATAAGCCCAATATGTATTAAGGCAGAATTGCCCATCTCATTTTTTCCACCATTATTGTGATGTACCTGTTCGATCCTCCAGGGAAGTACCACGCCAGTATCCTTACCAATAATGAAGACTGGGAGCTGGCCTGTGTCAAAGCCGGCCAGAACAGCGGTGATCTCGTGCATGCTGTGCCATTCTCTCCGGAACTTCACTTTCCAGAGTTCAGCAGCTCTGTTGCTGACATGAAAAACTCTGTCGCTGTGAGTCTGCTTTTTTTGTTTTCAGTCAAGGAATCAAGTCTTTTATAAAAAAACAAATGTTTTTCTAAGATATTAGTATTTTTTCTACTGATTCAGGATGATTTATCTCATGAGTAAATCTGAAAAAATAGCTGTAGTGTAATGAATTAAGATGTAATTTGTGTCTTTTCAAATATTCTTTTTGTTTTGCACCCATTTTGCAGCATATCAAATTACAGTCAAACTCGTCCAAGTGACCATGTCTTTTAAGCGACTTTTTGTCTTAAACAACCATTTTAATTCCCCCCCCCCCAAAAAAAAATATTTACTATATGTCTCTGATTTATTAAGTGACTTTTGCCTTTGCAACTAGCAACTGCTAATTATCACTTTGAGTCTACCTTAACAAACACATATTCAGCGACCCTGTCTCACCTTTAGCCTCAGGGTATGATGAAGCGTCCACCTGCGTACAGGACCCTGTGTACCATATTTTCTGCTTGAATGATTTCTCCTGGGTTGCTGTTAATGACCCCATTGTTCATTGCAAAAGGGTTTTAAACAAGTTTTCTTAAAATACTTTAGCTATTTGCAACAATAAGACAACAGAAAGATACTCCTTAAACGCATATCTACTTATCCTGTTATATCTAAGGCGCCGATTCAAATCATTAAGAAACTGTTTTTAATTAACTAACAGTTTGGATAAACCAATAAAATGGAGATAAAACAAATTAACATCTAAGGTAACCTTAAAAATGACTGTTCAATATGCATTTTGCATTCTGCAATCAACGCGTCAACATGTCAAAACGGAAAGTGTTAACTTTACAGGAACGGAATAATGTTACTAAACTGTCGAAAGTGAAAAGTGCAAGGAAAATAGCAGATGAACTGGGTGTAGGGAAGACTCAGATTCAGTTCTAGGAAAATTGCCATGGAATAAGTTGTTTGAAAAACAGTTTAAGTCGCTTCTCAAGCGCAAAGCTGAAGTTTCAGATGACTAAGAAAGTAATGTAAATGGAGACAGGAAAAGGCGACGTTGATTGCCCGGGAACGAGGATATTAATGACTAAATTTTTATCATTACAGTCTTTTTAGTGCATTTTTTTTATCTATAAATAATGAATAAAAAGATAGTGTATAAGTTTAAGCTGTTTATTTATTCTCTTTTCTTAATAACAGAGAGAGAGAAAGAGAAAGATTACTCAAGTGAAAATAACTTTATACACACAGTCAACAACAACAACAACATAAAACTCATATGACTAAACTTGACTATTTGAGGTTACCGTCGCTTTGACAGTATTTCAGTCATGTAGCGACGTCCAGCTAATTACAGGTGGAGGAAGACCCCGAATGTAGAACCACCGACCTACCGCAAGCCAAAACTCATATTCATGCACATACACATCATTATATTGATAATACAATGAAATTAAAGAGAAAGAAAGAAGGGGGAATTCAACTGCAAAAATACATCAACATGCACACACTCATTATATCAATAAATATATCATTATTTTCACACTATCGTGAAAATAAAAAAAAATTTTTTATTAAGAGACCGTTTTATTAAGAGACCACTTGAATAATTTCCCAAGGGAGGTCGCTTTAAACAAGTTTGACTGTATATATTATGTTATAAGGAGTAGCTGTCTTAATGAAGTAATCACAAGTCAATATGTAAATCTCATCTTTCAAATGCTGAAATAAAAAAATTTTGACAAAAAGTTATGAAATATAGGTACATCAGTGTTATTTTCTGTGTGCCTGCAGGACCGGAGCAATGCCCAGGTGTCATGTGCAGGCCTGTTTATTGGATCCCATCTTGGATTTGACTACCCTGGGGTCTGGCTCCATGTGGATATGGCTGCCCCAGCCCATGTGGTATGTACACTTGGGAATTTTTGTGTCAGCATGTGTGTCATATATGTACATTGAACACTCATGTATTTTGGTCTATTACTGATTCAGTATTATTTTTTTGTTGAAATATAACAGCTCCTTGTACCATATTTCCATGGCCTTTAAGGGTAAATATTCTACTATTAGATCCCAACATATCTATTTAGATTGAATAATTCCCTAAAACTTATCATATGATGACTCAAGAAAAGCTGTTTTTATTATAATTATTAAGTACTGCATTCTTTATTCATAAGATTCCAAAATAATCATTAGAAAAAAAGCTACTAATCTCAAACATTAACTCATGTAGTGTCTATTTTATCCTTAAATTGGCAGGTATATGGAGGTTGCGGTGTAAATCTGGACACAGTGTATCTGGGTATAGACCACATTTAATTATAGCTTTAGTTAATGGATTTAACACCCTATTCAATCTCTCAATTTCATCTAATATTCATACAATAAGTAAATGATGTTTGTTACGTTTCCAGGGTGACAGAGCCACAGGGTACGGTCCCGCCCTCCTGAACACCTTGTTTGGACAGAAGTCCTCCAGCAAACTGCTCCAGTCCATTGCCCCACCCATCTCCCTCTGGGACCACATGGAGGTCGAGGATGGATCTGACTCTCCTAAGAAAGTTAAATTGTCTGAATAAACATCATTCTGCCACTTTATGAACAAAGTGCTTCAATTTAGGGAATCAATATTTAGTAAAATATTTAACAATTTAAAACCTGTAATATGTTGCTGAGAAGGAAAGTATTTAGAACTTACCTAAAAATGCCAGTTTCTTTTTCTTTGAAAATTGTAGATATAAGGCTCCTTGAATGTGTTGCTGGAGATATTGAAGAAATGGATAAATGGTTTTAGAGGTTTGATAAAGCATAGTGTTAACCTTCAGATGTGATATTGCTATTTATGTAATTGATGTGATATAAAACGGTATGCTTTTGTCATATGGTATCTGTTTCTTATGGCATAGTATACAGATTAATAAGATTGATATATGATTCAGATTTGTTGAATAGATACAGTGTGAATATTTAGATGCACCATTGAAGATTTGTTGTGCAGTAAGTTTTCTTAAAAAGAAACAGTTTTGAAAACCATATTTTAATTTACATTCTGTTCAGGTCTCATTTTCTTATTTTCATGTTTAAATATTACACGGGTATGGTGTCCATGATCTTGTGTCCACAGTATAATTGCTGCTGTATGGACATACAAAGGGTATCTCAACAAGGTATGGATGTCCCTTTCCAAACACATGATTGATTGATTGATCTCGGTTTTTGATGATCTAAAACTTTTCAGAGGTTTAAATATTTTATATTGCTAAACATAATTTAGAGCTATTTCTTTTTAGTGGTGCATTAATTTACTTAAGCTATCCTTGACTGAAACAGGAGATACTAGATCATAAATTTGTCCATTATACAAGCATCTTCATCTGCAAGCAGCAAGTGGTTTAGCGAACATTACAATACTTAAGAATTGAAGTTTTTTAATTGAAATTTTGCTAAATCAAAGACTTGAAAGTTCTAAAGATTTCTTTCGTACTGAAAATTGCAGAATATGTAAAAAAAAAAAATTTTCAATTGTATACAATGGTCTTGACATTTAAAATTAGAAAGCAAAAACAAATAACTTCAGATAACCTATGTAATCTGACAAACAAATGTACGTCTCAATTTTTTTTCTCATGATTTTCAACGTATGTTATCACAGTATATGTGTCAATTTATTTTTTGATAAATACTTATAAATATATTTTTTGTTTATTTATATTGATTTTTCTGATATTTGTTCATTTTTGTTTATTAAGTTACAGGACAGATGATTTGCCTTTACAATAACTATAAGACACTGCTTGTATCTACACCAACAAATTTAATTAGTCTTATAAACCATGAATATATTCAAGATATGATTTTAATATATGTGTATCCGCTATTTCTTAATTGTCTTTCCAATTGTAAAAGTATATATAACAAAAACTATTTGGTTCTTATTCATCAATATCTGAGTCTATTTTAAGCTTGACACTCAAGAAATGCAAAGTTTTACTTGATATCTTACTAAATCTCTCTCCATCTCCAATGGCCATGTGATTAGAGTGTCTGCTTTGGGATTGGAAGGTTGTGGGTTCAATCCCTGGTTGCGATAACAAAGTCATTAAATAGTACTGGTATAGTTCCCTTGCTTGGCACTCATCATATAGGGGTAGTTCCAGAACTGGTTGCTTAGTGTCAGGATAATGAAACTGGGTGTGGTATCATGCCACATTTCTACAGTGTGATACTGCAGTGTGGCAGCACTCTATCTGGCTATCTGTACTCGACATGGTCTTCAAATCACTGAAATAGTGTTGATTAGACTTTACAACCCAACAAACAAACTAAATCTGTTTTATTGCAACTGTACGGATTTCTTTGACATCTGAATTATGTATTACTTAATACATGAAGGATATATATGCTCAAGAACAGTACATAATTTCATTCATCACTAAAGAAGACATGGACTATTTCAAACATATGAAATTCCCAGTCTAAGTCTTAAATTCTTAAATATAAACACAAAATATTGATAAAATAATGACCTTACAAGTGCCCATATTAAAACTTGCTTTGTCACCTTGTCCCCTGTTTACATTATTGATGCAAATACTGCTGTCCTTGAATCTGCTTGTCGTCTATTGTTTTTTTCACTTTTGAATATCTACACTTGATAATGGTATTGTAATTCCTAGCTTTTTGCAATGTATTAAATCCAGAAGAATTTAAACATTTTCAGCTGTGAAATCCAAAGATCATGAAGTAGTAACTACAAGTCGTACACAACTTTCCAAAATATACATACTGGTCCAACCTAAAAACCATTCCTCCTTCAGGTGAAATGTTAACTTAATGTGTTACAGGTGTAAACTCTCAGCTTGGTGGTTCCAGGCTTGAGACCAGCTACAGCAGGTGGGAGATGGTCAAAATGTTCCATCATATATTTAAACTGAAATCATCTAGTGGCATGCAGATGCTTTGTTTCAGGTACTGGTTCCCTTCTAGAAAAAGACGGAGGGTTAGAATGGACCACTGTTAGATGACCAAGGATTTTATTAACAACATAAAACCTCAACCAGATTGTATTAAAGTACTTTGAACAGAAACATACCAAAGGGATGAGAATTTGTTGTAATAGGTTGTTTCAATTTGTGTGTTATTATTGACAATTTTTAACAAATGATTCACAATATTGACATTTTTTATTAATATATGGGCGTTTTCCCAATCTTTCTTCTGCACGGCTGTTGGTAACTTCTTTTACGTGGCCCATGTGTAAAATTTTGTATGATGGTATGTGAGTGTGTTTTTTAATTAATAACTGTTTGTAAACTCTGGCTGCAGTGGAACACTGTAGAGTACTGTAGAAGAAATACCCAGTGATATTTGTCACTTGCTTTATACATTCTTAATACATGTGTAACGGTATATATATATGATGAAACTTTCCAAAAATCTTCAAAATTAATGGGATATACGCATTTTATTAGGAATTCAGTTAATATGACCCCCTGGCATACACGGAAGCTTCAGTACTGCCCCAATGTTTTGCTGCAGTTTGTAATTGTTTCTTTAATACTATAGCTGAACAAATCACCATTTATTACTAATCAAAAAAAATAAAGTCATTCACTTTAGTTGGTTTGGTTCACGTTTTTCTATAATTTCCAGAATTATACCGTGTTGCTCGTATCAAGGAGCCTGTCATCAACTCTTCATTACAGGTAGTCTGTATATAGATCCCTCTCCCAATTAGACAAACACAGCGGGGACTTTCGCTGCGTAAGTGGTTATGGTCAATCAGCCCCTCACCGTTGTGGATCAAATCAAAATCTAATAACACGGGAGATTTCATGTGAGGAAGCAATTTCGCTGAATTGTGGCAAGTCAGGAGTTTCTACACATGTCCTCTATTAAGTCCTGTGAATAGCCCTACCCCTTTAGTTTACTTCCAACTGTAATGTGCTGATCGTCGCGACGTCACTGAAATACTTAATTGGCAGTAGATGATGATAAAAAAAAAGAGAATCACACGTGACTTGTGTGTTCCACCGTAACAAAATGTTCAAAGTACGTGCCTGCTACCCAGTTCCATGAAATGTTAGCTTGGTATTGGGATTATGTGACAAGCAAAACACATTGCCTCAAACTTTCTCTGGACTGTCAGTGAGACTGAAACCCAACATTGAAGTACACTGTATCATGGGATGATCACATGTATATTATATAACATTCCAATAAGGAGCTGCCCTAACATGTGGGGCAGTACCAACACCAGTCATGTTTTCTGTTAACACAGATGAGAGGTTTGAAGTTTGGTCATCTTGTGAAATTCAAAAGACAAAGGTGGCCATGATGACAAAATGGTTAGAGCGGAGGTGGTGAGATCAATCATCGGCCAGGGCATACCAAGATCGTCATGTTTGAAATTGCCCCCTTGCTTAGTAATCAGATCAGAGAATGATGTCCGTGGAATCAGTACGATATGACTGTGGACTCACGCCACATGTCAACGCAATACTGTACGATTAAAATCAAACCATGTAAACAAAAGAATATTACCTTTCGTCAACTTGAGAATATCTCAATTGAAATTTTAAGAGGTTTCGTGATACACACCCAGTATTTCTGCTTGATTTTGAGCAGTGCCGCTACACGTGACTGGATGGATCATCATGCCACTTATTGTGTCTCAAGTAGACAATATCTCCTCAATGTCTGAATGAAATCATTAGTTGGTGTAAAAACAACACACAGATAGGAACAGTAAGCAGTGTCAATCCGTTAATCCTCTCAAACTTTGGACTCTCATGCTACTTAACCGCCGCTTAGCCACATCCACGTTGTAATCTTCCTGATGTATGTTATTACCTACCAGTGGTATGCAAGCTGATCGGGTCTTATGTGCACCATGAACCAATATTCATTTGAGAGGACATGGGGTAGCTGGGGTGTGTTTGATGGCCAAAATGCTTCGAAACATTTAAAAGTCACCACGCCCATTTCTTCGTAATACATTCCATGATGGATGGATTTTTTTTTAAATTTGAAACATTTTAGAACGTTCAGGCTATGAAACGCATTTCTGTTGTAGTTATCCGCTGGCCCCACATGGTTACCAACCGTTGTCTTCATGTGATTAATGGTCTAGCCAACTTAATATCAACACAACGAGGTAACTTCCTTTTACAAAAAAAATCATTTCAGCAGCGGCAGTGAAAGCTACATAATACTCATTTGAATGATTTATTATAAACATCATATTATCGGAATATTAAACTTTCCCTAGGTAATCGGTCCGTACTGGATTTAACCAAGTAAAATTGTTTTGTTAAAGGCATGATTGTATCATTCAGTCCATCGACAGTGTTTTGTTTATGTGAGAACTGTGTCTGTATGAGATATAGAGCTGCCTTACTGCCAAACTCCACACAGTGATTTCCCTTGCACGCTCATTTAGCAAAAAGAATGCCGAAGAATGAAGGGGAGATAACTGCGTGGAGATTGCCTTACTGCAACATAAATCCACATCTAGTCATAGCATACAAACACTAGCTGGACCAACCAACGCCTAAGCAATCACCATTTGTTGCACAGCGGCTCACCGCCGGGTATACTGTCATGATTTAGTTCGTGGATTGTCAATCTGATGGGTTTGAACCACCAAAATACAAAAGTAAAGCTAATAAAATATAATACATTATCAATAAATATTGTTTATCACACAAATCTCATTCATTGAGCGGGAGAATTGCGTTGTTTATGCAAATCAAGGGATTAAATTTATGCTTTTCATGATCTGTAAGTACAGCTTCAGGATGTATACAACCTAACTGCAAACTTAACTTGGAACCATGTAACTTAAGCAACGTGTGTACAAATATAATTTGGTATGCGAGTGGGTAAGTTGGAAGATATGGAAGATTAAGGAAACTGAATAAAGATCGAGGAAAATGTAATTGTGGAATAGGTCACAATAATTTGCGCAACTTATATATATAATCGTTTCCTTCCCTTGAATTATGTTTTCTACGTTTCTTTTATGGTGTTGGAAAATAATGATTTTAAAAACAACAGTGTAATACAAAATAGCATGCCTCCTTTAATAAAGAGAGAAAGGATAATCAAAATGCGACGTATGGTCTGACACAAAAGTTGACAGCACCATGTCAAGATGGCGCACAAGTAATACAGCAGCTGTAGATGTTGCTATCGTTACCAGAGACCATGTGATGCCAGTGTACCCCACGGCCTCTGTTCCAGGCAGAGCATTCATGCACCAAACAATTGGGTCAAATCTATCACATGTTACATCAAAACATTGTTTCTGTCTTTCAAACGAATGTTCCTTATTACTTCCTAATTCGAACTCCTTCATTCCTTCTTGCTTATTTTGCTCACCCACAGTATCGACAACGTCATGTTCACTTTCCTGTCTATGTTTTTTACAAAACTTTTCATGCACGTTACCAATTTTTGTATCCATAACTGTATCTCTTATAGTTAACTTACCCCAAGTGTTGTCAAGCAAACACTGCTTCTCGGGTTTGTAAAATCTCGACCTTTCACCATCTATCTCTACAAGGAAAACCTTTTCAAGATCAGATGTGACGCTTATGAACGCGTTTAGTGCACTTTTGTTCTTATTTTCAAACATAAATTTTCCATCGCCTTGTATTGGTTTTCTATTAGTGCGAATATATTTCTTCCCTTCATGATCAGTGTAATATAAATTCAGCCCGGACGTAGTACAGATATTGTTAATATTTTGGCTAAAACTGTTCTTGAATTTATTCTTCTTGTATTTTCCTCGTGTGGTGCAGACGGCAATTCTATCACGTTTCGGAAGGAAGATTGCGTTGTAGTCCACACATCTATAGCACCAGAAGTGAAGCTCTCTGCTGTGACTCTCACTCGGAAAGGTTCGACAGTCGGTCACAGGATCGTCAGGGAAATGGACACTCTTCTTCGACGCAGCAAACCTAGAGGCTGTTTCCCTTAACTCGGACAGAGGCTTACGTCCGTTTTCTTCGAAAGATGTTTGAACAGCACTGTCACTCTTTGCTGATACCAATATTCCCTTTTTTCGGATGGATATCTAGCAATTCTAACGATCTTTGTTTTAAGGGTATTGAATCTTCAGTATTTTTTATCTGACATTGAATGGAGCTACAGTTATAATGAAACACTGCATCCCCATTCCAAGTCGTTGATATTTCTGTCAGGTACTTTTTAACAAGCAAGTGTCTGTCTTCTCTCTCCTCCCACTTTATTATCTGACCGCTTTCGACGTCTACAAGAACTATCTTCCAGGACAAATGTTCCTTCAGACGCAGCTGGGCCTCACACGACCATGATGACGTATTAATCTTTCTCGCAAGGATAACTCTAGCTTGGTCCCAACACCCAAGTTCCATAGAAGAACCAATGATTCCGATCACGTGGTGTTTATCCTCCACATCAAATGTAACATTGAAATGAACTTGGATAAATTTGATACCAAGGTTTTCCTTTCGTTGGCGTGTTTCCGTTGAACAAGTCGGGACGATATTCTTTTTGTTGACGCCATGTGTCGTTATCATATTATCAGATTCTGTACTTGTGTTTTCAATTGTTTCAGACATGTTCCACAACACGTCCACGCACATTGCAAACACACCCGCATTGATAGTCAGGGTTCGGTTTCCTCTCTCCTCCCAGCGCGAGACACGCTGTGCCAAGGCGTCCCACACCACTAGTTTCCACTCAAGTGACACGCCACTAGGACAAAACACCTGCCCACTCCATATGTCGGGACTCAAACCAGGGAACAGCTTAAAACCTTTGGCTGGATCCCAGTTGCCTAACGATTTATGGGAACCAACCACACATATTATACGGGCTGGTTCCTCCACCCGGTACCTGGTTTGAAATGTCACACGAATGTCCTTTGCAGACATCCTACGTACGTCTTGTCGCCTCGAAACCTAATTAAAATATAAATGATTGTTTGTTTGTTTTGAGTGGATTTGGAATAATATCTCATCGAGAAATAATACAATTTCAAAGTATAAAAATTGTATCACTTTGAGATGAGATATATTCCATATCCACTCGAAACAAACAAATTTTCTTTTTATTTTATGCTTACTGATTAGAAATAATGGAACTAATTGTTCCTTTCCACACGCGGATGAATCCATGTTCTTTTGAATACACATCTTTTTTTTTTTCGCGAAATGGGATAGTTGAAACGAGAAAAATCAGACATTTATTTGATATATGTGTTTGCCAAACACTGTCAGACAAAAATAATAAGTCCATTTTGATACATTGACTAGTAAATACATCAAGACTACGTATTATCCCAATTATCTCCCTTATTATTGTATCTGTCTTGAAACAAATAAATATTTCATGGAATTTTTATCTAATTAAATGCGAGCTAAAAAATGGGGGTATTTTAGAACAAGAAATTACCATATAGCTTGCATATTTCCAACGGACAGCGTCTTAAAAATTGAGTTTATCATTCTGTTGAGCTAAATTATATATTTCAAGAGGAAGTAATATATTACTTTACCTCATTAATACATGACATGATGAATATAAATTGACTGTACTTTAAAATTAAATGCTATACGAAACAGTGGATTTTTCTATGCCGTGCAGACTGTGTAGAATAGAGTTTCAATATTTTAAGCTGTTTGACCAGGGTCTGCTCTGTCTGTCAATGCGACAAAATGAGTCTCTACGAAGTAAAGGAATTAATTGGTCGGAAACCGAAATCCATTCTAGCTACTTCTACTTTCTGATTTAATTTTGTTATTGATGGAACATTTTGCATTTATTTCCAACATGAAAAATAAATTGCTTTTCCAAAAATAGTCTGAATATTTGAATAAGATTTGCTAAACAACACTTTGATTTCCAACACAAACAAACATATATACAATAAAATGTTAAACTAAAAAAAAAACACACAAAAAAACATATATACACGCGCTTTGTGTACAATTATCCATTTGTTTTACATTTCTTGTCACAAATCAAGAGTCGATGGCGCCAATCTGGCTAAATTTATAATTCAATATATTTCTTTTACTCGACAAGGGATATCAATATCAAATCGCAAATACCAGCCTAAAACATACATTCACAACAACTATAAAAACAACTGTTACTTATTCTACTTATATCATTATTTAAAATAATGAAGAAAAAAACAACAACAAAAAAAACAGCTTACCTACAGATTCATTTTTTTTTTCAACTCGACGTCAAAATTATGAAGTGGGCGCATAGAAACCATAACGTCATCTTTTTGTTTTCGGAATAGATCGGATTATATCCATCTTTAGCAAATGGACGGACAGACAGATAGATAGATTATATTGGAGTATCGGAAATATCGTAAAATGGGGCGCGACAAGACTACGCGTATGTCTCACTTTTTGTGCATGTGATTTCCTTTTCTTATAAATGTTCAAATGGCTATGAATGTATATGTATATGTTCTATGCTAATAAACTTATGTTATGTTATGTTATGTTATGATTCCTTTTGTGAAACGGGATATAGCAACAATCTAAAAATATTAAAATTTCAACACCAACTGCGCGCGATCGTGTTATATACATGCTGATCTAACAGATAACAAAACCACGTGGATATTTATTTATTTATTTTTATAAACAGACATGTCATTGTATTTATTTGCACATCTAATATGTGAGTGCATAGCCTCAATTTGTCCTTTTAAGCAATGCGTCTAACATACTACTAAACATTTAGAACACCCCTCTTGGTATGTGCCTCGATGACGTACCATTGGGTAGGAGTGCGGAAGTGAAAGGCCGGTAAATAGTAGTGTGACGGCGAGGGCACGTACCGGTCGGCTGAATCTGAAAGTCCTGTGTGTAACTTTAAAACTTAAGAAAATATCAAAATGGATCAGGTGGACCAGGTCATGAATAAAAGAGAGAAAATGAATGAGGCTTATGAGGATGTACGAAGTGACAAGAGCGATACAAATTGGTAAGTATCATTATATTTTCTCATTACAGACATGTATATACATATACATACTGTGCATACTCATTCACGATGGCCAAATATGGACTTACTGGAAAACAGCATTAAAGCAATTAATTACATTCTCTTATTAAAATTTTGCTTAGTGTTGATTTGAAAAAGATTAAGTACAAAGTTTTTGAAATCCGAGACGTGTACATGCCATGTACAAAGGTCACGTGAACATTGGGACCGCCCCCTTAGTCGATGTAACATAATGTTACTCATTTTTGCTTTGTGAAGCATATAACAATATACATTATCAAATTGTTAATCAAAGTACATTTTGTTTACAATATATTTGTCATTTCATTTGACTTGATTTATGCTAACCTTTATATATTCTTAAAAAAAATTTTAATTAAAAATAGGTTTCAACAAAGTGATAGGTTGGAAATCTCTCTCTCTCTCTCTCTCTTTAGTTTTGAAACGTATATTGTTTGTAATTTCTCACGTTCCTCTTCTCTTTCTACTGTCCCTTCATTCCTTCCTACCTTCCTTCCTTATAAATTTATCCTTCATTCCTTCATTCTTCAAAGTCTACATCAATCCCTACAGGTTTTGTAATTTTTCACATCCTCTTCTCTTTCTATGTCCTTCATTCCTTCCTCCTTAAATTTACCTTTATTCCTTCTTCTCCCATCAATCCCCACAGATTGTAATTTCTCACACTCTTCTTCTCTTTCTATTGTCCCTTCATTCCTTCCTGCCTTAAATTTACCCTCCATTCCTTATGCATCAATCCCCACAGACCTTGTTGACCGAGTGAATAGCGCGTCCTTTTCGGGACACGGTCGCAGGTTCGATCCCCTGCGCGACATTCCAAACTCGTGACAATGAGCACTTGTATCCTGTTTGGCGTTCAAGTAATATTATGAGATACTCTAATTAACAATAACACAGTTATAATTCAATTTAAGTGGATACTATAGCTGCGATTTAGGGAATAAGTTATTCTACCCTTCACCTATAACAGAAAACAATAATTTATTAAAGCAAGTGGACACCCTCCTCAGCCTTAACGTATCATTAGTTTTGCTTATTCTGCCAGAAGAATGATTTGAGTGAGCAACATAATCGTACCATAATAGGTAAATATCAAGAGAGATGTAACATAAAGTCAGTGTCAGGATAACGTGTACTCATCTCCTCTCCCACCGCTCCACTAGCCGTTTGATGATACATCGATAACGGGCGGGTACTGATCGCATAGATCACATGCCTCCTAGCCGAGACGGTTTATGCCCAACTGTCCCACTTTTTGATATTTTGTTTCCCAACTGTCCCACTCAAGATTTTTAGCACCTTGCTGGGTGTGTTTTGATAAGGGATTATAATCTATTTCAAACTACAACACATTAAAATGAATTGAAGTTGTATTATCTGATTTTGTTTCTGATTTTTTTTTTGATTTTGTATTTTAAGAGGTAAAATTTCATGTTTTAGTTATATTGTATTATTTCTTTCTAAAATGTGTTTATTAAGGTCCATTAATTAGGGTTACTAAATTAATTGTAATTTATAGTGTAAACATGCATTCCTTTGATCTCTGGCTTTAAAGCTTATGTGAATTGATAAAGATAAAAAATAATTTGAACTTATTAAGATAATTATCACCTCTGCTACTTTTTTCTTTAAATTGTGTTAATTGATGGGTCAACTAAAGTCCATTTATCCTGTATATATTGCTAAGTGATTGGATTAAGAAATACAAACAAGTCCTTTGATCTAGCAGTTTACTACTTAAGGTAAACAATTTGATTTGAAGTAATTAACATTTTTGGTTATCAATTTATTGTGACTTTCAAACTGTGATATCTCATTAATGAACTGAACTGTATCAGATACAATATATTTACATTCTGATGTAAATGTCTTCATTTGATAGTAAAATTTCACTAAGTAACATCGTCTGAAATTATAAGCTAAAATGGCAAATGCACAAGTGAGTGTGCAGTTTGTCAAGAACCAACGTGGTGGTGATAGTCTGGTTTACAATGGATTCAGATACCAGGTCAAAAACCGAAAACCAACAAGGGTGTACTGGGTCTGTCATGTCCGAACCTGTTCTGCTAAAATCACAACAGCTGACAACATTCCAGTTTCTGTGACCAATACCCATAATCATGCAGCCGAACACATGGAACTGAAGCGCCATGAAATAAATCAACTCATGCGAAAGAGGGCACGCGAAGAAACCACGCCGATTCCGTCAATATATGAAGAAGTCATATCCAGTCTGAGAGACAGAGAATGGGACGAAGATGCAGAACAAGTCTGCAAAGGATTACCAACCTTCCCCTCCACCAAGTCATCTCTATACAGGGAAAGAGGTGCATTGAGACCGGGGATACCAAAGTCCAGGAGTGACATAGATTTGGATGGAAAATGGACTGAAACGCACACTGGTGAGCAGTTCCTACTGGTTGATGAGGCAGAGAATGACAACAGGATGCTGATTTTTGCTACAAGAACAAATCTCCAGCATCTGGCACAGAACCCAACCATATATGGAGACGGAACATTTTATGTGTGCCCAGACATATTCAGCCAGGTCTACACACTCCATGGATATATTGATGGACACATGTATCCGTTAGTGTTTGCCCTTCTGCCTGGAAAAAGTGAAAGGATTTACTGCAGACTTTTTCAACATCTTCAACAGAAATGCAGGGAAATAGGAATGGAACTGGGACCAGACACACTCCTGATAGACTTTGAGGCAGCAACCAAGCAGGCAGCTCGCAGAGTGTTTCCAAATGTGAATGTGAAAGGGTGTTTTTTTCATTACACACAGTGTGTTTGGCGGAAGATACAGAAGCTTGGCTTAGTTGGACTGTATTCTGAGAATGAGGACTTTAAGAAACTAGGAAGAAGAGCTGCAGTTCTGCCTCTAGTCCCCATACAACATGTTGAAGATGTGTGGTTTGTCGCACTGACGGATGCTGAAAATGCAGAGATTCCAGTGGATGTTTCAAGGTTCACAGACTATGTCACTGAACATTGGGTTGAGGGAGACAAGGACAACTGGAACCATTTCGAGACAGAAGGACCAAGAACAACAAACAACTTGGAAGGCTGGCACAACAAACTAAAGAAAAGTATGAGACAGTCACATCCGAACATTTACAAGTTCTTGGAAACAATACAAAGGATTGAAGCTGCCAATGCTATCAAAATTCTTCAGCACAGTGCCGGAGGAGTGAGAGAAAAGAAGAGGAGGAAATACCGACAACTTGAACAGAGACTGTCTGCCCTGAAACACAAGTACATGGCTGAAGAAATCACTGTGATGGAGTATGCCGATTGTGCATCGCATTTGATTCGGTTTGACGAGTAACTCTGTATAGAACAGATCAGTAGGGTGGAATGTCACAGTTGTTTAAATGAAATGCTTGTTTTCAAATTAAAACAAAATACAATAAATTGTACCACATCCGAATATAGCCCTGTCTTTATTTGATTTGTTCATGACACATGAAATAAAAATAATAAATATATGAAAACATAAAGAGTTTGTTTTCTTCATTTCAGAGAGAGAGAGAGAGAATACTGACAACATCCTAAAACATAATAAGTATTATAAATACTTATTAT
>CM037784.1:48913118-48963118 GCA_021229015.1 Solen grandis | reverse complement strand
GTATTGTATAAATAATATCATGGTAACAAAGATCACATTAATAGTGTTGTGAATAAATCTGGGAAATAAAGAGCGAATTAATGGTATATACTAGTATATAGTAAATAAGTTAGTAAATGAGATCAACTTTTGTTTTTATATAGCTACACCGAGTACCTGTGAGGGCCAGTATAAGCCGTTCCCGGGTAGATGTGACATGTTCCACCAGTGTGCCCCCGAGACCTCCACTACTTTCTACTGGCAGGAAATGCCCTGTGCACCTGGCACCTTGTGGGATGATTCCATAAAGACATGCAACCATCCACGTGCCGTCGAATGTGATGGTATTTATTTTCATAAACTTTTTGAATATATAAATTTGTTGTGTATACTATAGCAAGCAAATATTATATGTTTGGAACAGTACGTATGTTAAAATAGAATTAAGAGAGCAATGTGAAGATGCTCTTTTACATTTAGACTAATATCGAAGATGTTTAAAATGCACTGTACTCAACACTTTGTATATACTGTATACAAATCACGATTTTTATCTCTCTCTCATTTTTATTGTTCGCCATCAAAAGGCGGCGTTTTTTGCACTCACTTATTAACATTGTTGTGTATCTTTTTGTCTGTTTTGCCATCCAAAATTGCTATCTATCTTCATTCAATGTAATCGATATCTGTTTTTGTGGTGTGTGTGTAGTGAGGGCATAAAAATGCTACATTCTTGAAATAAAAGTCACAAAGCATATCGAATGATACACATGTAGATGAGTTTTTCTGTAATTCTGTCCTAGATCTTATGTCATGCATTCATGTTCACGTCAACAAACTTTACGGGGTATCAAATTTTGTGTGAATTTCATTTGCAGCACCAACACAAAGGTTATTTGGCGAGTCGTGCTCAAATGGTAAGATTTGTGTTCCGGAAAATTCTGTTGAGTGCAACAATGGTGTATGCTCGTGTAAGGAGGGATATGTGAACAGCGCCATTGGCTGTGTTAAAGGTAAGTGTGTCAAGTTACGTCAGCACATAATTATGGTAACCTTAGTGTGTCAAGTTACGTCAGCACATAATTCTGGTAACCTTAGTGTGTCAAGTTACTTCAGTACTTGATTATGGTAACCATAGTGTGTCAAGTTACGTCAGCACATAATTCTGGTAACCTTAGTTTGTCAAGTTACTTCAGTACTTGATTATGGTAACCATAGTGTGTCAAGTTACGTCAGCACTTGATTATGGTAACCTTAGTGTGTCAAGTTACGTCAGCACATAATTATGGTAACCTTAGTGTGTCAAGTTACTTCAGCACTTGATTATGGTAACCTTAGTGTGTCAAGTTACGTCAGCACTTTTGATTGTCAAGCTACTTCAGCACTTGAATATAACCAAAAGGTTTTAACACTTGATTATGGTAACCTTAGTGTGTCAAGTTACGTCAGCACATAATTATGGTAACCTTAGTGTGTCAAGTTACGTCAGCATTTGATTATGGTAACCTTAGTTTGTCAAGTTACGTCAGCACTTGATTTTGGTAACCTTAGTTTGTCAAGTTACTTCAGCACTTGATTATGGTAACCTTAGTTTGTCAAGTTACTTCAGCACTTGATTATGGTAACCTTAGTTTGTCAAGTTACTTCAGCACTTGATTATGGTAACCTTAGTTTGTCAAGTTACGTCAGCACTTGATTATGGTAACCTTAGTTTGTCAAGTTACTTCAGCACTTGATTATGGTAACCTTAGTTTGTCAAGTTACGTCAGCACTTGATTATGGTAACCTTAGTTTGTCAAGTTATGTCAGCACTTGATTCTGGTAACCTTAGTGTGTCAAGTTACTTCAGCACTTGATTATGGTAACCTTAGTTTGTCAAGTTACTTCAGCACTTGATTATGGTAACCTTAGTGTGTCAAGTTACTTCAGCACTTGATTATGGTAACCTTAGTGTGTCAAGTTACTTCAGCACTTGATTATGGTAACCTTAGTTTGTCAAGTTACTTCAGCACTTGATTCTGGTAACCTTAGTGTGTCAAGTTACTTCAGCACTTGATTATGGTAACCTTAGTGTGTCAAGTTACTTCAGTACATAA
Source organism: Solen grandis (assembly GCA_021229015.1). NCBI lineage: Eukaryota > Metazoa > Mollusca > Bivalvia > Adapedonta > Solenidae > Solen > Solen grandis. The sequence goes on along the minus strand of CM037784.1, from coordinate 48,961,043 downwards.
TTATGGAAACCTTAGTTTGTCAAGTTACGTCAGCACTTGATAATGGTAACCTTAGTGTGTCAAATTACGTCAGCACTTGATTATGGTAACCTTAGTGTGTCAAGTTATGTCAGCACATGATTATGGTAACCTTAGTGTGTCAAGTTACGTCAGCACTTTAGTTTTTCAAGTTACTTCAGCACTTGACCATGACAACATCATACACCCCATATCTTGATAACTATAAACCCCATTGAGACTAGCAAGACTGCTTCAAAGATTGCTTCTAGTTTATTCACATATATTCACATAAGATACTCGTACAGTCTCGTTATCACATACTTGTACATTCTCGTTTCCCACAAGAAACTCGTACATATTCGTTATCACAAGTTACTAGAGCGTTCTCGTTATAACAAGTTATTCGTACATTTTTGTTGCCACAAGATACTCGTATATTCTCGTTATCACAAGTTATTCGTACATTTTTGTTGCCACAAGATACTCGTAGATTCTCGTGATAGGTACATGTTTGTTGCCACAAGATACTCGTACTTTCTCGTTATCACAAGTTATTCATTCATTTTTGTTGCCACAAGATACTCGTACTTTCTCGTTATCACAAGTTATTCGTTCATTTTTGTTGCCACAAGATACTCGTATATTCTGGTTATCACAAGTTATTCGTACATTCTTATCCCACAATATACTCGTATATTCTCGTTATAACAAGAAACACATCATTTCAAATGTTATTGAACTGATAAAAAAAAGACAAAAGAACAAGATGCTTGTACATAAATACTCGTATATTCTCGTTCTTACAATATAATCGTAATACTTATCACAATATACTTGTACATTCTCGTTATAACAAGAAACACATCATTTCAAATGTTATTGAACTGATAAAAAAAAGAAAAACGATATTGATTTATATGATAACATGTATTCCAAATTATTTTTTTTCGTATGGATCAAAGAGTTTTCATGAAATAAATGCTAGAAACAAAAGTAAGAAAATTATAATAAATACATTATCAGCCGGCATTCCTGGGAAATTATCAGAAAATCATGATTGTGTCTCAATTGTATTGAAAACTTCCATTACTTTTTAACATGAAAAAGGTCCAAAAACTTGTTCGGCATATTAAGGTTTAACTGTGTTTTATTTACAGAAATAACAGAAAAGGAAATTGGTCAGACGTGCACAGATGAAGGGGATGTTTGTGTTCCTATGGACTCAGTTGAGTGCAACAATGGCTACTGCACGTGCAAGGCGGATTTCGTGAGGGAGGGCTCTGTCTGTGTTCCAAGTAAGTTCGTCACGTAATTTCAGCAATTCATACACCCATTTCTTTTTAGATTCATTTGAATACATTTAACGAAACTTATAAGTACTCCGATTTCTAACTTGCAGGGGGATAAATCTATTTTTTCAAAATGTGTGCCCTATTTTTTTTGAAAATGTAGATTTGCTCAATCTGCCGTCTGATTAAATGATTTTAATGCATAATCAATCACGGGAAGGACAACCATTAAAAATCGAAAAACTATGTCTATGCCGCTTTATTTTTTTATATATGATAACAATATTCCCTGCAATATCTTTGTTATGATCTGAATAAAACATAAACATTATATGCAGTTTATACTACTTTGCCACCACAGGTTAGGAATGTCTGTAAACTTATGAGTGTATTTTGAAATAAATAATTTGGCTAAGCCAAACTCAAACTATGACCTACCAAGAAAACGATAGCACTACTATTAATATAAAAAGTATATAGGATAATATAATAGATAACGTTCTTTTGTTGTAATTATTTTTGAAATACAGTGTATGTCAGCTCAGGTTTTAACATTAAAAACAATTATTGTATGGACTAAGGAGCAGCTTTAATGCTTTGCCCAAATAAAATATGTGAAAATATATGTTTCTCTTGTGGATTTCCAGCTAAATCGTTCTTGGACTTGAACCTATTTTATTTTGTAAGATTTACTATTTTTAGACTTACTGTTTTCTTTTGAAAAAAGTAAATGATTCCAACTTTATTTGGCATAATTAAGTCATGTATATGTATATATGTATATTTCTTCGATTCTTTCTTTTATCATTTGACAATATGCTTAAACAGTTGTTTCCGGTTTCGTATAGTTATTGTATATTTTCCTATACATAACACGTACGTTACATATTACTTGTAGGTTACATTCCGCGTCGCGCGCGAGTAGTCTATATGCATACTGTGTGCTTAACTCATGTATGATGCAACTGACTTTCATTGAAAACATGTATTATTTACTGCTATGTTGACAATGTATGAGAAAAAAAAACACACACACATTAAACTGTTATTTTCAGCTATTGTTGGAACTATATTCTTGGTGTAAGATTACAAATAGTCCGAGCCGTTCACAGACTAATCTGTTCATCGAATTTTTGCTTTTTGTTGTTATAATTGCGGCTTACTCCACGTAGGCTCGCTTTAAAACATTTTCATGAACTCGTTTAGTAAAATTTGATATTAAATGATAATTCATATCAGATCCTAAATTTAAATTTATAGAAATTGGGCGACATATATGTATACCTAGACAAGATCGACTTTGCTATTACTGCTTACAGATATCGTTATATATCACCCTCGTATATTCATGAGTATACATTCGATAGTTTTTGTAATTTAATGAAAACACATAATGTTAACAAAATTAAAAATATTGCTTTTTTGTTAATGAAATAATGAAAATCATTGACAGTTAATATGTATTGAAGACACAACTTTAGTTATCTTTGTTTTGTTTGTATACATGTATTTGGGCTGGAGGCCTTTATTTACACAATAGATATGTTGAGTTGTATATCAAACTATGATATGCTGTTCATTATGTTATCAACACTTTTTGTATTGTATAAATAATACCATGGTAACAAAGATCACATTAATAGTGTTATGAATAAATCTGGGAAATAAAGAGCGCATTAATGGTATATATTAAGTAAATAAGTGAGTAAATGAGATCAACTTTTGTTTTTATATAGCTACACCGAGTACCTGTGAGGGCCAGTATAAGCCGTTCCCGGGTAGATGTGACATGTTCCACCAGTGTGCCCCCGAGACCTCCACCACTTTCTACTGGCAGGAAATGCCCTGTGCACCTGGCACCTTGTGGGATGATTCCATAAAGACATGCAACCATCCACGTGCCGTCGAATGTGATGGTATTTATTTTCATAAACTTTTTGAATATATAAATTTGTTGTGTATACTATAGCAAGCAAATATTATATGTTTGGAACCGTACGTGTGTTAAAATAGAATTAAGAGAGCAATGTGAAGATGCTCTTTTACATTTAGACTAATATCGAAGATGTTTAAATTGTACTGTACTCAACACTTTGTATATACTGTATACAAATCACGATTTTTATCTCTCTCTCATTTTTATTGTTCGCCATCAAAAGGCGGCGTATAGTTATTATTGGTCAAACACAATCGTTGCATTTTTGCACTCACTTATTAACATTGTTGTGCATCTTTTTGTCTATTTTGCCATCCAGAATTGCTATCTATCTTCATTCAATGTAATCGATATCTGTTTTTGTGGTGTGTGTGTGGTAAGGGCATAAAAATGCTACATTCTTGAAATGAAAGTCACAAAGCATATCGAATGATACACATGTAGATGAGTTTTTCTGTAATTCTGTCCTAGATCTTATGTCATGCATTCATGTTCATGTCAACAAACTTTACAGGGTATCAAATTTTGTGTGAATTTCATTTGCAGCACCAACACAAAGGTTATTTGGCGAGTCGTGCTCAAATGGTGTGATTTGTGTTCCGGAAAATTCTGTTGAGTGCAACAATGGTGTATGCTCGTGTAAGGAGGGATATGTGAACAGCGCCATTGGCTGTGTTAAAGGTAAGTCTGTCAAGTTACTTCAGCACATAATTATGGTAACCTTAGTGTGTCAAGTTACTTCAGCACTTGATTATGGTAATCTTAGTTTGTCAAGTAACTTCAGTACTTGATTATGGTAACCTTAGTGTGTCAAGTTACTTCAGTACTTGATTATGGTAACCTTAGTGTGTCAAGTTACTTCAGCACTTGATTATGGTAATCTTAGTTTGTCAAGTTACTTCAGTACTTGATTATGGTAACCTTAGTTTGTCAAGTTACGTCAGCACTTGATATGGTAACCTTAGTGTGTCAAGGTGCGTTAGCACTTTTGATTGTCAAGCTACTTCAGAGCTTGATTATGGTAACCTTAGTGTGTCAAATTACGTGAGAACTTTTGATTGTCAAGTTACTTAAGCACTTGATTATGGTAACCTAAGTGTGTCAAGGTGCGTCAGCACTTTTGATTGTCAAGTTACTTCAGCGCTTGGTTATGGTAACCTTAGTTTGTCAAGTTACGTCAGCACTTGATTATGGTAACCTTAGTTTGTCAAGTTACGTCAGCACTTGATTATGGTAACCTTAGTTTGTCAAGTTACGTCAGCACTTGATTATGGTAACCATAGTTTGTCAAGTTACTTCAGCACTTGATTATGGTAACCTTAGTGTGTCAAGTTACTTCAGTACTTGATTATGGTAACCTTAGTTTGTCAAGTTACGTCAGCACTTGATTTTGGTAACCTTAGTTTGTCAAGTTACGTCAGCACTTGATTTTGGTAACCTTAGTTTGTCAAGTTACGTCAGCACTTGATTTTGGTAACCTTCATGTGTCAAATTACGTCAGCACTTTAGTTTTTCAAGTTACTTCAGCACTTGACCATGACAACATCATACACCCCATATCTTGATAACTATAAACCACATCGAGACTAGCAAGACTGCTTCAAAGATTGCTTCTAGTTTATTCACATAAGATACTCGTACAGTCTCGTTATCACATACTTGTACATTCTCGTTTCCCACAAGAAACTCGTACATATTCGTTATCACAAGTTACTAGAGTATTCTCGTTATCACAAGTTATTCGTACATTTTTGTTGCCACAAGATACTCGTATATTCTCGTTATCACAAGTTATTCGTACATTTTTGTTGCCACAAGATACTCGTATATTCTCGTTATCACAAGATATTCGTTCATTTTAGTTGCCACAAGATACTCGTATATTCTCGTTATCACAAGTTATTCGTACATTTTTGTTGCCACAAGATATTCGTATATTCTCGTTATCACAAGATATTCGTTCATTTTAGTTGCCACAAGATACTCGTATATTCTCGTTATCACAAGTTATTCGTACATTTTTGTTGCCACAAGATACTCATATATTCTTGTTATCACAAGTTATTCGTACATTTTTGTTGCCACAAGATAATCGTATATTCTCGTTATCACAAGATATTCGTTCATTTTAGTTGCCACAAGATACTCGTATATTCTCGTTATCACAAGTTATTCGTACATTTTTGTTGCCACAAGATACTCGTATATTCTCGTTATCACAAGTTATTCGTACATTTTTGTTGCCACAAGATACTCGTATATTCTCGTTATCACAAGTTATTCGTACATTTTTGTTGCCACAAGATACTCGTATATTCTCGTTATCACAAGTTACTAGAGCATTCTCGTTATCACAAGATATTCGTTCATTTTTGTTGCCACAAGATACTCGTATATTCTCGTTATCACAAGATATTCGTTCATTTTAGTTGCCACAAGATACTCGTATATTCTCGTTATCACAAGATACTTGTACATAAATACTCGTATATTCTCGTTCTTACAATATAATCGTAATACTTATCACAATATACTTGTACATTCTCGTTATAACAAGAAACACATCATTTCAAATGTTATTGAACTGATAAAAAAAGAAAAACGATATTGATTTATATGATAACATGTATTCCAAATTATTTTTTTTTCGTATGGATCAAAGAGTTTTCATGAAATAAATGCTAGAAACAAAAGTAAGAAAATTATAATAAATACATTCCTGGGAAATTATCAGATCTCAATTGTATTGAAAACTTCCATTACTTTTTAACATGAAAAAGGTCCAAAAACTTGTTCGGCATATTAAGGTTTAACTGTGTTTTATTTACAGAAATAACAGAAAAGGAAATTGGTCAGACGTGCACAGATGAAGGGGATGTTTGTGTTCCTATGAAATCAGTGGAGTGCAACAATGGCTACTGCACGTGCAAGGCGGATTTCGTGAGGGAGGGCTCTGTCTGTGTTGAAGGTAAGTTCGTCGTATAATTATTCGGCACGTGTAATCCTAACACTCGTTAATTTTTAACTGATAAAAAAAAATGATTACAAAAATATGCATTTTTGTACAGATGGTTTTGAAATATTTCTGCTTAGATTATAGTATTCTAGACAGTCTGTATAAAGGAGAATATATAATATATATAAGAACAAGTACATTTTAACAAATAGAGAGCTTTATAATCTATCAGTTTAGTAATCAGTTTAATCACAACATTTGTATGGACATGGAAACATGGAAAGTTGTGGAAGTAAAAATTATATCACGGTTGTCTGTATAAATTATAGAGATAAAGGATAAATAAGTTATTTATACTTGATAAATATTTGTGTATATATATATATCATGTTTTTGTTTTTATTTAGTTAACCTGGATAACTGTAAAAGCCAATACAAGCCCTTCCCGGGGAAGTGTAACAAGTTCTACCAGTGTGTCAGATCTACCTCCACTTTGTTCTTATGGCAGGAAATGCTCTGTGGACCAGGCACCTTGTGGAATAATTCCTTGAAAATGTGTGATCATTGGTACAACGTCCAATGTGACGGTATTGATTTAAATTAAATATTTGTTAATGTGTATCGTGATTCGTCCCGTAACTTTACGTCCATTCTTGAACCGCTATACTACGATGGCAAGAAGTGACATGCATTACTCAATTTTTGTCGAGGAAATGACTTACGAAACAGCACGAGGGAATAAGATATTAACTCGAGGGAATAACTTAATTATCTCGAGGGAACGAGATAATTAGTCGAGGGAACGAGATAATAATTCGAGGGATCGACCCTTTATCTCGAGGAAACGAGATAGCATTGCGGTCAAGTTGCCAAACATCTCTGTCTTAAACTTTAACTTCCCTCGAGTTGTTAACTCGTTCCTTCGAACTCTAAGACGAAGAAATGAGAATAATTCAAGGGAACGACTTATCTTGTTACCTCATGGTAATTAAGCCTTTTCCTCGAGTTAATATCTCGTTCTCTCGAGTTATAAAGTCGTTCCCTCAGCATAAAAAAGAACAGTGCATGTTTAAAAGTTAAACTTTATTTATTTTGCATCGATTACGAACAAGTTGTAACAACTTATATTAATCACGTTCGATGGCTCTGGTGGTGGCGTATGTGGTCATTATTGTTGGAGGAAACCGGAGAAAACCTACGTGTATAGACGGAGGACCGCTGTACCGTTTCACATGCCAGGACCCATTGGTGAAAAACGAAGCGCTTTACCACTACTCTATCCAGGCACCAATTCAGTGCATGTCACCTCTTTGTCACCGTAGTATATACATGTATACCGGAAGTTGCTATGTTAAAAAAAAAAAGCAACACGTTTGCAGATGTTAGTTTTCATTGATAAAAACGCTCATAATTGATGTACATAGTGTAAAAAAAATGTAGTGTATCTATTGCGTTTTCGAAACAATATTGCAACTAGATTTGCATACTGCAAATGCACTGGTTTTCGTGATGATCAACAGTTTCAAACCTGATCAGCCAAGTTAAAATACCAGAAAAACAACAAAATGCAAAATGCTTTATATATCTTAGTGATTTTCTTCATTGGTGAATTCAGCTGTGACCAAAACTTAAATTAAAGGCATCTCCAAAGGAATGTGATGTCCCACTGAGCCAGGCCCCCATCTGCTGTGATCAGACCTGTTAATATCTGGTCATCACTGCAGGGAGTCTTTAACCAATACAGTAGCTATGTGTGTAAAACCTCTGATGGGTTGATGCATAACTAAATTACCTGCTACAATGGAAGTGAGATAGTAGGCTAGTTTTACACATACATTCATGACCTGTTACATCCCAACTTAAAGAGCAAAGATAGCAGAGCAGAGTTCTAATTATAGAACATAGGTATCCAGTGAAGCACATTCTGTCAAATTTTCTCAGTTTTTATTCTGGGTCATGTATTTAAATTCTCTATAAATTCATCAATTCTCGACAGATTTGCAAAATTCTTTTTTTGTTGACGAGGTAAGACATTTTTTTTTCCAATGATGACAAAATATAACACATTTAAACTTTAAAGGCTTTGAAATCAGTTCAAAGTATGACCAAACTTCAAACTGCCACCAAACAACCAAATCAACCCCGATCTGAAAAAACTAAATTTCTTCAAAAAGTACTCTTTAGAGGCTTTTGATTTTACCCATATTCTTTCGATAAAATATTTTTAGATTTTGAGATATTTAAGGTCAAAGAAAAAACCAATAATCGCAATATGACCTTGACCTTTGCATTTTTTTAAATTTTGAAACTGCGAAGTCCTTTGAAACAACAAACAATACAATCTGTGAAAATTTCATAAAGATTGATTAAAAAATAATGGCAGAATCATCAAAAAACTAAAAAAATGCCTATTCTCAAAAAAAAAATTCCTCCATATTTTAGTGCACTTTGACCGCTTATTGAAAGCCATTTTATGCATTTTCTGAAATCGCCACCCCATATATTTTGTGTGCAAAGATCTTCGGAATCAATTTCAAAAAACAGAATGAGCGTATCTAATCTCTAACAAAAATGGGCATGTTTTTCGTGGACACACCCTAATTTGCCAGATTTTTTCAAAGATTCAAACATTCAACCTCTACTAGCTCAAAATTTTCAAAGATATGGATATTGCCACTCATCATATTTAAAGGGGCAGTTGACAGAGAACAGAATGCAAAAAACTGCATACAAATAAAATGTCAAATGACAGAGTTATCGGCAATTATATGTTTTGATGCTAAACGCCACCTAGCGGCAAAACTTAGTACTAAAATAAAAAACAAACTTAATGGTGCACAACTTCAGATACATGTGAGTATGCATGGAAATTTTCATATTTGTAGCACTTCTAATCATGCCGCAACAGCGGCCACAAAAAAAGTGCAAAGAATAATAATAATGGAAAAAAAAAAAGGGAAAAAGAAACACAAGAAGAACAGTAGGTTTTCGCGGCTGCGTTGCAGTCCACGAAAACCTAATTACAAGTATATTGCATATAACCATCTCTTATCATTTTCACTACCGTCCCCGGTGGCTGAGTAGTAAAGCGTCCGCCTCGGGAGCGGGAGGTCGTGGGTTCGACATATCAATTAAAGTCGTAAAAATGGTACTGTTATAGCTCCCTTGCTTGGCGCTCAGCATATAAGGGAAGTTGCAGGATTGGTTGGCCTGGTGTCAAGATAATGTGACTTGGTGTGGTATCATGCCACATGTCTACGGCGTGATACTGCAGTGTGGCAGCACTAAATTTGTCTCAAGTAGACATCGTCTCCAAATGACTGAAATTCTGTCGGTGGGACGTTAAACCCAACAAACAAACAAGCAAACCTTTCATTTTCAGTATGTTAAAATGAAAATTTTGTAAGTTATTTGTCTCATTTGTTCCTACCGGTCTATGATTTTCGTCTTGCTGTTTTATGCATACACAAAATATTGGTTAAACATAACAAATTAGCTCAAATCATTAACGTATCGTATTTTTATTCAACAATACCAATATGTTAGAAAAAACATACTTTGGTGTAGCTCACTAATTATTATTATTGTTTTATATATAATGCTAGACATGGTTATTTGGTTACTTATGCTAATGTAAATGAGATTGACATTTAAATCAAGGACATAAAGATCGATACATCCACAGGACTGGTACAATACTTTTTTCAATCAACGAACATGGATTATTATAAATTGTATAAACTCGAGTTTATTTATAAAATATTTTGATATGATAAGCATATAGGATACAATAACTTGTAACTTAATTCAGACTGAGTGTTCATGTCTTGACAGAGTCTGGTTGATATATATGTAATGGTATTAAAAGAAACGAAAAAATAATTATGTAGACTACGTAACCAAAATAGATCAGCATCAGAATATTAAGGTAAAGCCCTTGTAATGGCTCCGCTACGTCTTTGACCACTTAACCTCTACCAAAATAACCAAGGTACCTTAATGAAACATTAGGAAAAACCTTTGTTATCTCTGTGAAAGGCCATGAGGTCCGAAATGTAGCGAAACCATTACATGGACTTAACTTTAATTAGATGTGTTATCACAAAAGACAAAAATATAAGATAAGATCATATTGTTCAATCATTTTTAAGTTTAGTTCAGTTATGAAGAGTGAAAACACCAAAACATTATACATTTTGTACTCGCTAAATTCATATTCACTCCTTTTAAACGTTTAAAGGATGCTCTAAATATGCATGAAATTTATATACATGTATATTGTACAGCTTTTATATGCATTATTTGTTTCAGACGATGATTAAACCTTTGCAGCAGATTCGTTTGAAGGCAAGGCGGAAAAAGGTACTAATTAGTAATGAAAATAATCGAACACTGCATATTTAAGAGATAAGACCATTTTAATAATTACCTAAAAAAGAAACATTTTCATAATAAACAAAGCCATATATACACCGATCCCGTGGCCTAGTGGTTAAGGCATTCGATTAGAGAGTGGGAGGTCAAAGGTTCTCCCCGGCAGGAGAACGTTCTAATATGGCCGGTTGGTGAGCCGCCAGCTAGTTAAATAATGGCTACCGGTTGTCTACCTGCCTGGTGCCCGGCATATAGGAGGAAACATGGGAGGTACTTATAAAAGCAAAGAGGTGTCCGATAAGTCAAAACTGGCTGGCCCTTTCAATTGGGGTGACACCATACCCAATTACTTTAATGCCAAACTGAATTATTATTTTGTTCCTTTGTCTAAAGTGTATCAAACCATGTTGTTAGTAATGCATATGTTTAATAGTTAGACAATTATGGGTCACCCCCGTCCACCCCCCCCCCCCCCCAAAAAAAACAACACAAAAAAACATGATTTTTGTTAACCTTGAATAATTTCTTAGCAATAATTTAATATTCATTCAATTTTTACATCCTACGTTTTCTTTATATCAAAGAGGAGAGCTGAAATGAAATAGATCGCACTTCTTTTTATCATGTGGGGTTTTGCTCGACAGAAATAATAATCCAATGACACGCCTATCACTGTATTAAAGGTGAAACAAATATGAACTACTTCATAACTTAAAACCACCTTCCACCAACAGTGGCATTTTTGGTGAGTAAATCGTAATTTTGAAAAAGAAGGAAGAAAATGATATTTCAATAAATATGTTGATGTCGTTTCACCAATTGGGTTGGAATGTCGATCGGCTTTGGGTTACCATTTCTGTCAAATAGTCACGCTCCCCGAACGTATGAACATATGTTATTTATTGTGTATTAAGTATTTCATTTCATTTGACCTTTGTAATGCTGTGGGCACTTTCGATTGCTTTGCGACCAGTGCAGACCAAGATCAGCCTGCACACCCGTGCAACCCCTATCCCCTTAACAGTTAATGCTACAGTCCAATATAAAGAAATGGTAAGTTCAATTAAGAAATGTAGAATTGTATGGGTAAACAATTTTTTTATATCTTTTCAGACTTTTAAACCAGACATAGATGGATACTTGGTAACTCATTGGAAAACCATACGTCGCTAGATGCTAATATCATTTTGTGATATTATCTGTGATCTTCTAATCACTAGATCACTAAACCACTTGGAACTTTAAATACTTCAAGCCAACTGTTTGACTCTTTGTAAGATATATTCTTAATTTCTCGGCTGAGGTATGGGAGTATACAAGATAAAAATAGAATAATCACCTTCAAAATTGTGCATGAAGATCCCTATAGTAAAAAATAAAAGAAATGATAGGATCGATGACCTATGTATGTGACACGAATTATTAGAATTTTAAGATATTGAATTAAAATATAATCAAGTGATACGATTATTTTTTAAACATTTTATATAAATTAACGCTTAGTGACTCAGAAAATGGTCATCTAAATTGAGTAAGAAATATGGAAAAAAATTAAAAATGATAGGTTCACACACAAACACACACATATATATAGGTTCACACACACACACACACACACACACACACACACACACACACATATATATATATATATATATATATATATATAGGTTCACACACACACACACACACACATATATATATAGGTTCACACACACATACACACACACATATATATATAGGTTCACACACACACACACACACACATATATATATATATATTCTCGAGGGATTTAAAAGCACCGCATGTATAATGCTTCAATTTTTCACTTAATTTTTTTTTCAAAGATTGATCCCGCTTTTGAACTTGTTTTTTCTTTAGTGATAAAAAAGGTATAATGATTAGAAAATAAAGCTTCAAATGTAAAACAAAAAAACCGATTCTGTATTAATAATGATCCGGCACATTTTGTATCAATATTTAAACAGTGCTAGAGAAATGGATAATTTTATAAAAAAAAAAAAGGCATATTTATAGAGAAAATAGAGCTTCAAATGTAAATCATGATAATTTTCTTATTAGAGAAATAAACAAAAAATAAAGTAAAAGTAAAGAAAATAGTGGCTAGAAAAATTCTTACATTTCATTTACGTATATTCTGCACCCTTGTATATGTTGCAATGAATTCATAATAGACTCATATTTACAAGGTAACGCCTTTCAGCACGCTCGATAAAAATATTAAATGGAAGATACGACATAAATTACATTACTAGTTATTAACGTTAGAGTCTGTCAGGTATAGAACACTTTCTATATTGGTAACGAATTTAATTTTGTATTGAAATATCTTTTCTTTCTCTCTCTCTCTCTGAGATTTATTACAATTACTACAATTATCATATTACTAGTATGTTCAAATTTATTGAGTTATTGCAATGTCAGAATCAGAAAACATTAACGTAACAATTTATCTATAAAAAAGCAAACTTAATGTGAAACAAACTTTTAAACGCTATTTTTCCTCAAGTATATATACTATATAGACTAGTTCTTTTTTATATGCCTTTGCTTAATATTATATTATCTTTTTTTTTACTTTCGTCATTGTTTTTTAAACAATTCAAAAGAAACAAGTTCATATATTTAGTATTTTAAAAAGAACTCATAACAAAGCAAGACTAAAATACTGTATTTCATGTCAAAAATATATATTTAAATGTTGTATGTCAAACCATTTTTGTTGTTGTTTTTTTCACTTGACTATGTACTATTCATGTTTTATTTTTGTAATGTAATCTAGAAATTGAATAAAACGAAAGTTCTTATATCCATATATTACGTTTTTATTTGTTTGTTTGCTGTTGTTGTTTTGTATGAAAATACCGGTAAGCATTGTAATAACGTTAACTCGATTGTACTGCAAGAAAAGTATTTAAAATGAAATATGTAAAAAAATAATCAAATGATTATTTTTTATATAAATTGATATAAACTTATACACTCAAATATTTCTACACATGTAAGTGTAGTAGATTTATAGAATGAAACTTTCTTGTCATGGAGCTAGCACGATAGAATATCCAACTTGCATGCCGAAGGTCCCGAGTTCGATTCAAGCTCTTGGCAGTAGGATTTTTTACTTAGTGACATTTTGGCGCCCAATGTAAACAGCCCACAGTTGTAGGGGTGACGGCACCCATAGAAAGTCCCACGGACCCATTCGCTTGTATATTAGATGCATAATATGAAAGTTGTACATATTTACCTTGGAGCTATCTATGTTGTAGTAGCGTGGTAGATATTCGAGCACGCCGAGGGTCCCGAGTTGCTCCATTTCATTTCTTTTTCTTTTGTATGTGAAATTTACACAAAATACTGACAACTAGATGGTTTGAAATGAGAGAGAGAGAGAGAGTAAATACTCCAAGAAAAATGGGTTGGAAATAACTAGGAATAGGGATACAAAGTCATTTCATCATGTCTTTCCTTTCCTGTCACACCAAGGAATGTGAAAGGTCTCCACAGGGACTTCGCAGAGAAGATTCCTCTGGCACCAACCTCCATTGGGAAGAGCCATGTGTACCATCTAGTCTCACACTGATCGCTGGACTTGGCTGTCTTCCTCTTATAGGCCTGTGACCATTTGCTAGGCGCTTCTATGATTCTGACCAAAACATAATGTCTGGTCTTTGTGTGCTCAGCACAATGTCGGGGAAAACCTGTTTCTTTCCAAGGTCGACACGCATCTCCGATGATTCTGCTTGCTCTATGTACATGCTGTTTGGTTGCCGTCCCCGCTGCATTGACAAACTGCATTTTCCTGGTCTCCCTCACTGTTCTCACTGCCAGTTCCCGCAACAACAAAAAAACTGTCATGTCTCTATTTGTGTCTTCCCTGTGATAGGGCTGACTGACCTGATGACAGGACATGCTCTGATGTACCTGTTCTTTCGAACAATGGACAAGTCAAGTTACATATCTTTCCCATTCAATGTAAGTTTGCCGGCTAAGACAACAGGTCAAAGACAGACCTAAGCAGGATGCCAATTCGCAGGGGTTCGCTATTCCATATCTCTGTCCAGGTCAGCTTCCTTTCCTTCTTCTGTCACCGAGTCCATGTCCCCTGGTATCCCATGGTCACAGCCCTAGTGTTTCTTTCCTCTTCCTAAGCAAGGCGAATATCAGCTTGAACCAGAATTACATAGAGGATATTTGTTTATTTTGAATGGATATGGAATATTATTTGATCGTATAGTGATACAATCGTAGCACGATTAAAAATGGGAAAATTGCTTCACTTTAAGATGAAATACTCGTATATTCCATATTCACTAAAAACAAACAAATTTTCTTTTAATTTTATGCAAACTGCTTCTACATACCCATATACATAACCCTTTATAAAGTAAAATAGTAGTTCCTTCAGATCTATATCACTCACACTGTGGGATAGG
This sequence comes from Solen grandis, assembly GCA_021229015.1. Taxonomy (NCBI): domain Eukaryota; kingdom Metazoa; phylum Mollusca; class Bivalvia; order Adapedonta; family Solenidae; genus Solen; species Solen grandis. The sequence goes on along the minus strand of CM037784.1, from coordinate 48,946,030 downwards.
AATTTATCTCACTGGTAAAATTGAGTATTTCATTAGTCAACATAAAATAAATTGGTGCATCTCGTGTTGGTAATTTGTTAATTTTTACCTGGATTTGATTTTCACAAACAAATGACACCGTGAATTTAAAAAAGTTTTCAGCATTCGGATGTTAATGTAGTTAAGATATTGTCGAACTCCCCACATAGTACGACTTCAGTACAGCAAATATATCACAATATAAACATTGAAAACTCATTTTCATAATTTCATTTAATATTTTCTACCATGTTTGAACAATTTTCCATTGTCATCCGAGTGTATTTCTTTCAGAACCGGTGGTATAGCATGACCTTTTCTAGTAAGATATATACATTTATTTATTCAGAATTGAAGACAAAATCTATCATAAAACAATTTTGTGTACATTGCTGCTTACATTAGCAACCATTGAAATTGACCCTATGTCAAAATTTAATGCTTATCAATTTTCAACTCGACAGTTTTGATTATTATTAATGTTGAAAACTTATTAAATATATGAAAAGAAGAGAGTCGTTAGTCAGTTAAATTATGCCATACTTTCTAATTTCTATTAATGTATGGTATTTGTTAGTACATCATTACAAACAAAATCTAATATATTTAACATTTTATTAATGTTCAAACTGTCAGTGGCGGGTACAAAATATACTGATCATTGAATACTGCAGACTTTTGAATAATCTTTCTCGACACTAGCCGGCAGGTTGTTTTCTCTCCTTTGTATTAGCGTGTCCACCATCTGGAAGGCAATTTGAAATAATTAATAATCATGTATGTCCATGTGGGAACGTATGTGGGAATTGTAGTTAGACAGACGATTTGGTGATAAAATATAAATGTTGTGTTATATAGGTGACTTATAGGCCCATTGGGCCGGGTGTGTTAAATAATCCACATTGATTTATTGTTTATATATTTATACTATGCACAAGTCACTATAATAAAATATTTCTTATAAATAGAGCAGCTCGATTGACTGCAATCTATAAATAGAGAATGTGACGTAAATGGGTAGGCGTGGATCCAGCCATGACCACCCAGCGCATGCGGATAAATACATTTTTTTACGGTTTAAAGGCATGAAGTCGGTATTTGAGGGTTGGGCGGTTTCAAGTTATACGTGTCATTAACACGTATCGACTAAATTTGTGAAAAATATGGCAATTAGAATTTAACAGTATGTTTGTTATTATTTGATATATCGACCGAGGAAAACAATGGGCAAACTGAAAGTTTTATATGCCCCTTCTACGGAGTTAGGTTAGGCAAAAAAAAGTTCCGTTTCTGGAAAAAGTGGGTCGGTAGGTCGGAATTTTATTTATTTATTATTATTTTTTACATCCAGCAAATAAAAAAATGAGTCGGTAGGTCGGGATTTTATTTTTATTTTTTTACATCAAACAAAAGGTAGAAAAGAAAAAATATTTTTTTTCAAAGGCGGAAAGGTAAAAAAAACCTTAAGGGTCTGTCAAATTATAGAGGAAATAGCGTCGGTCGGGAGACCAAAAACGGAACTGTTTTTTTTTTTTTTTTTTTTTTTTTTTTTTTTGGGGGGGGGGGGGGGGTGGCCTTAGGGGAATTAAAAAAGAAAGTACTTATATAGCCATGTGTTCATATTTTATGTCACTTACAGCGAGAACCTCGGCGAAGTCCAGCGTACCACTCTCGTCCGAGTCGATCTCTTTGAACGTTTTTTCGACCATCATGTCAGTCACGTGATCACCCATTATGCTCTTTAGAAGTGTTTTCAACTCATGTAGTTCAATCAGCTGTGAAGAAAAACATGCGAAACGGTTATGTTGAAAATGGCCCAAAGGTAAGTCATGGGATCATTCCGCGACACGACAAAATAATAGTTGGCTCTCAGTTCCAGGTATAGGTAGTTCCAGGACTGGTTGGTCTGACTGGATAATGTAACTACATCTGGTCTTATTTCATTTGTTTATAGCATGATATAAAAATTAGGCAGCTTAAAATATGTCCCTTATGACTACTATACTGTCAATGGGTGTAAAACCTACAATGCGACAATGCGAGCAAACAAACCACAAAAAAGCGGTGAGCGGGTGTTTGTTTGTTTATTGGGTTTAACGTCATATCGACAGTAAAAACAAAAGAAGAAAAAAAGGTTTAAGATTCGTATACGCAAGATCACAGATATAAATATTTGTGGGGGCCTCCGTGGCCGAGAGGGTGAAGTCGCTAACTCACTCATTTAGTCCCTCGCCGCGTGGGTTCGAATCCCGACAGGGACATTCGGATTTTCATGTGAGAAAGCCTCCCAGCTGGCTTGCGGTAGGTCGGTGGTTCTATCCAGATGCCTCCGTGCATTCGGGTCTTCCTCCACCTGTAATTAGCTGGACGTCGCTATATGACTGAACTATTGTCGAAGCGACGGTAAACTCAAGTAGTCAAGTTAAATATATGTGATCTTTTTCCTTCATAGCGGTAATGGGTTTCCGTAACGCAATGAAATGGTCACATTTCTTCATGTTGTATTGTGCATGTAAGAAATTCGTAGATTCTACGCAGGACTAAGATTAAAGTTCGTGCAAAGTTGCGGCGGCAATAAAGTTACAGGGCCGTGCCAGCTCTTGGATTGTACTTCTTGGCCTGTCTGACCCAAGGGATCGAACATTCATTATGCTAAAGGATTAATACAAAATTATTAGTGTTGCTATGAAACTCCAATTCTGATATCAAATAACAAATATGAAAGTTATGAAGGTTAATTAGTCACTCAGTGAGTGAACTAAAGCTGTTACATTAAAGTTTAATATAGGATGATTATTTATTTATTTATTTATTTATTTGTTTGTTTGTTTGTTTGTTTGTTTTTCAATTAATTGAACATGAAACATTACTGTTTGTCACCATGACAACGCAATTATTTTTTATGATGATATCAAAGAAATGAAAGCTCGATACTCACGCCACTCTCGTCCATGTCAGCTTGGATAAATTTGATTTCCGTGGTCAGGGCTCTGTGGAGCGTCATGTATGGAAACATGTCGGCTATTTGCTGCAAATTTAAACAAAAAAAAGTTAATCAACATTTGCTAAAAAAAAAAAAAAAAAAAAAAACATTCCGGGTGAGAGGTAGTGAGTCTCTCAATAAAAACAGGGTTTCTATGCTACCAACGAGGGGTATTTAAAAAAGAATCAGTGTTATTTTGATCTACTGTTCTAGTTTTTGGGCCGGTCTGACTAGCGTTTAGCAGTTGCATGACCTTGCTTTTATAGAGACCATTATATAAATCAATCAAGAATGTAATTGATTTTCAAAGAATGTATAATTACATGGATTAATACAATCCATAAAAGTTGTGTTTGTGTCGTGTGTGTGAATCGTTTTAGTGTAAAAATAAAAAGCAAAAACAGCGCCGAAAATACAAAAATATTAAATTATGCTCCCAGAATTTTGATTGATTGATTTTTTTAGTTTAACGTCGCTGCGACAGTATTTCAGTAATATAGCGACGTCTAGCTAACTACAGGTGGAGGAAGACCCCAAATGCACTAACGCATCCAGGTCCCGGAATTTTGAATAAAATCTTGTGAAATAATAAAAAAGAATGATATTATTTGAAGAAATGAAGATGATGTTATTTTTGCAATGTCACCAAGTCACTCAAAACACATTTTTATTTTTTATTTATTTATTCCAGATACAAGAGACAACCCCCCTTCCCCAACCATACACACACCAGTTCGACTTCAAAAAAATCTTACTTACTTTTATACTTTTAAAACTAATTCTTAATAGAAGTGATTACTTAAGTGTTAGATAGTCAAAGTAATAAAATAAATCATTTGACGAAAGTATTGTTTTTTTTAGTGTGTGTTTTTTTTTGGAAACAGCAGAAACTAATATCAACCAACATTCGCTTGAAAGTCATTAATTTTGCCTACCCAGTAGTAAGTGCACCGCTGACCGTCCGGAGGTTTGAACCTCGGAATCGGGGGATGGCTAAAGCCACACGCACATGGCGGCCAGTTATAGACAAATTCTTCTTCCACAGTGTCCTCGTCCGCTGTCTTATTTTCAGACGGAACTTTTGGAACAAGGCTGCAGCGACGCTTCTTGATTTTTTTCTTGGCCGCCGGCTTTGTTCTCTAGATATTGAAAGAAATGGCAATTTGATTACTTATTAAAAATATTTTAGTCTTTCCTGGAATCATCAAGTAATAATAACTCAATGTGAATAATAATTACTCTAACCTTTTTATTTATTTATTTATTTATTTATTTATTTATTTATTTATTTATTTTTTCGGACCCAGTGGCCGAAAGCAGTTAGTGCGCACGTTTCGTAACCGGGAAAGTTCAAACCTAGGGCACCACACATCAAGGTCGTTCAAAATGTATAGTACAGTTATATCTCCAATGTGCTTGACGCTCGCGCATCAGTGTGGTTCATCCATTGCAAGAATAATGTCACTAGGTATCTTGTTCTTATCGCATAGCATATCAAAGTGTTTCCCCGCATTGTTTGTCCATTGCCAGGATAATGATAAAAGGTATGGCATCATACAAATTTTCAATAAAGTAATTAGTCCACAAATGACTAACAATGAAAACTTTCCTTAGATCTGATTTTGTTTATAGCGAATAAAGGTGTGTTCAGTTCGGAAGTATATCTCGCTGAATAATCAAATAATCCTACAGACATATTTTTATGAGCAATATTTCGAAACAAACTTATTCAGCGATAACTCGCGTTCATATGAACTCTTTGAAATGTACAAAACTGAAAAAAAATATCTGATAGAAGAAATAAGCATATTATGTCTGAGTTTCAAAAAAAAATAATCACGAACCGTGCGCTTATTCAACAAGTCTTCAGCAGTTACTCCCCTTGATAAACACACCTCAGTTTAGATTTATTTCATTTAAATAGCGTTGCGTAGTATGGGCTTATTCGTCGATAGCAACAAGTACAACGGTTGAAGGCCTTTACTAAAGAATACAAGTAGTTAACATATCAATGTACGAGTACTCCAAACGAACAAGATAAACAATAGAAAAAATTGGGAAAAATATTATTTCATCAGTAGATTTAACATTTGAATCAGGCTCGAACTTTATGAAAAATACTTAGAGCTATGTTCTTCATAATTAAAATCTTTAAAAAAAAAGGTAAGATCATTTATGTTTATCGAATATGCTGACATTAGTTAAGTTAGTGTGGTTGTTGGGTTTTACGTTCCACTGGCAGTATTTCAGTCATTTGGAGATGATGTCTACTTGAGACCGATGTAGTGCTGCCACACTGCAGTATCACGCCGTAAACATGTGTCATGATACCACAACCAGTCACATTATCCTGACACCAGGCCAACCAGTCCTGGATCTACCCATAAGCAAGGGAGCTGTACCAGTATCACTTTTACGAACATCAATAATTAGCTTCCTACCATATTCACGAAGAAAAGGGTAATTAGTTATTATTCGGAAAATAACACGAAGACAGAACATTACATAGAATAAATACATGTACCAACAATTAACCGCATTTGAACGTTCAGTCGACAAAAGGATCCGATGGGGTTAAAGGGACCCCAATCTCAAACTTCCCGATTTCTCTGAGACATGCTAATTATGTTTTTTAGCGCTTGGAAAGAAGTTCGAAACTCGCAAAAAATATTGAGCGCTTAATGTGGTTGGTTGAAATGGATGAAGCCAGATTGATTCGGAGGCAGGTTTATTAAGTGAGTACTACTTTGAGTAGAATTCATGCGGGGGGATACCTTTTGCGGTTTCTTAGAAGTCATCATTGCTTCTAGTTCTTTCATAACAGACACCAGCTCCTGGTCCATGGCTGCAGATGCACTCTCCGGATAGTATGCTGGGGAGAACTACAAGTGTTGGGGTTTGAAGAAGAAGAATCAAATATAATTCGACAGAACTCTCCTATTTTATAAGAATTGCTTTATAATTTATGAGTTGAATGTACATTTTTAATATATTCTAGCATTATGTCGTCATGGTCCAGTGGTACTATTCACTGACTACATCCGAAGGCTGGGAATTTACTTATAACTTTCAATGTATTTTCAAACGCAAAGTACAGGTCCAACTAAGACGGGAATGATAAATAAAATTTGTCAAATTGTTTTCCAAGAAAACACTCCAGTGTGTTTGTAAATAATATCATATACTGGATATAAATACCACAACATACAGAGAAACGAAATGAAGTTCACAATGTCCAAGTAAATTTCAACATTAGAATACTTCAGGAAAAATCGAGAAGATCCGCAGATCATTAAAAGGCGCCATGATACAGTGGTTGCGACCTTTGTGATGTAAGTTTGACCCCAGCTTGTACGAGATTTTTTCGGCACAGAGTACATGCACAACCCAGATACCGTCGAGAGATATTCATAATACTGAATTCATAAATCGTAAAAGCTTGTTAAAACATGTAAGATCTAGATATTTTTAAGAAAATCAATGTGGACTTGAAAATGTATCAACTAATATACTTACAGAAATGTTACACCGCTGGGTAGGTTTATTTTTTAGCCTTATGTATTGAATAAACTTAATGTACTATTATGAGTGCCTCGACATAAATGCGAAAACTCTGTTTACATAACGACGTCACCGTGGAGACCAGATGACGTAATGACGATTGTAAGCAAAGTTTAGTGTTATGACGTCACACGATGTCATACTATACACGTACATTCGATTTTGGTTTTAGCAAATTTATAAAACAGAACACTTATATACAATGAATTGAAATGGTTACTTTTTAATATAACTTTTTGCTTAAACCTTGCATCACTAAGACGTAGATCTAATAATAAAAAAAAACTCGTTTCCACTAACCACACCGATCCTATGTTTTTGTACAGACCCTAAACTTTTATTTCGTTGCATTCAGTCTATTACGGTTTCAAACATTGTTTTTCGTCACTTCCTCTAAAAAAATAAAGTAAAACAGGAAAAAAGTTAAAAATAAAAAAATGTTCAGCCGACCTACCGACCCTATTATTTTTCGGAGATGTGGGAAACAAACAACTTTTTTTCGCCTAACGGTGACTCATGTCCCCAACACATAGCACCATGATGCATTAAAATGATAATTGATTCACAATACGGTGGTTGAAAGTGAAAAATATGTTTAAAAATTGTTTGAATATTAATAATATTGAAGATGCATTAAAATATACACATATAAAAAGAAATTTAAAAAAAAAGAATAAATAAATAAAAAGAAAGAAAAGCGGGACATAACTAAAAGCGACCGACGACTTCCCATATTTAGTTTAAACATATTTATTCAATTAGACATAGCACATAGTTACATACATACAATCAAGGTAGGATTAGAACGAAAGATAAATCTTATCGTGTTCTTTTCCGATACATGAAATTGTAAACAAAATAACATGGCTGAGAAAATATATATAGCACATATAAGTGAAAATAAACGAGAAAATAAATTGGACAGTACAGAGAAAAAGGAAAGGAAGCGCTGACTGGATTGGACTGATATTAATGATGGGTGACACGATTGGAAATTGGTAGACAAAATCAAAATACATACTCTCTCTCTCTCAATCTTTCTATCGTTGACTATTAAATCGTTTCGAGGATTCAATGTATCTGTGTACAGCGTTTACTATTTTAATATTAAAATCATAAGAAAGATTACTATCGCCATATAATAACAATCCTAGGTCGATATTTTGTATAAATGACAGTTCAATCAACAGTTCAAGTCTGGCATTGTTAAACCTAGGGCAATAGAAAAAGAAATGTTCAGCAGTTTCTATTGAACCACAGGTACATAAGGGGGAATCTATTATATTTTTCATAAATAATGTATGACTTAATTGACTGCAATTATTGCGTAATCTGGCGTGGTATATTTGGTATTTTCTGTTACCGTGATAGTAATGCCGTGGTACAATTTTATTATTTTGATTTAGTAGTCTTTTAAAAACAGCCACAGATCTTGCATTTTTTAAATCGTTTGGTAAATTATTCCATTCCCGAATAGCTGATGGAAGAAGAGTTATAGTACGAGGTTGAGTTAGCATGGATAGTTTGAATATTGTTCGAGTTTCTAAGGTTATAATTAGATATACTACCAACCTGTTCAGGAATTAAGTCATGTAAGTATGTTGGTGTTAAACCATGTAATATTTTATAAAATAAAATTAATTTATGTTTTCTTCTTCTTGATTGAAGTGATTCCCAACCAATTCCATTTTCTAATGCGTCAATAGATACAAGTTTAGTTGTTCCTGTAACAATTCTAGCGGCCTCGTTTTGAATTTTGTCTAATTCTGTTTTTTCATATGAGTTACAGTTATCAAATATTACATCACCATACTCTAATAAAGGCCTGATAAAAGATATATAGATTGTTTCTAACGCTGACCGATCTAGCAAAAATTTCATTCTTTTCATTATATTAATGCGTGACCATGCTTTAGACTTAACATATTCTATGTGATTATGCCAAGAAAGAGTGTTCGTAAAATACAAACCCAAATGTTTATGAGACTCAACTTCTGTTATCACTTCATTATTCATTAGCACTTGAGGGTGATTAGCAATTGTTTTTTTGCGTGTAAAAAGTAAAGACTCAGTTTTTTTTGGATTAAATTTAACTAACCATTTATCAGCCCAATCTTTAATTGTTCTTAAATCGTTATTGAGAGAGGTTGATGCAGTCACAGGATTATCGACGATTACATATAGTGCAGTATCATCTGCAAACAATCTAATATATGAGTTTATATGATTAACGATATCATTAATATAGATTAAAAACAAAAGAGGCCCTAACAAAAACCCTTGAGGGACGCCGGCTCTTATAAAGACTGGGTCGGACTTGACACCATGTACAACAACGCGCTGGGTCCGGTTGGATAAGTAATCTTTAAACCATTCGAGCAAGTCTCCTGTGATACCGGCAGCCTTAAGTTTGATAATTAAACCCTTGTGCCAAACTCGATCAAAGGCCTTGCTAATATCACAGAAAATCGCTCGAACCTCTTTTCCTGAGTCTAAGGTAGATGATATAAAATTATCACCTGGAGTAAAACCTGACTGAAACTGTGTCACTATATTACTCTCAATGAAAAAATTATGAACATATTTAAAAACACATTTCTCAAAAACTTTTTCAATGCAACTTAATAAGGACACTGGACGATAATTGGACACAATAGATCGATCCCCAGATTTAAAATTAGGACATACATAAGCTTCTTTCCATGAGGTTGGAACTGTACCCAGTGTTAATGATGTATTGAAAAGGTCACATAGAGGAATCGACAATTCATTTGACAGTTCACGAAGTACATAATTGTTAATTAAATCAGGACCTACAGCCTTTCCTAATTTCAAATTTTTCAAAACATCCATTATGTCTTGTTGAGTAAGTATTATTGAACTAATTGATTTTTCTGATTGTGATAATATTGGTATATTTGTATTTGATTCATCAATAAGTGTTTGTTCTTGAAAATAGTTATTAAAAAGATTAGCTTTTTCTATATCATCAGTTATTACTGATCCGTTACATTCTAAGGATGGTAATTCATTAGACTGCTTATCATTGATGAATATCTTTAATGTGGACCACCATTGTTTTGAGTTTCTTTTACAAGATTTAAGTTTTAATGATAATTTCGATAAGTATTCTTCCTTACTTTTTCTAATATTTGATATTATTTCATTCCTAAGTTGTCTGAAAACATACCAGTGATGTTCACACATAGTTTTCTTTGCTTTTCTGAAAGCTCTCTTACGTTTTCTAATTAGAGATTTAATTTTGCTTGTTATCCAAGGGTGTTCATTTGGAAATATTCGAACTTGCTTATTTGGTATACATTCCCTGCATATTTTATGAATATATTCTGTAATATTTATAGCATACTTATTTATATCAGTATCTTTAAGTAACTTCCAATCAGTATTACTAGCTAGGCTTCTTAAATTTTCGTAGTCCCCTTTTTCAAAGTACCAAACGTGACGATTAAATGTTTTAGGTATATTTTTCTTAAAGTTTAAAACGCAAAAAATAGGACAATGATACCTTATATTTTGAGGAAGGAAAGGTTCACCCACATCACATAACATTACATGATCGTGATTCTTGACAAATATGAGGTCTATTAAACTTGATGAGTTTTCAGTGAAATGAGTTTCACTTTGTATACATTGATATAGGGAATTATACATACATAGTGAGTCAATTTTATTTCTCGAACTGGACTTTTTTAAGTTTAGATTAAAATCACCTGTAATTATAATATTGTCAAAATTTAAATCGCAAGCAAGATTAATAGAGTCCTCAATCACCAAATGTTTAGCTACTTCTGTATTTGGAGGTCTGTAGTATAAACCAAACAAAATAGACTTGCACTTTAGTTTAACTTCAATCCAAATACACTCTATACCAACGGGTTCTAAGTCTAATCTTCGTTTATAACAAATATTACTTTTAACATAAATAATGACACCTCCATGACAGTCAAAACTTCTATCCTTCCTTTCAGGTGGTGAAAAGCTTGGTATAAGAATATCATTATTTGATATTTCTGGGCTAAGCCAGGTTTCAGAAAAGGCTAGAATGTCAAAATCTTTTAGTTCGGTAGACAATATATCCAATTTTTGAAAAATACTTTGAACATTATAATGTACAAATGTAAAATACTTGGAAAAGTCAATTGACTGACAAAGTGTAGAGGAGAGATATGAACTATCACTGTGTACTGATGTTTCTGGACCAGGATTTGGATGGATGTCACCAGACAGTAAAATTAAAAGCATGATGCACATAGCAGCAAAAGCAAGTACAAAACATATAATTAGTATATGTATGTCTATACAAGAATGAACAACACATCTAGCTCTTAGATAATGACAACTGTTAACTTTCCGAAACGTTGAAGAATGTTCATGTATTCTACTAATTATCGAGATGCTGTGATGAACATCGCTTATGATAGCTAATAAAAATACCAGAGTGAGAGAGAGAGTAAAGCCATGGAATATATTAGCTGGCCTGAGTCTGAAGTCGGCTATATAAACTGTATAACGCATATCAACTATAAATCTGACGCTTTCGAAAGAAACAACCCCAGACCCTGGCCACTATACACCATAGCAATGCACAGCCCATATCTGCACCCACGCATGCCATCAATCCAGCAGAGAACACAATAGTAAGAAAAACAGAAACAAGTAATGAAAAGATTATCAAAGACATGATTGAAACAGAACAGAAAAAAGTTTTATCAGCTGTGGCTAAATCAAGTTAATATTAGGCATGCAGCCATTTTAAATGTCAAGATAATTTCTTTATCTAAATCCATCGCTATATGATAACGGCTCTCATGGTAAATGTTAAAATAAAGAAAAAGACATTTTCACATACAAAGTAACATTATATGCATTGCACATACACATTCCCATATTTGTGTGTGGTCCTTATCCCAATTCTTGTTTGGTTAGAGTGTAAAATAATACAGGTATATTTATTCATAAATATGAATTCTATTAGACGAAAAACGATTTGACTAATAATAACGACTTGAAAAGGTTTGGATTGGTTAGCAGTCTCTAAGAAACGGTAAATATTCTAGCCTATCGCTATAATATATGTAGTCGCTTCAGGTCACACCATGCCGATTTGACTCGCAATGCATCGCCAAGACATCAACAGGACATCGTCGAAAAGATAAGTTTCGGCTGGCGACGACATGCACAAAGTTTTTGTGCCGGAGCGAGCAACGGATCTCCGGAATGGTTTCGTTGATGTCGGCAGAGCACAGGTAGAGCAACTTTCCGGTGCACTCAATAGGTCTAAGACCACAATTAATTTAACTATATGTTCTATAAAAGCATATATACAAATGACAATTTCTGTAAAGGAAAATGACATCCAAACTTACCCTCATTAGATAGATCTATTCAAGAGAAATAATTCTGTATATTTTAAACATGGGCTCATCCGACTAATTTTTTACCTATTTAAGGCCAAATAACATACGTATGAATTTAATGCACCGGTCGGCCATTTCACACCAATTTTCTCACAAATTCCCCTCTCAGCAATGCTCAACGTGTAAGGTTGTTGTGCAATAAGGCCTCCAAATTGGGCATTTTATGACTATTTTAACTGTGTTCTATAGGATTTCATCCTTTATTGCATGTCTTTCAGTCAAAAATTCACCATAATTCAGCATTAAATAGGGTCACTATTTTTTGTGTGGGCACATCCGGATGCAGAGTAACCAAGGGCAGGTAACTGTGGTCTTAGTTCTATTTAATGGTACAGATGCGATACCATCGTCCTGGCGATTTAAGCGATATAAAACCGTACTTCTACTGTACCGGAAATCGTTAAGGTGAAAGAAAAGTGGTAATCGGTAGCACATCGGCACATCGGTAGCACATCGGCTCTAACCACACTGGTATCACAAACTTTGATACAGAAATTCGTTACGTTCCTAAATTCGGGTATCGATACTGTGTCATCTCTGCGATAGGCTCTGAGATGTATTTGGAAGGAGAATTAACGTAATCCTAGGTAACAGAAAGTCTGGCGTTGAATGTTTGCTGCGAGTCGCATTACAAAAGAAATATATACAAAAATATATAAATAAATAATGCCGTTATTATTACGCCACATTGGTCAATATTCGCGTGTTCCGGTAAGTGAAAAAAAGGGGGGGGGGGGGGAGAGAGATATCAATACGTTAACAAGACTTAGAAAACGACATTCCTTTAATTTACATAATGTGTTGTTCTTATTGTTAAAATATAACAAGTGGTCTAAACCAGTGATTCCAAATCGACGTAAAATCAGTATTCAACTCCAATGGTATGAAAAAAAAAAGCTTTTAAAACTGTTTAAAACACGAATATCAGCCCAAGCGTATCAGTTTCTTTCAATTCATGTAAATATTGCATTGACTTTAATAGATAAAGCACATTCATAGCATTGTTTAATCCTAGAGGTTCAAATGTTACAAGTTTCGTGGGACATTGGGATATGTGAAACGACACACGGGCGGGTGAGTACCACTGTCCTGTTGCCGCGGGTTTGTTACGTGACGGGGCGGGTGGCTGTCTTAAGCGTTGGCATTGTGTCCCGCTGAACAATGGTCTGTACCGACAGCTCGGGTGGATACTTTGATACAGTTGATAACATTTATATCAAACTAGAGACCCATGTATACAGGGTATACACAAACCGGGTAACGCGTCGTGTATATACACATTATTGTTTCCCACGTGCGCTAATTGGTACTAATTACTAGGAGGATAAATTTGATAAACCTTTAAAATGGTGCGTATAAGTGTTGTGTTGAACAAATTTTTATAAAGTTGGTGTGTTAATAAGCGATTAAGGAAACACGAAAATTCATTTTTTTTTACATATATGAAAATGTGTAACAATTAAATAAGCAGATTTTTTGTCTCAGAATAACGACAACGTTTATCCGTGGATATACTGAACATACATGTGTGTTTATATATTTGGTTTATCATTATTATGCATTTTTCCCATGAATATAAATTCTTATTAGAAATTAGAATTCAAGAAGTCAAGTGTAGATATCGGTCTTATAATAGGACTGACAACTCGGAGAACCTGGCATATATTTGATCAATCATTCGAAATATATTTTCATCTGATACAAAAATACAAAAAATGAGCTTGTTTGATTTTTTTAATTTTCTTTTTAAAAAAAACAACAAAAAAAAAACAAACAAAAACAAAACCAGTCACTCTTTACTCGAGATGCTTGCTCTTGATCTAATATTAATTGCAAGACTCTTCTTTAAGGACTTCATTCATTTGAGATGTTAATGAAACGCGATCTGGAACTTGTCAAATGTCAATTCTATTATATATAAAATAAGGTCAGAGTGGTATGTTACACGTTAATTCAATTATATAATATTATACCTCAGCAGATTATACTCAATTAAAGAAAAGAAGAAGAAAGTGGAAATACATTTCGACCTCTCTCTCTCTCTCTCTCTCTCTCTCTCTCTCTCTGTCTCTGGAAGTGTAGCGTCCAACAAAGGTCATCTCCTGATAAAGGGTCTACTTCCTGTTCCCCCCCCCCCCCCCCGCAAAAAAAAAACAATTGAGTGTCAGACTTGACATAAGCCTCTTGATAACAGATACATACACATTGTAGGATTGCTTATGGGAGAAATGTTCTAACTTTCACTCAATGCAAACACAATGCATTAAATATGAAAATGTTTTTTTTTTTTTTTAATATCTATTTTGCATACTTGTCCAATTATGTATTTTCAGGCGGAACAAATGACAGAAGAGCAGATAGCAGGTAGGCACCATAAATGCAGACATTAAAACACACCCTAAAACCATGTCCAGGACAGGTGGGACCCGTTAATTCAGTTAATTCAGTAATACGGCTGCCTCGAACACGAAAGCCTTGTTTAGAAACATTTATTTGTCCCACGTGCATATAAAACTTCATCGTCGGAAACTCACTAGCAACTCATTTTGTTACTCTCCATGTGGCTGCTGTAGTGAATCGTTATAGGCAGTGTTGGATATCCGACAGGGATAAAGCTGTTTAATTCATTAATCAAGCCGTTTCACGCGTATAGGTCATGTATTATAATTATAACAGAAGTGACCGGATAAACGGGGTTCCAGTAACGTTAACTCATTTGCTGAACAGGCTAGGTTCTAAATAAATGTATGGAATTTCGTAACTCTAACCTCTGTGCCAAACGATCCGATTCTTAAATCTGATAACCATCTCCGAAGAAGAGTTTTATCAAGAGAAAAGAACTCGACATGGGTGTAATACGCCGTATATGTAATTAAGGTCGAACATTTTTTTTAACTATATTCTTCTTTGCTTTAGTTCGTTTTAGTTCTATGATATTTATGAGAAATTATTGAGGATATTCCTATGTTACAGTGTGTCTCTTTTTATTAGTGCGCTGTTTTAACGTTCGTTGTTACAAATTATACTTGCATTACTGAATTGACATCATTAGCAAAACATGCGGTCATATAAATCATGTGATTTATAAAATACTTTAATAAATAGATTTCTTCATTAATGCATTTATGAACACATTTTAAAAAAACATGTTCAATGTGAGGAAATAAGCAATCACTTAAAATGAGTTTTCAATTAAATATGACAATTTATTGTCACTTATTTACATCCTCGGACACCCTCGGTCACTTCATACACTATTCATTGATTTATGGAGAATAGCGAAACCAGTAACCGTGGGTTATCCAACGATGCTTATTTAAGGCAATTTAGCCAGATGAAAGGAGCATGAATGAATAAAAGCAAAGGAACTGTACAACTCTTCCCTGCTGATTTTAACCATCAATCAAATTTACACAGCCGCATGCCATGTTAGTCCTTATTTGTTGACAATGCGTGATTGCGCTTATCAAAAGAGTCGGGTATTATAACTTCGTACCTGGGACGGATCAATGTAGACGGTGTCCTCCCATTGTTAAGGTAGATATTTGTCTTCGACATACACAAAAGGGTGTAAACTGAAGTCGCTGGCTTAAAGCAGGATAGAAAATTGTAACAAATGGTGCCCGGAGGTTTTTATCAGGGAGGCAACATATACAATATCTACAGGAGCGAGTGGTCTCGATAATAAAATCTGTATTTTAGTAAGATTTTCAAGTTCAGTTTGAAAGTATGGCCAATTTATTCAGTTGGGGTTTTAATATGATTGAGTTGGAGCCTGGTGTCGTACTTAAGTATTTTGAGAAAAGGAAACCTGTAGGAAGCCAGCTCATTGACCTAAATGGAAAGGTCATCAGACCCTTGGACCTCTCTACAGTGCAGACTTCGCATAATGCGATCATTTTTGACATGCGGTCTACATCTGTATGTTTGCGCACGCGCCTTTTAAATTGTCAGAATCTGATAAAAAAATCATTGGGGTTTTGTGAACCTATTAAGACTTTTGAGTCCGAGCTAAGAGCAAGTTGAGACTAAGCTAGCCTATTGCAACAAATTATGCGACCTCATTGCGTTTACAACGGTCGCACAACTTTTGCGAGTGTTTTGAACCGTTCGATACACTCGCAGTCGTCTTTGCGACCGTTGGAGAATGATTGTGACCAAAACAGATGGCTTATGAGATCGTGAATAGTTTGCTACCCTAGTATGAATGAGGGCGATGCCATTTTTTTTTTATCTAAAGTCGGTTGCAAAACCGGTGTAAACGGATTGTAAAGGCGAAGTTTTATGTTTCGTTGTGTTCTAAAAATGAAGAGTTACAACAGAAACATTGTTCCGTATATATCTATAACAGTGCCTTCTTCACTATTTAAATTGTAACTGAAATAATTCAAATAATCAAGCCTCGGTCCGTCTGACTTCCTACCTACCAACATAATTGCTGTGTTTCACTTATATTTGCCTGGTTCTCTATTTTGAAATTGCCTTTTATCCCCACTTTGTCACATATAAAAAATGAAGTTGAAAGAGGCATTCAATCTGTTCCCAAAGCATGAGATAAAACCGTCTTATACGGTATGTCCTGTTTCTCAGAATTTAAGGAGGCGTTCAGTCTGTTTGACAAGAATGGTGATGGCACGATATCCTCCAGGGAACTGGGTATCGTCATGCGGTCCCTGGGGCAGAACCCAACAGAAGCCGAAATTCGGGATATGATCGACGAAGTGGATGCAGACGGTAAGTAAATTTGCTGGAAGAAACGGACAGTTCCTCGCTTAAAATGCATGTTGCTGCCACGTGATTTACGTAGGGAATCTTGATTGACCTCTGACCTGTGTCATTGTAAACATTTATTTCTTTTCTTGTCTGCTGTATGTGTCTATTTCAAATGTTTGTTAGTTATCGTCTATATTTTATTTCTCATGGAATATTTCGCAAGCGACCTGGAGCGGAACGCTGCGATAAATCCATAAAATTCAAAATATGAACGATAATGTATTTACAGTTTGTCTTGTACGCCATACAGCTTTGCCTTTGACCTCGTATTTAACCGACCCCCGTCTGATTGAAGTACACGTGACGGTTTAGAATCAGTATAAATGGTCAATTTTTATAAGGCTATATGCAACATATGAATAATCAGTCGCCGCCGCAACAAGCTCCGCCCATTATGTCCTATGATCAAGTAGGCACCGTACACACAAATATTTATTTCCGTATCGAGACCATTGTATACATGCAATATATTTTTCAAAAGAAATGCAAGCATTTCATTGGACGATTAAGTAGGACAAATTGTAGAATATGGTTAGCAAATAAAATGATCTTGTGAACGATGTTATTGTAGATTTATCAAAGAGTTTAAAACGATTGGCAGAAATGTCTAACCAAGTTTTAAGACCTATTATGTAACACAACTATCAAGCGAAATAATATCTATGAAAACGGTGGAGTTCCAGAGGGTCATACCAGGAATATAAATTGATAAATAGGATACAGAAAGTATTTGAATCATAATCGTAATTATAGGCACTAATAAATGAAAAAAGTAACACATAAAAAACTTAAATAGAACCAAGTTTATTCAAATCATGTTCCAGGGGTTAAAATTGGTCTACCCCAGGGGTCACTTGACTTATGTAGTAAAAAGTTTAAAAAAATCTTGTGACAACAAAGCCTGGAATTTAGATATTTGGAATGCTATGGTGTGGAATTGAAATGATCTTCCTATTTTCATGGGTTTTTTTAAGACTATGGTTTAATATAGTAATTTGTACAGGCAAAAAAGGCAATTCATTTGATAAATACGTTAGTATAATTTGATAAGTGTAATGGATATGTAGAAAATAAAATGTGAATTATGTACGCGTCGCCATATCTAAGAACCATTTTTGTCCACCGACTGTTTACCATATACGAGAAAATCATATAATTGCAATTTACGAAAATGGGTAATATAGCACATACGTCAAGAGGCCCGAATATACTTATGTTCATAGAACTTTTCCTTTTTAGGACTTTACTTTTCTTCCTCTTTCAACATATTAGAAACCAGCGGGACCTTTATTTATAGAATATCCCATGGAACTAGACAGATTACGTGTGATGGGTGTATACCAGCATATGAATTAATTCCAGGAAACGGAACGATAGATTTCCCCGAATTTTTATCGATGATGAGTCGAAATTAAATGACATAGAGAATGAGGACGAACTTCGAGAGGCTTTTAAGACGTTCGACCGCGACGGAAACGGACTAATCAGCGCGGCAGAACTGCGTCACGTGATGACGAATCTGGGAGAGAAACTTTCTGATGAAGAAGTTGATGAGATGATCCGAGAGGCTGATATTGATGGAGATGGCATGGTGAATTATTTTGGTAAGTTTTAGTGATGAGGATGGTGATGAGGATCATGATGATGATGATGATGATGATGATGATAATGATGATATTTCCTTATTCTAGAGGAAAAAGCTTAATATTAAGTAATTGATCAATTGATTAGATCTGTTTAGAAAAAGAAATCTCAATCTGAAATTTTACTCAAATCTTAGTCGTATGCATATCATCATAGATTTGACAATAATTTGTGAAAAATGATTTGATCGATATATGTTATCTATGTTGTTACATCATCGGTTACCCACGTCGATATTATCTTTTACGCTTGTATTTTTCAGTTTTAAGTTGGTGCCAAATATGCCATTGTTTTTATCACATTTTTTTAATTAATGATAAAGGTCAAGGTCGTTTTGTTCAACTGTTCTGTTCAATGTCTACATGTTTACATGATGCACAAGTCGAACAGTATTTCATTTTTAAGGTGCAAGTTCATTGGTCAATATTTTTGTCAACAACGGGCGCATATATAACGATGTTGTGCTTGTCTATTTCCCAACGGCATGATGTTATGAGAAGGTTAAATAAGGGAATGGATCCTAAAAATTAATAATTGGAGAAGATTTGTCGTTTTAAGACGATTAATGGTGGAACTGGGACCTAGCTGACTCCATTTTCTTAAAAATCAAACTTTCCTTAAGGTAATCCACCCATCATTATATTGTGATCATGGTCCATCATATGATAATGGGAATTTTAAAGTAAATGCAAGCCTTTATAGACATTTAGCAAAAGAGACTACAACACCGTGTCAATGCATTTGAAGGACCATTACGAGTATTGTAATAAAGTGATGGCTGGATTCCTTAAGAATATTATTATTGCTCAAAGTCAAGGCATGGCCATTTTGATGTAATATTGAACTTGAGCAAAACAGTATGCTTAGCACACTCTTAGTGCTATTAAATGCTAAAATAATGTTTGGTTCGATTTTTGGAAATCATACTTAAGAATGGACTTTCTTTTCGAAAACAAGGGTCATTGATCTCTTATAGACAACTTTGTCATGTCAAGCCTTAAAATCTTTTTGAAACAAGACAATATTTCCACGTGTAAACATATCATAGAAAATATTACTGTGTTTTGTGTTTGACGTACTTTATTTGCCTGTGGAGATGAACACCGCACCGACAGTTTTTCAGTCATTTTGCAATTTTGTCACATAAGGTAGATAAAATGCTGCCCCACAGTATAAGTGACACGATACCACATCCAGTCACATTATCACGATACCACACCCAGTCACATTATCACGATACCACACCCAGTCACATTATCACGATACCACACCCAGCCACATAATCACGATACCACACCCAGTCACATTATCACGATACCACACCCAGTCACATTATCACGATACCACACCCAGTCACATTATCACGATACCACACCCAGTCACACATTATCACCATACTACACCAGTCACATCACGATACCACACCCAGTCACATTATCACGATACCACACCCAGTCACATTATCACGATACCACACCCAGTCACATTCACGATACCACACCCAGTCACATTATCACGATACCACATCCAGTAACATTATCACGATACCACACCCAGTCACATAATCACGATACCACACCCAGTAACATTATCACGATACCACACCCAATCACACATTATCACGATACCACACCCAGTCACATTATCACGACACCACACCCAGTCACATTATCACGATATCACACCCAGTCACATTATCATGATACCACACCCAGTAACATTATCCTGACACTGGACCATAAAGGCATACGCTGAGCGCGAAGCACATGATAAATAAACCAAAATCATTTACATGGATTTTGATAGGTCGCAGTCGGTATACGAACCCATGATCTCGGCACTTGTTTACATATGTTTGTTTCAGCTTATTAGCAATCATTTAAATAACATAATGTTGTTGTTGTTGTTTTCACTTTCAGAATTTGTGCAGATGATGACCGGTAAATAGACAGATTCATGTATCATAGTAAGTAATGTATATAGTTCACTGGATACATTTTATTTACATGATTTTATTAGGCCCCTACCAGTGTTTACACCGGAAGAGACTATAGGTTTGCCCTCCGTCTGTCTGTCCGTCCGTCCGGATGTCCAGAAATCTGGATCCCGCGATAACTTGAAACCGTTTAAGATACTATTATGAAAATTGGAGATTCTGCACGTCACTTTGTTGGGTTTTCTTTCTCGGACCAAAATTGTGGTTGATATGGTAACGGAAAATTTCTGCAACTCACCTGTAGGGGACTCATGAGTTGCATGCAACACCATTTACTATTTATATGTGTAATATCTTCAACATATATTTTTATATTCGAAAAAAATGCATTATATGAAAACTGATTTAAATTTAATTCATTTGGAAAACATGCAAATCTCTCTCGACTGCTCCTAAGCTACCACTACCCTGATCTTGAAAGTGTTGCCCCCTTGTGGTAATCGAACACGCAACTTTCAGACCAGTAGAGATATGTTTTTACAAATCTATTACTGAAAATTCACCTTTGTAATTATAAAATATAATGATATAAATCTCTCTCTCTCTCTCTCTCTCGCATCATAAGTTTCTTGAAATTAATAAATACAAGTTATTGTTATAAACATAGGTGTTCGACACAGAGATTTCTAATATGTAGAAGACGAATAGATTTTTTTCACAATGACATAATTTGAGCCGAAACCTTGTGATTATATATTAAGCGTGTTTTTTTTTTGTCTTCGTTTTCAGATATACTTGCTTCAAATTGAAGATCCCATTCCTATTGTGACGTCATTACCATCGCTGGTTGTTACATTCTACACACATTCTGCTCACACATTCGTCGTACTGAATCTGCTAAATTACATTATATGGATGCAAAATTAAGTATGTGATGAAAACAATGCATGCAAAATTAAGATGTAATGTTTGGATTTGTTTCGATGATGACAAAAAAGTTTAGTAGTGGTTAGAAAAAATTATGGAAACACACGAAACGTGGACACGTGGATAACAACAGCTGATCTCGTCTGCGCTGAATTGTTCAAATCTTAACTATTTGAATTCGTCACAAACTTGTATAAACTGGATAATACTGTAAGTCTGCCTTTAAAACCATTTTTAAAGGAGTGTCTTATTTGATATTACACACGGATGTACCATATTGGCCATCATGAGCTATAGTCACGTACAAAGGATATTTCATCTGAGTGTTAAATAAACTATGTAACGAAAGTTACAAAATATTCCTTACACTGAAGGGAACGCATTTTGATATTGATAATAATCACTGTCGTGGACATCATTCCAAAAGTGAGATTGTGATTTTAAAATTAATAAGTATAAATGTAATTTAATAAATTAATGTTCATTTATCGGTATATATGTGTTTCTTTTATCATATACGTACGACTTAAAATTACACAAAAACTCTCTCTCACACATACACACACACACACACGCACACACACATATGTAGGCTGTGAGGTCAATCCCTGGTCGAGTACAAAATAATGAAAATGTTACTGGTATATCTCCTTTATGCTTGATGCTCTGTGGCGGGCTGTTCCAGAATTTGTTGATTGTTAGCACTGTGGACAACAATCCCAAAATGACGGAAAAGCTGCTGACGGGACGTTACACACACACACACACACGCACACACACACACATGTATAAAATTTTACAATAAACGCATTGATTGTACTAGTCTAAGACGGCGTAAAATTACATTTAAGTTCTATAATCGTTTGCACATGAAAATTGGCGGGATTTAAGCCATTTACTTCGGACAACAGTACAATATTGCAATATTTGCTATTTATAGTATAATGGTAATGCACTTTCTTTTCACCATTGCGTTTAGCAAATAAAATAAGAAAAAGTGAGCAGTCGATTAAATTAATTAAGGGTATTTTTCATTTTCATTTAAAAAAAAAGATAAAAAATTCGAAGAGACTTAATAATCAAAATAAAGATAAATTAATGTCATTTTTATACAAAACTATGACCATAAATCTTTACCCTGAGAAAACAACATAACATTTTTTAATTTTTTTTTTTAATTTACATGTTAGGTAAATAGGTATATTTTATTGTGTTATGATTTATAAATAATAAAGGAGCATATACCTTTATAAAACCAGAAATATTTTTGAAGTCAATATTTGATACCTTGTATAACATATAAGTTATTTTTTATTAGAGAAAATAAAATGGCCCATGGTGTTCAGGATCCCCCCTCACATAAAAAATGAGAGAGAGAAATAGAGAGGGGGGAGTGGAAAAAGCAGCAGTGATTTGTATTTTATCAGATATTGGAAGAATCTTATTTTACTTTATTCTTCTCTCTCTCTCTCTCTCTCTCTCTCTCAGACGGTCTCTTAAAACATTGGTTGTTATGTTTAAACTTCATACATCATTAAAAGAAGCAGAACAGGATAACTGTACTTAATTATTCACAAAATTGATGTCTTATCATATACAATCACCTAAAGAATCTCTAATGAATGCTTTCAACACAATTCCTATCTTCAGACACGCTGTCTGCATAGCCATGTGATCTATGGTATTCCACAATTTCATTGGCTCTTTTTAGTCATGCTTAATATAGTAAATATGACATCACAATTTCTGAAACCTGATTTAATGATACATGTAGTACCACAGGTATTTGACACAATCCACAATAATTGTCCAAATATGCTATATAACGTATACAAGAGAAAAGGTATATAACGTAAACAAAACAGGCATGCTGATCAATCAACTCAAACCGCCGTAAAAGTTGACCAGATCGATTTTTCCTTCTTGCTATCGTAAAGTAAAATGATTTTTCTACCAAATATAAGTTTTCACTTGCAAGAAATCCGCCAAAAACTTAGAATATGCTCTATATATTGTCAAAATAACTCCAATTTAGACCGATGTCGTTTTCGACGGCCACCAGCCAGGTT
Organism: Solen grandis; assembly: GCA_021229015.1. Lineage (NCBI taxonomy): Eukaryota > Metazoa > Mollusca > Bivalvia > Adapedonta > Solenidae > Solen > Solen grandis. Next base: position 48,922,681 of record CM037784.1, on the reverse strand, counting down.
AGCTAAGAGACCTATCCTGGTCAATTTTCACATTAACATCAAATTACCAACCTAAAAGTCAATTGCTATCGATAGACACGGTTGATTTCTTTTCCTCCGAGAGGCCTTACGCGCAAAATAAATCCACTAAAGCATGAAATCAGTTGGAGATCACAGCAACGCGTCCGTTTCGAAAGTACGAACCGCCATATTCAAGGAAAATGACGATACGGAATGCAGCTACCTCATTGGTCAGAATTAAACCGGGTCAACACCAAGGTAAATCCGAGTTCACCAGAATGACCGAATCAGTCAATCAATGGGCAGAGAAATATTCAGTGCGGATTCAAACTAAATGGCCTGACAGAGTAACAGAAATAATGTTGGCCGTGTTTAATCCGATATATGAGAATAATTTGGCATTTCTTTCAGTACAAAGCCTCTCGGAGGAAAAGAAATCAACCGTGTCTATCGATAGCAATTGACTTTTAGGTTGGTAATTTGATGTTAATGTGAAAATTGACCAGGATAGGCCTGTTAGCTAACCTGGCTGGTGGCCGTCGAAAACGACATCGGTCTAAATTGGAGTTATTTTGACAATATATAGAGCCATATTCTAAGTTTTTGGCGGATTTCTTGCAAGTGAAAACTTATATTAGGTAGAAAAATCATTTTACTTTACGATAGCAAGAAGGAAAAATCGATCTGGTCAACTTTTACGGCGGTTTGAGTTGATTGTAGGACCTAAACCTTTTTTTTGTGTAGGACCCTAGTATGTTTTGATCAAAACTTCTCTCTCTTTCAGATACTGTATATAGATTTTGCGTAACTAAAATATATAATTATGCTAGCAGTTTAAAAAAAAATTTGGTTTTAATTTTTTAACATTTTATGACCGATTTTAAAATTTTCACAACCTGGTAGATGAGCAAAACTGACAGAGAAAAGTTGGACCCCTGGTCATTATAAATGTCATTTTGGATTGTCACTTTTTAGGAATTATATATGTTAGACTGATTTTTTTAGTTTAAATTAATCATCAAAATATGCATACAGATAATGCTATGCAAATAATTTTCTAAGAAGTAACTAGCAAATGAGTTTACGACAAACTGCGAGGATATGTCTGTAACATTTCTTTTGTCTGTTCTAAATTTCGTAGGTCGGCGGAATAATGAAAATAAAATGTCGTAATCTCCATTATTTTTTATTTACTTTTTCAGAATTAGAGTCGGCGGTGTTTGTAAATCAGATGAATAAAAAATGATGGCTTAAGAATAAAGTTTGAATTGCTTCCGTCGACTGGTAATTTTCGTGTTGGTTGCTTCCTGAAACAATACTCACTCATTCCAAACTCAGTGACACGTACTACTGTACTACTCTATAATCTATAATTATAATAAGCAACTAAAACTCCTAAAACTCGACAGAAAAATGTCCTTCTTTCCATAGACCTTCGTCTACAGCAGACCATATCTGCAGACCATATCAAGTGATTCAAATGACCATCCTTCCCAAACCCCGGTTGACATATTTCGCTTCACCTCTGACATCAACTTTTTGAAGAAGGGGAAGCAACTCGACGCTTTACTGCAGTCGCTGATAAAAATATCGACCAATGAAAAAGTGCCTTTAAATAAAATACTCATCGACATTACCTGGTTAATCCGCGATGGAACCAATAAAATTGACACACCATTAACGGCGAAACAAAGGGTAAGACCCACGGCCGATATGTGTTTTCGATTGATGGGGTTTGGATATCCTATAGCCTTGACCTTATTCCCTTAAACCTACCAGAAAAAGTCTTGGTCCGCATATTCAATATCTAATTGTTTTATTTTGTGAAACACAATTCTATTCTCTCTCTTTCCTGCACGTTCGTGCGTTTTCATAACACTTGACAATATGCACAGTCACGATCTAATTATGAAACCAGGGTCGGAGACTTGTTCTGAATAGCATGACGTTTGTCAACAAGTGCCAGGTCTGAATGCAAGGTAAATCAGTGTGATCTTAAACGCTTTATGGGACTTATGCTTTAATTACAGAGTAATCTTATTTCATGTCGTCCCTTCAACCATGATTGTAATTGACCGGACTTTATGTTTTTTGTTTTAAACACATCTCTGCATTTAAATTCCCGAAAGCAAAAGGTAAGACTTTCGAATTTATAGTCATAACTAACAACTCGGCGATGACATCTTTTCTTACATACATTCTGTAAAACAACAAACATTGGATATACCAAAATACCAATCATGTCTCGAGATGCTCGTTATAACCGGGATTTACTGAATCAGGATTTGCAAACTGTGATTCTAATTTCCAAGTGTAACAAACACGGCCGGGCCCGGAATCGGACCGGCCCGGAATCGAACCCGGTCCGCCGGCGTGATAACCCAATGCTCTAACCACTGAGCCAAAGAGTCGACTCCCTGACGAAGTTGTCAGAGATTGTACCTATACCCGTGACGACGCATCGTCACACAAGTATTGTTATCCAGAAACAGCCGCGCAATCTTCTGTCAGTTTGTCTTTTCTTACCCCAAAATAGCTCATCTTCTGATTGTGTTCAGATGAAGTCAGAAAGTATGTATAAAACATGATTCAGGTTTCGTCGCCTTGATATGTCCACTGAGTTCCTGACACGCCGCCTTGCCACGCCCATTTCAAAGCTCACCCGAACAAAATGGCATCCCGTCATCTATGGTCCTCACGATATATCAGCCTTGTTAGTAAACGAATACATACGGGTAACGTTTACAAAATGGAGTCATCTAGTTCACTTTCGATGCTAGCGCAAGTTGTTTAAACTTAATATACTGTTAACTGTTAAACCTATGTTAGCAACCACTTGTATTAAGCAGCCAACCTGAAGTACGCAGCTGCAGTTTTAAGACTCTGGAAATTGCATTTTATATACCTGTACATTCCATCTCCCCTAAGCTGATACCTATACGGGCTTCCCTTCTTGTTCCTTTAAATGACCGCTTCAGACGTCGGAACCCACGGTATATATCACTACCTGTACGTATATACAGCGTAATTTTCAACTCGCAAATCTTCGTTAGCTACTTCCTAACCCATGAAACCACGGGTAGTATTTTGAAGTTACAAAAGCAAAAATAACTTTCAAAACTCGTTCGTTATGAACCGTTTCATTGGTCAAACAACCCGAGCTGTCTTCGTCACGGATCCAATGAAATGCCTAATTAATAATTCATGAGTACGAAGTTTTGCTAATCAAATACAGAAGCAAAGCGTATTGAGCGGACGTGGGTTCCGACGATGGTTTAAGACCAGATTTACTGTATCTTTACCATGTGGGTCAGAATAACGATCTCTTAAGATACAGTCGTGACTGTAAATTTACAGTCCGAGATTATTCTGTTATACGCTGAAGAATCATGGCTGTAAAGTCGTTTTGCATACTACACTGCTGTATATAACTGCATTTTACATTTTTAAATTTACAACAATTTAATATAATAACTGTTATGTTAATTTTAATGCTTGTAAAAAAACTATTTATGTATTGCTAACTGATGAAATATTGTGTTCCATCAGTGTTATAAAATCAATATCACCACCGTGTGAGTGAAAAAGGTCTGCCGGAACTACTTTTTTTTTTACTTATAAAGGGTATGTATATGGGTTTGTAGCATAAGTTAGCATAAAATAAAAATGAAATAAGACATTTCTTTGTTTTGGGTGAATATGGAATATAATTTATCTCAAAGTTATACATTTTTCACATTTTCACTCGCGCTACATGTTCGAGAAAATATTAAAAAAATATCACCTCTCGATGAGATACATTCCCATATTCACCAAAAATAAACAAATACCCTTTATGATTTATAACTTTATGCCAAAGTGCAAATCTGAGACTTTTAGGAATTGTTTACATATGCGTTCCACAAACACAAACTTACAACTATTGCGACATGTGTGTGTGGGGTGGAAGGGGCGGTATTTTCGGGTTTAATATACATCCTGTAGCTCTGATAAAAAGAAAATTGATATTTTCGCTGTACAGCTCATGAGTTGAGTGTTAACGTTTTATATTGTAATAATGAATTTCCAACACAATGGGCTCAAAGTAATTTGTAGAACTAAACAGGCATATTATTCAGAAGCCAGTAGACACATTCATAAACTGTCCCCTCAAACAGAGATGTGTACCTGCGATAGCGGCCTACAGCAGTTTCGACCCAAATCGTGTTTTGTACATACACCTAACGGGTGGACAGGAATAAACAAAAGATGTGTAAATTAATCTTTATTTTATCCAGCGGGCGTATTTGCATAGGATAAATCGTGAATGCTATCTTACCAGAATCGAGGAACATATATCTACTCGAAATGAATGGCAGGTAGAGATCGGAGTAGAATTTGCAGGCGGTATAAACCCAGTTCGTAGAGCCCACCTGCATTTATAATTATACACTAACCGCGCTAATTTGTTTGTAGGATAAAAAGAATGGGTGCTATTGTGATTTGAATACTGTGCCTCCCATAATTTCAACTGTCATACCTATATTGGGACATGTGAGGGCTGAATACACAAACATGGTCAGTATGATTTGATTTTAACACGTATTTCAATCTTTAAATTAGATAAATAGATTTATATAAGAAATTAAAAATGCCTGAAACTAAATAAGTATATCTGACCAACAAACAGGTGACGTTAAATTTATTAGAAACAACGGAACGGAAAGACAGGTATGCCAAATTTTTACTTCTGCTTTTTAATATTTTTTTTTAATAAATTCATGTACATTCATATAAAAACAACATATGACTATTGTGCTCTTGTTTATATTTTTGCTGTTAATGTCTAAAAGCAGTTTTTCATTATACAACTCTGTAAAATGAAAATAACATTTTCATTAAATTCAATATACAATTGTTTGTTAACAGTGGTTCGACAGTTATTTATTATCTAGGGTTGGAGCTCCGTGGTGGAGTGGTTAAGTTGCTGACTCACTTATTATTCACTTTTGTGGGTTCAAGGCCCGGTTTGGTCGCTTCGTTTTTTTTTCTTGAAAGGATGTCCTCCAGTTGGTCTGAGATGAGTTGGTGTTTCTACCCTGGTCTGAGATAAGTCATGGTATTTTCCCCGATCTGTAATCAGTCCGGGTGTGGTCCGCCTCTAAATCAGGAGGTCGTGGGTTTGATACTCGGTCGCGACATAACATAACAAAGCCCTAAAAATTGCCTTTGTTTGGCGCTCAGCATATATGAGTAGATACATAAATGTTTGACCCAGTGTCAGGATAATGTGACCGGGAGTATTTCAAACATGGTAAAATGTATATGTTTGTGCAAACAGTCGCAGCGAACGTGACTGCGCATTCGAAAATGGACCCTTCCTCGACTAGACGGAGATTCTCATTAAAAGGTGTGAAAACAGATTTGATTTAGTTTTTTGTTGTTGGTGTTTTTTTGTTTGTTTTGTTTTGCTGTTTTGTTGTTGTTGTTGTTGTTTTTTTGGAGGGGGGGGGGTATTTTTTCTGTTTTTTCTTGATATATTTTTTTTCCTTTACGGAGAACAAACATTTATAAGTATATGTACTCATGGAAAAATATACAAAATTCACGTTAATTAATTATCACTCATATAATATAAATATGTCCTCACGTACACGCGCACAAATGCACTCAGAGTATACACGTAATAGTTGTATATAGGAAAAAATAACTTACCAAACTAAAAGTTTTTCAAGCTAACCAAGGTTTCCTAATGTTTCATTATCTTGGTAGATGTTAAGTTGTCCAAGACGTAGCGGAACTATTGCAAGGACTTTACCGTAAGGGTTCCCATATCAAATTTTGTGTAAAGTTTGTTTTGAATTTGTTTATATCATAGACAATGAGTAAATTCGAGAGTAGATTTAATATTGTCTTGATAGACAAAGAAAACTTTTGTCTAATAGTAGCCACTTTTCATTCACTTGAAATCGAGATAGGATCTGAAGGAATTAATCATTAAAATTGAACGTAAAACAATTTACATGCAAATTTACTTTGTATTTTATATACATTAAATTATTCATTAAAACAGGGCAATATTTTGACTGAGTAAATAAAATCCATAGTGCAGGAGTTTCATTATGCACTCCACCGGATGTGTCATGATTCTCAGAGGTAGACACCTTTGTTATGGAGATTAATGGTCATCTCCTATTAAATTTTTAGCGAGGCCACAGCTTTTTGGTTCAGTATAATTTAAGTGCCTTGTACTTTCATGTATGTACATGTAACACTTTACCGACTGTCATTTGCTTTATTGGGTGAGTTATTGAACTCTAAGTACGACCTGAAGTGGACTACTGTTTGTTTCATTCACACTAAGTACACTTGTACAACAGGGAGATAGGGTCTTACTAGACAACAAATACTTTTACTCTCACATCTTCATTGCCTTATCAGTTGTGCACCCGTTTATAGAAAGATTTGAAAGATCGTGAAATAAGGTCACGTGATGATTACATTCACCGTCAGATATTTCTTTTATCAGAGTATGACCGAGTTGTGCCAAAATTCAGTCTGGCTTCGTTCTCTTTGTTTTCATGGATGTGACGAGCTGATCAATGTTCAATATTATCTGTATTTAGTGACATTCAAATCAACTCTCGCAAGCATAAGCCGTGTCACACCTCCAATTCAAAACAATTGACAATAATTCTGAACCTAGTATTAGATCTTCAGTTGGAGATAATGCATTAGGGTCCAACTACGTTGACAAGTTTTCAAAAGACAAATAAAACTAAACCTGTCCATCGCGGCAAAAAACAGGAAGAGTAAGCATGGCTGCATAGCCCAGGGGTCTTCAAAAAGGAGTTCACGTACATAATAATAAACTTGTTGCTTAATAGGTTCAGACTGGTTACCTAATATCGGTTGTCATTAACACATTTCTCGGTTCCAAATACACTATATAGTCCTATGTTCTAACCTCGATTAATTTGATTTTGATTAATCAATTAAAGCAAAATAGGTATGATGTTGTAGTTGTATTGGAGTTTACCGTCGCTGCGATAGTATTTCAATCATATAGCGACGTCCAGCTAATTACAGGTGGAGGAAGACCCCGAGTACACAGAAGTACCCGGGTAGAACCACCGACCTACCGCAAGCCAGCTGGAAGGCTTCCTCACATGAAAAATCCAAAGTCCCTACCGGGATTCGAACCCACAGCGGTGAGGGGCTGAGAGATTTGCAGTCCACGATTGTAACCGCTCGGCCACGGCGGCCCCCAAAATAGGTATGAACATGTATTTAAAGACGACAGACTTCATGACATAAGTCAGTAAAATGCAAGGTTAGTTTCGATCCCCGACCGCGACATACCTCAGTCGATTAGATGGTAGATTTATCCCCCTTATGCTTCATAAGTTAGGCAAGTTTCTGGGTGGGCGAATGTTAGTATAATGTGACCGGATGTGGTATTATGCCACTTGTCACTTGTCTACGACAATATGCCACAACGAGACAGCACATATCTGATTCATGTAGACAAAAGTCCCAAAATTACTGAAATATCAAAGCTTAAAAACAACAAAAAGAAGCAAAAAACAAAACATGCAATAAGGCAATGTTTTAATGAAAAGCTGGCGACCTTTTATAAAAGGTAAAGGTGATCAACGCCAGCTTGGCGGTGATCTGAAGTTTTGATAAACAGTATAGAGAAAGTGATTGACCTCACGATTGGGAATCTGTTTTTTTTTATTGCGGGACCCCAAAGCTCTGTGTTTACTTACTTGTAAACATGGTCAGAGCGACCTACTGAAAGGAAAACGGAGACACAGGGCAAACGCGAGTGGTGATTTAAAGTAATTAGATTTTATCGAAAATTTAAGATAATATTTCTCATTATAATCAGATACACAAATAAAATAATGCATTTATTTTTCGCTGACGGACCAATCCTTTGATATTGAAGTGCTATTGGAAGTTTTGTATCGGTGATGGATTAAGGGAAGATACCTGTAATGGTTCCGCTACATTTCGGACCTCATGGCCTTTTACGGAGATTACCAGGGTTTCCTTATGTTTCATAAGGGTACCTTGGTTAACTTGGTAGAGGTTAAGTGGTCCAAGACAAAGCGGGATCATTACAGGGACCTTACCTTAAATCAATCTTAACCCTCCAAATGTTCTTCATTTCCAATAAAACATTTTTTTTACCCTATTCCTCGAGAACTTTTGATGCCTTTAAAACTTATCATGCTTATACACAGAATGAAGTTCAGAGTCTAACGAGGTCGCATGACAAATAAAACTCGTTTGTTTAATATACATTTTAAAATTCGGTACATTAATACTCATCGAGTCATTTTGTATATGAATATTCATGCGGTAGAGGGTTAATTAATCGAGAGTGACAGGAAGGGTTCCTGAGGCACATACCTTCCCGTCATGGACGTCCCTAATGATCCATTAGGTGACTCATCTTGATTGTCCAGTTAATTACTTATTATAATATATACTCAGTTGCAAAAGAAAGTATGCACTGCCCACAATACATTATGTAAAATATTGTGTATTACACGACCAATATGCTGTGTATCATCTTTATTCTGTAAGTATTGATATTAACAGGCATTGTTATATATTTTTGAGAGAAACGCTACATGAAAATTACCGAAAATCTGAATACGCAGTTTCTTTTGCAATTAAGTATATTATGATGGCAGACTATATCGGCTTCTCCGGCTGTTGGTTTTGATCATTATCAGTGAGGCTTTATCCATAGAGGTCTCTGTTAACTTAAGAACACTCAGTCTCCCGCCACTGTGAGTTCAATACTCGACTGGTCACGTGCAGCATGTTTATGCTTCTACCCGCATGCCTCTGTGCACTCAGGGACTTCCTACACCTGTCATTTACTGGATGTCATTAGGTAACTCAAATATCGTAACAGCGACGACGACAACAACAACAACAACAACAATTTATCCGCAGTGCTACCATACTGCAGTATCAACCGTAGACAAATGACACGGTACCACATCTAGCCATGCTGTCCTTACACCATGACACGGTACCACATCTAGCCATGCTGTCCTTACACCATGACAACAAGTACTGGAACTACCCTTCTCTGCTGAGCACAAAGATCGCCATCTAAAAAATAACATATTCATATTTTCAAAATGCTTATCACATTGCAATAAAGTATTGCAAAACAAACTCGTTACACCTTAAATGCTATTTGTTTTCAATCAGAATTGTAATCAAACAAGATTCGCATTACAGTTTGTAAAACTGTTTCAAATTAATCTGTACATGCGAACTGATGATTCATTTAGGTTCTGGGATTCTTTTGCATGATGTTAAGAATAACAATAAAATATCATATGCCGAAATTAATATATAGTAGACAAACAATGGTAGAGTTTTAATGATTTTTTAGCTAAAACTTAATATTTATTTTTGGAATTGCAGCATATTATTGTTGGATAAAAGGTAAAAGTTATAATTTTTATCACGGCGTTTAAAATCTATTAATCAGTAAGTGAAGCAAATACCTAAGTTTTATCTTAGTACATGAGTTTAAAATACTTAAATTC
>CM037784.1:48863018-48913018 GCA_021229015.1 Solen grandis | reverse complement strand
TTTATCATCTGACTTTATTGTTACCCACATTTGACCAGCCCAGCTTAATGTTAAAGGGCCATTAATACTTAAGCATTCCATGTATTTTCTTGTACAAATATCAAGACAACTCAAGTATCATCTACTGCATTCCTCCAAACAAACACAAAGGTTTTAACCTACATCTCTTTTACCCATCAGGCTCGAATTCCATCAACAATACTTAGCGACAAACATTCCACCATTACTATTTTATGAAATATTCAAGTACACGACTAAGATGAAATGAATTATTACCTTAATAGCTAACAGTTATTTATAAGAAATGAAACATTTGAGTATTTTTAAAAGAGAAATTTGCCCTTAAGTATTTACGTTTTACTTATTGCTAAGAATTGTTGGTGGAATCAATCGGGTATAAAAAGTGAACAATGAAGGAAATCACTTAATTTATCATTCAAGTTTATAGCCATGAAAATTTGAACCCCGTCTTTTCCTTTCGCTGCAAGGTCAGCTGCTCACAAACAAACCCATGTGTTGTTTTGTGTAAACCAGGCCAACTGTTGACTACCATTTTTTCCCAAGTGTTGTTGTTTGGAAGCCTGTAAGTCATTTTAAATACAACACTGGAAAGGTCTTTTAAATTTAACTTTTTTCCTCTACTTTTTACTTTCATTTATTTAAGAGTGTTAGATGTGTATTAAATAATTCATTGCTGCTATCTGCATTCTTCAAGTCTATTACTGAAAATGTTATGTTTTTGCAGGTAACCAAAGAAAATCGATACAACTTGATTAATGAAGTGTTGGACGCTGTCAAGGATTCCCTCGAGTTTTATGGTGGATAGGATTTGTTGTTGTTCTTGTATCTTAGAAATTAATTAAAATGCTGATAATGGTCTGTGTTTGATTAATATTGTAACTCATAAGACAAAACTGTAGTAATGAGTACTCCTTATAACCGTCTATTTTTGATAGTTATTGCTTTTTGTGTCACCTGCTGTAAGCAGAGATGACACACAGGGACGGTGGGATCACTTTTCCATCGTCTTTCTGTCCGTCCGTCACACTTTTTACATCAAGCTTCAGCAGGTGACACACATGTTCCAGGAAACACTCTTCTTATTTCTTTTTACATCTATTTGGAATTATGTGCTTACAAACTGCACTTATCACTCTCGATGGTTTCTGGGCTGAAGTAGTTCTTCATACCTTGAGAAGATCATTAAAAATTATTGCCCCCTTCCCCACCAGCTTGCTTCAATTCTACACCACAACATCAAAATTGCAGGCATGGACCCATCGTCAGAACCCACGGTATATATTCCGTTATCACTACCGTATAAACCGTGGGATTTTCAGTTTTGACAAAACTTAGTTTTCATGAGTATTAATCACCTACTTGCCGATCATTGAAACCATGCGTATATTTTTAGCTCACCTGAGCACAAAGTGCTCATGGTGAGCTTTTGTGATCGCCTTTTGTCCGGCGTCTGGCGTCCGTCCGTCCGTGCGTGCGTGCGTCTTGCGTCAACTTTTCCTTTAAACAACTTCTCCTCCTAAACCACTGGATGGATTTTGACCAAATTTCACAGGAATCATCCTTATCATGACCTCTATCAAAGTTGTTCAAATTATTTTGATTGGGTGAATAAGTAGGTCACAGGTGCTAAAAATAGATTTTAAAATGAAAATTTAAAAAATTTTCTTCTCCGAAACCACAACGCCTAGCCTTTTGATTTTTGGTATGTAGCATGATCTTATGACTCTCTGCCAAGATTGTACAAATTATGACCCTGGGGTCAAAATTGGCCCCGCCCCAGGGGTCACTTGATTTCACATAGGCTAATATAGGAAAAACTTGAAAAAAATCTTCTTCTCCGAAACCACAAGGCCTAGCCTTTTGATTTTTGGTATGTAGCATGATCTTATGACTCTCTACCAAGATTATTCAAATTATGACCCTGGGGTCAAAATTGGCCCCGCCCCAGGGGTCACTTGATTTAACATAGGCTAATATAGAAAAAACTTGAAAAATCTTCTCCGAAACCACAAGGCCTAGCCTTTTGATTTTTGGTATGTAGCATGATCTTATGACTCTCTACCAAGATTGTTCAAATTATGACCCTGGGGTCAAAATTGGCCCCGCCCCAGGGGTCACTTGATTTAACATAGGCTAATATAGAAAAAAAACTTGAAAAATCTTCTTCTCAGAAACCACAAGGCCTCGAGTGTAGATATTTGGTATGTAGCATGGTCTTATGACTCTCTACTAAGATTGTTAAAATTATGACCCTGGGGTCTAAATTGGCCCCGCCCCAGGGGTCACTTGATTTAACATAGGCTGATATAGGAAAAAAACTTGAAAAATCTTCTTCTCAGAAACCACAAGGCATAGAGTTAAGATATTTGGTGTGTAGCATTGTCTAGTTGATCTCTACCAAGTTTGTTCAAATTATGACCCTGGGGTCAAAATTGGCCCCGCCCCAGGGGTCACTTGATTTTACATAGGCTAATATAGGAAAAAACAGGAAAAATCTTCTTCTCAGAAACCACATGGCCTAGAGTTTAGATATTTGGTATGTAGCATTGTCTTTTGACTCTCTACCAAGATTGTTAAAATTATGACCCTGGGGTCAAATTTGGCCCCGCCCCAGGGGTCACTTGATTTAACATAGGCTGATATGGGAAAAAAACTTGAAAAATCTTCTTCTCAGAAACCACAAGGCATAGAGTTAAGATATTTGGTGTGTAGCATTGTCTAGTTGATCTCTACCAAGTTTCTTCAAATCATGATCCTGGGGTCAAAATTGGCCCCGCCCCAGGGGTCACTTGATTTAACAAAGGCTAATATAGGAAAACTTGAAAAATCTTCTTCTCAGAAACCACAAGGCCTGGGGTTAAGATATTTGGTGTGCAGCATTGTCAAGTAGATCACAACCAAGTTTGTTCAAATCATGGCCCTGGGATCAAATTTGGCCCCACCAAGGGGTCACCTGATTTTACATAGGCTAATATAGAAAAAACTTGAAAAATCTTCTTCTCTGAAACCACAAGGCCTAGCCTTTTGAGATTTATGATCCAACCAATTTTAAAAAAGAAAAAAATTGAAAAATCTTCTTCTCAGACACCACAAAGCATAGAGTTTAGATATTTGGTGTGTAGCATTGTCTAGTCGATTCTTACCAAGTTTGTTCAAATCATGACGCTGGGGTCAAAATTGGCCCCGCTCCAGGGATCACTTGATTTTACATAGACTTATATTGGAAAAAAAAATATAGAAAAATCTTCAAGGTATGGAGTTTATATATTTGGTATGTAACATGGGCTAATAGACCTCTACCAAGTAGAGTGTGGTAGTGTGTAGCATTGTCTAGTCGATTCTTACCAACTTTGTTCAAATCATGACCCTGGGGTCAAAATTGGCTCTGCCCCAGGGGTCACTTGATTTTACATAGCCTAATGATACCAGGTGAGCGATCCAGGGCCATCATGGCCCTCTTGTTAATACTCTTCATTGAAATTACAAGAGCAAAAGCTGGCTCCTTGTGCCTGCAAGATAAACAAGGGACTTAAAGTCACCTCTACATGTAAGAACGAAGTTGAGTTTCAAAATCCCGCGCCTTTTCATTAGTCATATAATTTGTACTGTCTCCGCTATGGATCTAATGAAATGCTTTATTAATAATTCATGAGTTCAAAGTTTTGCTAATCAAAGAATCTACGGTCGATGAAGAAACAAAGCATATTGAGATACTTGGGTTTCGACTATGGTATGGACCATGTTACCCATTGATTAAATACACATGCTTAAATTTTGGGACTTTAGCTTTTAAACATTTACATTACTTAGTGCTTAATCATTATTGGTGGAATTTGAGCCACGTGATATTTAGAAAATTTGTAATATATTGATTAATGACGTCGATAGCAGTTGAATTACATGTGTATTCAATACATTCATTAAAAATGTCATTCTAAGATTTCAAATTTTAAGACCTACATACTACTTACATATATACGGTACGTGATAATATAGACCTATGCATTGAAGGCGATGTTTCATAATGATTCAATTTTCATAAAAAGAAAATATAAATTAACATGACATATTGTAGACTAACACAAATGGTATATAATGTACAAATTTGGGGATTAAAAATTTCCATTTTTAATTTTGCATTGGCAAGTATTCCCGATGACAGTCTGTAATCGGAAAATATAAATTAAAAAAAAAAAAAAAAAAAAAAAAAAAACCGTTGTCGAATCACAATTTGTTTATCTCCTACATCATAAATTTATTTACTCGTGATTCATTAACGGAGGCATACGGAAAGTCTATGGGAAATGTCGGAAAATAGACGAAAATGATATGCAATATGCAAATTAGCTTTCTATGTAAACAGTTGAATGATTTTAAGTAAAGGATTATTTCTTAATTATGCTTTGTAGTAACGTCGTCGTCAACGTGTATGTACAGATTGCAAATCGTAACAAAAATGAGGCACACACTTAGCTTTTCTGTCCGAAAAATATACACTGCTTTTTAAGGAATAATGGGCCTTTAAATACATGTATATTGTTTGATCAAATCATAAAAGTCGCAATAATGAGCTAGTGTCTCGCAACTTAATTATTTAGTGAATTTTGAAAAGAAAAACAAACAAAAAACGTGATAACGATCTGTATCTAGTTATAGCAACTTAATATATTGTTTTATCGGATTATGAAACTCGAATAATTCGTATCTCGTTGGCAGGGGTTATTATCTCGATATAACGATTTGATACATTGTTTTAACACTTTTTTTTTTTTTGCACATCTCCAAAATTAAACATAGAATAACTTTTTATAGTCAGTATTGCAAACAATACAAGAGTCCCCAACCGTTTAACACCCCCCCCCCCCCCCCAAAAAAAAAAAACAACAACAAAAAAAACATATTTATATATAGAGAGAGAGAGATTGACTGATGGCAGGACGCTCGCAAGCCTTTGTGTACTGTTTAAAGTAATGTTTTTAGAAAAATTATCCATAGATATGAAAGTTAAAGAGCTGACACAAAAATGTACCCTATAGATACCTAAGACAATTTATAACAACTTCCATGACCTTTCAAGCATGCATATGCATGATGCGCGCGACAACACATCTTGTGTTAGGACTAACCCTTCCATTAAGTTTAATGAAAAACCATCTATATATATGGAAGTTATAGAGCGGACACGAAGATGTAGCCTATAAATACCAAAAACAACTAACAACTCCCGTGACATTGGCCTTTCAAGGAAGAATATGGTTGATGCGCTTGTGTTATGGGGAATACTTCTGTAAAGTTTTATTGAAGTCCCAAGTTATGGAGGGGATACAGGGATGTAGCCGATAAATACCATAGGCAATTTCCAACAACTCCCGTGACCTTGACCTTTTGAGGACGCATATGCTCGTGTGACACACCCTTGTGTTATGAAGAACACTTCGGTAAAGTTTAATTAAAATCCATCTAAAGATGTCCGAAAGATGGAGCGGACACGAATGCGGGACGGACGGAAGAACGCGCGGAAACCTACAGTTCCTAAACGGTTTTACCGGTGGGGACTAGCAACATCACTTACAAAATGGCATAACGAAAAATTCTATCAGAAAAGTAAGTTAATCACAGAATAAATTGTAAGTTCTCGAGTAATTAATACTTCGTTTGTCCTCCAATGGCGTTCACAACAAAAGCACACCTCTACCTCATCGACAACACATAATTCTTGACGACCTATTTAGGTATATTCTCCAATCGTGTACAAGGGCCTCATCCAGTTCACGGGGATTGCAAGGGGCTGCAGCTCCATCCCTTACTCGCCTGTTAAGCTCACCCCACATGTGCTCAGTAACATTTTTTTTTTTCGGCGTAGCTGTATAATTTCGATTTCAACTCGCATCTTAAACCAATCAAATGTACGCTAACAGCGGTAAATAATTCTAAGCTGAATAAAAGGACTCCTGTTATTGGTTAACGCATCGTTATGGACTATAAAATTACTGTAAATAAGGGGTGCAGCTTGTATATATCATTCAGCTTGGTGTTATTACTTTTCTTTTTGATGTAAACATGAAAGTGATTTCAGTAAGTTAAATACAATCCTTTTCCATCAATTGAGGAATGCTACTTTGTGAAAATGATTTAAAACAACAAAAAAGAATCCACCGTGTTAAAACATGAAACCCCTTAATTACTATGTATATTGAATTCTTCCAGCCTGCCCAGATGCTCTCATTGAAAATTAATTCGCCAAAACCAAAACAACTAATAACGCTTTTATATCATAATTGTCATATGCAATAATGATATGAACAAATATCAAACCAGCCTATTTACAGATATATTTTTTTTGTATTACCGTCTATAAATAAGTATATTTCATAGAAAAAATACTGAACTATTTCTAGAGCGTACTAAATTTGTTGTGCGTCGGTCTTTCGCGCGCTTTTCCTCGGAATGTTCTAGAAGACTGGAAATCTCGTTTTTCTTTCATCCTACGCCGAATATCTTTTTTAAAGATATTTCTTGTTAATTTATCGTGAATATATTAATTTTGTAAATACATGTCTAGTCAAAGAGTTTATTCATAATAATATAGACCTTCGGCCCGAAATACAAAGCATATGGTCATAACATATTACAGACAAAGGAAGTTGTGTAATGCACCTTCTGCTGACTCATTCATCTTTATCATTAAATATATAAAATAATTCTAACATAAATGAGATGAAATTATATTTATACTTAATTTTGACAAGGTGGTGCAAATCACGTGTGAATATTTTAACCAATCAATATTTTATAATCCAGAAAGGATTAGCAATTTGTCAATATTAAACCCTGTTCTATATATGACATTAGCATTGGTGTTATCAAACACTTCTAAATTTCTACCTGAATCGTACCAGTTCAGTAGATACTGATTTCGTATATCTGTATGCTTCCCACAGTGAATACACGATATTCACATTCCACTACGTTTGAATTATGATTTTTATTACAATATATGCAGACGCGTAAATCAAAAGGAACATCATTGTGTCTGCCAGTCTCTACTTGCAGCGTATGGCTAGAACATTGAAAGCGAGACATAGCTAAAATCTGTATTTTACTGGTAATTCAATTTCAAGGTATCTCTCTGTATTTAATGATGTTTTAAAATATTTATGATAATGAATTCTAGAATCTTGTAATACATGACTCGCAATCAATCATGACTCTTTGTCTAAAAGAATTAACGAAACTATCAATATTTTCGATATCGATGGAAATCCATACAAATTCAAATCCATACAGAAGTAACATATTTTTATATGAGAAGCTCAAGTAGTTCTACCGATATTGTCAAGAGATTTCAATATATAATACTAACGTTTCGGATATCTATGGTAATTAATAACAGCAATACAGTCAGAAAAGTATTTAACACATGGGTAATCTACCACACTCTCCCAAAACAATACAATTATTTGTTGCACTTTTAACACCCAAATATTTCTTACAAAATTTAAGTTGAACAGTTTCTATAGTAGGACAGTATTGATATCCCCAAACCTGTGACCCATAGCACAGCACCGGTTTTACCATAGCATCAAATAATTGGAAAAACTGTTTGATATAAAACCATCCGTATGGTCGTTGATAGTTGTACACAGCAAATACACATTTTTGCGCCTGCAGTGCTAACATTTTTTAGCTATCCAAGATAATGTATGTGTAAAAGACCCATATACTTATACAAGGGCGTGATTTTTACCTCATGATCTCTGAAAGTCTATCGTTCATTATTTCTTAATTGTCCAGCATTTCTGAAAACAATTATCCCAGTTTTACTGAGGTTTACCATCATACCTGTTAACAAACAAAATTGATCAATGACATTAAGTTGTAACAGTCTCTGCACAATTTGCAATATCATCTGCAGACATAAGACTCAATATATCAGGTAAAGTATAGTCAATAAAAAATACCAGTGGTACAATTCTCACGAAGTAGAGAGGCTAATTGGAAAATGAATAGTGAAAAAAATATATCGGACTGCTGATATCCCCCCTGCCTGGTTCCAATATTACATGGGAAGTATTCAGTTACTTTACCTGATGATGTTCTCACACAAGCTTTTCAGATTTTTATTTTACATATCTACCGACATTGTCAAAAGATACTAGATAAGATTCTCAAAAGTTTCCCATTGACACCTTTTTCTCCGAATGTTCAAACACCGTATTATGATTTGTTTTATCAAACGCTTTGCGAAAATCAACATACAAAAAAAAAAAAAATGACCACCATTTGTAGTAAAATATCAATCCGATTTACTTACACGTGTGTCTTAGTGAATGTCCAGCTTGCAATATGCCGCTTGCGCAAAGTCGCGCTCTTTGATATTCATCCTATTACAATTTAAAAGGTTCAATCACATGTGTGTGTGTGTGTTTCATCGTGCATGGAAATCTAGAATTGGGAAATGAAATTAATAATAGATTTTTTTGCTTACTAGCAATGGTGAAATCGTCCACGTACCAGACACAAAATTGCAGGATCATCACAGTTGATATAGAATTAATAATTTCTGTACAGCTACTGTAGCCAAACAATTTTATGTAAAGTTTCAAACTAATTCATTAAATTATATTAGAGAAAACGGAATTTAAAAAGGGTCGGGTTAGAAATGGCCCAAAGTATATATCGGTTTAACCCTTTCCCTCATAGAGGATACCATGAAAAGACCTATGCGAACAGCATAAAACCAGATCAGCCTGCGAGTAACTCGCAGTCTGATCAGGTTTTATGCTGTTCGCTGCTCCTCAGTGGTCTGAAAATGAGGATTTTACAATTAAATTTGGTAAGGTTTAACTGTGGTTTTCTGCAGATCAGGCTTTATGTGGTACCTACTGAGTGCGTCAAAATGAGTCTATATGAGGGAAAGGGTTAAACACTTGAATACCTCTTGTCACGCCAGTCGCTATAACGTGATGCTAAGTTGTTAGACGGCGGCGTTCTTCTTCCACCTGTAATCGAAGCGACGGTAAACCCAAATAGTCAAGTCAAGTCTGGACGGCGGCGACCCGCCGTCTTTAGTATATTATGAGGTATTTACGTACATAGACGACTCTGTATGTTGTTGTTGTTGTTGTTGTATTGGGGTTTACCGTCGCTGCGATAGTATTTCAATCATATAGCGACGTCCAGCTAATTACAGGTGGAGGAAGACCCCGAGTACACAGAGGTACCCGGGTAGAACCACCGACCTACCGCAAGCCTGCTGGAAGACTTCCTCACATACGACCCTGTATACTAGAATGAGTACATATAATTTTCATAGTGAACAACATTTTAGGTATATTTCTTGACCGCTTTGCTTGGACGCACCCCAAATAGCCTAAAGCCTTGCATATGCAGATTAATTTAGGGATTATCTGCTTAAAATAAAGCTGTTTGTTTTCTTTCTTTCTTTGAAGTTCACCATCCCAATCAATCGACGTCCACCTTATTACAGATGGAAGTAGATCCCAAGTGCACATAGGCACCCGGGTAGGACCGTTGTCCTATCGCAACCCAGATGGAAGACTCCTATACGTGTAAAAGTAAGAAAAACCAGACCGGATTCTAACCAATTCGAGACCTAAGTGTAAATACACGTATAACCGAAATAAAACGGCCACATATAAAATGTAAAAAAAAAAATGCAAACATCGTTTTATTTTCTTTCCACTTACACACAAAGCTGAACAAAAAATGACAAGATATTCTTATATGTGTTGGGTTTAACGTCCCACCGACAGAATTTCAGTCATTTGAGACGATGTCTACTTGAGACATAGTACTGCCACACTATAGTATCACGCCCTAAACATGTGGCATGATACCACACCCAGTCTCATTGTCCTTACACAGGGAACTAGCCTTGGAACTATCCTTTTATGCTGAGCGCCAAGCAAGAGAGCTATACCAGTACAATCTTTTACGACTTTGGTATGTCGTAGCCGGGGATCGAACCCACAACTTCCCGCTCCCGAAGCGAACGCTCTAACCACTTGGCCACCGGAGACGGTAAGCTATTCTTAAATGAAGGCGTGGTAGGAAAGAAACTATAAAATGGTTGCACAATTCTTGTATATCGTATATGGTAAGCACGCTGTAAACACGAGTTTTATTTCTTGTATGATATACATGTATGCACCCTGAAATGTATAGTATTTAAATTTCACAAAAACATTTATCACTGCATCACAGCTTCACTTTATCCCTTTCCCTCATAGAGGATACCATGAAAAGACATATGCGAACAGCATAAAACCAGATCAGCCTGCGGGTGACTCGATCAGGTTTTATGCTGTTCGCTGCTCCTCAGTGGTCTGAAAATGAGGATTTTGTAATTAAATTTGGTAAGGTTTAACTGTGGTTTTCTGCAGATCAGGCTTTATGTGGTACCTATTGTGTGCGTCAAAATGAGTCTATATGAGGGAAAGGGTTATAGGGATAAAGCTGGTATCAACATCAGGTAAAGATGATTGTACCAAATATCTATACAATATACATGTACACGTTCATTTGTATTATATGGTCTTTGATTGAACGGTTAGTTGCACTTAGAAAAAGTAAGGCCAAACTATAAAACTGTTGCTATACAAATAAAAAAAATTATACAAGTATAGAAATGGAAATAAATGATGTTACTTCGTGATGTGAACTACGACGAATTTGTCATCGCCATCTATGGTAGTTCAATGTCTTTCTTCCCCTTTATATCTATGAATTTACTACCGGCTCCGGTGAACAATTGGTAAAATCGTCCACCCATTAACGGGAGGTTGTTGGTTTGATTTACGGTTGCAGCATACCAAAGCTGTTAAAAATGATACACGTATTGGTATATCTCCTTTATGCTTGACTCTCAGCGAGCAATGGAATTCCAGGACTGCATGGTTCACCCGATGTCAGGAAAATGTGACTGGGTTTGGTATCATGCCACATGTCTATATTGCGTGTTATCGTGGTGAGACAGCACTTTATCTGTCTCAAGTAGTCTGCAAGTGATTATAAGACTGAAAAACTGTTTGTGTGACTGAAATACTGTTTTGTATGTTTCTTCGTCTGTTTTTGTTTTGTGACTGAAATATTGTTTGTGTGACTGAAATACTGAAATTCAAATTTTGTTGTTGTTGTTGTTGTTGTTGCTGCTGTTTTTTTTTGTTGTTTTTGTGACTGGAATACTGATTGTGTGACGTCTAACCCAAGCAACCAAACAAATAACAAATTATCAAATAGGCTTATTCAAATTCAAATAAAAATGATTAGCTTGTCTATTGTAACCCAACTTACGTGTACTTGAAACCTTTACGCTCTATGATCTTTCCTGAGCAGCTGTTTTTTCTAACCTTGATAAGATTAGATCCCTTCACAAGTTGGCATGCATTGCTTTATGAAAGCTATTTAAGGTGTTTTTATAATAGTTTAACTTGACAGAAATAAAAACAATCACACATTATCCAAATGCGTCATAAAGGTTTATTAATATCTTAATCCCATGGTGTTGACCGACTGTTTGTACTCAGATGTACTTATAAATCCCGTCTCTGCCACAGTCAGTTGAATAGTTTTCGCCAAAACGTCAGCAAACTTGAAAGTACAAGGGGAATGTTTACATCCACAGGACTCCTATATTCAGTCTATTTTTATAGTGGTATAATACAGTTCTCCCAAAAATAACTGAACAAATATTTTCTAACAGCATTTATTTTTATGCGTAAAATGTCACATATGGTATTAAAAGTTTAAATCCTTACGCAACATTGACAAGGAACAATTGAGACGCGTGTAGCCATCAATTGATACTATGAATTAGAGTAGTCTTATAAAAACACACTCCACTTATAAAGACGTTTTTTGTTGTTGTATATACATACTCGTTGACGGCACGCTTTCTATAATGTAAAAACATAAAATAATATTTTACTCAATATCATTCATTTGTTTAAAAAAAAACCACCTTATTTTCATATTCAGCATCCCTTCGTCAATTTTCTGACGTTTTCAAAGAACATTCCGTAACTGCGAGTACATAAACATTATTATTAGCAAATTGTGATTCGCGACGGGCTTTAAATTTAGTTATTGTCGTTTACGGGAATATCGTCAATGCGAATGTAAACAATGAGGTTATTTGGCATCTATACATAAGATTAAATGTCGTGATTTGGTCAGCATTTTCAAAGCGTTAAACTGTTTTTAATAGCAGAATTTTGCACATTATGTACAATTGCGTGAGTCTACAATATGTCAAAGCTATGTTATCTTTTCTTTTTCATTATAAATATATCACCATGAAATATAATGGGTCTTTACGTGTCTTACGTGGCCTTTTTTTAAATTTTAAATTTTGAAGTCAAAAGACAACGCAGAAACCAATCTGACTAAAGTACAGATCTTCCTACAGTATATATGTAGCGTATATAGGAGATGACTTTAGTCAGATTGACGTAGAAACTAAACTAGATATGTGTATGAACTACAGTCAACTCTCTTTACAACGGCGGTGTTTGTTTCAGTGCATTTTGCTGTTATAAAGAAGTTGCCGTTGTAAAGAATAAAGACATAGAAGGGATAAATAGTATAATCTATTCATCTATTCATAGGTCTGAAGGGAATAATCATTTTGCTTCCTCAGCTTTTATTTGATATTTTTCTACATGCAAACAAACAAACAAACAATTTAGCATTGGAAATATGTTTTTATTGTTTGATAAGAACTCAAATGTTTAAACAAGAGGGCCAAGATGGTCCTGAAGTCGCTCGCCTGAAAAACATTGCATGCACTGCTTAAGAAGTGAAGATGCTAGAGTGTAAAGCAGCAATATGTGTGATGTTCTGATATTTCAAGGGCCTAAACTGTAAATTTAATCAGTCCAAAATCAACCGTAATCGAACACCCTGTACAATTTTGATATAAAGAATTTGTATAAAATTTTTTATTTAAGGGCCATAACTCCTGACCTAATCGGCCAATATCAACATCATCAGTCTTGGCTGAGAACATTGTTGTGAAATATGAAGATGAATGCTTAAAACCCGAAAATGCTAGAACGGAAAATTATGTACACATTCAATGTGAATACCTTTAATGTAGCTTCGTGACGACCAAACAGCTCAACTTGAGTACATGCATCAATAACGTGTTTTTCAATGAAAGACTTTCCAAGGCGCTTAGTACTGGTCCAACGCAGAAAATGTCGAGAGGGATAAGTAAAAGCTGTAAGATCTTGTTACTTTTAATCAACGTAAAATAAATAAGTTTAGATAATTTTGAATAATTTTCATCATCATTTATCATATGTTAGTGAAATTTTTTCTCTCCAATTTTTCATACCTACAATTTGTATCATTTTAAGAGGACCATGTGGAAGAATGGCATTGCCAAATATGTTCCCCTCTAAAATAAATATGTCATTATTATTAATATTATTATTAAAAAATCTAAATTATATTGAGAAATATAGATTAGAATATTTCAATTACATTCCTTAATATCAGTCCCCGCCCTACCCGTTTATTACTTTATTTCCTTCGTGTTAAAAAAGAAGTTTCATATTCGGTTATATCAATCAGATTATTCCGAGTGACCACAACAACCAGATATTTTTATTTGGATATATTATCACTTTTAAGAAGTAAAACATAATACCAATAATCATCTGATTATATATGTCAAAGATGGATATATTGTTATCTAAACAAATAAGGCTTAACCGTACTGTAAAACAATATTTATTTCATTGAACCAACTTTTAATCTATTAGTACGTATGTACTTCATGACCCTCTAACGCAGCAAACATTTAATATAGTTAAATATTTAAGCATTTAATCTGACTGCGCATGTGCCAACATGGCTAATACTTGTATAGTGTATACGTATATATAAGTTCATTTCTTGCCTACACATTCAGACATGTGTTAACTGCAACAATTTTTTCGAGTATTTCTATATTTTTGTAATTCTTAGCTTAAAGGAAAAAATGGTTGATGCAACTCAAAATCGTCACTTTGTAAATTATCAGTGCTTGTATAAACAACATGTTCGTGATAAAATGTCACTGCAGAAATATCAACGGAATATGGAGAGCCAAAAGCGGTGGAAACTGAAAGAATGGGATTTAAAGGTATCTCTATTCAAGAAAAGGCATTCTTTGAAAGTTTGTCATGAATCGATGGAAGAACAAACTGCAAAATCCTTGCACAAGCAGGATCATGGACCACTTGAAAACAGAAATATGTCTTTTTCAAGTTCATTTGTATGTAAGGATGTTACATATTCTATGGAGGATTGGTCGGATATGGTAGGGGCAAAGAAACATGGGCTAGACCTTTACCGATCTGGCTTAATGTCTACAGCTGATTCAGAGCCGAGGCGATGTACAGAATCAACAACAAGCACTAATCATCTCGATACTAAACATTCAAACAGTGAAAGAATGATAAGCGCCTCGTCTTTCATATTAATGAAAACACAGGAGACTAAAACTTACCAAGAGAAACCGGCTTGCAATGGTTACACGACTGGAAATTCAGAAGAAACCGGAGACTTAACAGACACTGGCATGCGCAGAGGACTAGGTTATAAAAGTGCAATAAATATCATTGTAGAAAATGTTTCAGACACTGAGAACGAGCAAATTTGCTTATCCGAGAAAAGCACCACGTGCCTTCTTCCACCCTTATCGCATTCATCAACCGGAAGAGGAGATCGTGCGCGCGCTCTTTCTTGGAATGGTCTTGATTTTGACTTTGAAATCGGTGCTAAGAACAAAGGACGGAATCGCAGTCATACCGTGTCTGCCCCATCAAGCGCATGTATGATTACCCGTGTCACTGGCTCTTGATTAATACTGAAAACTTTTCTCACTTCAAAGAACAGATGACGAAAATACTATTTAGCCTTTGCCAAAATTAATCTCTACTCGCTCGATATATGAATATATACTTAAAGACTATAAAAAGGTATCACCTTGAAAGAAAAGGCCGAATATTTTATTTCGTGTTTTTTTAAAAAAATTTTAGATTATTTAGAATTGTAATTTGGCTTATTTCAGCAATAGATAGGTTCATGTTTTATGTCCTTCTTTTATGTTATCATAAAGAAGATACGGGGATCAACCTTTGAAAAAAATGACATCAATTTTGAAGTTTTATGCATGAGGCGTTTTTTAAGTCCTCGAGTATATGTTCATGTATATTCATCCATTAACAACATTAGATGTGTGGTTATTGTAATTAATTCTATAATTCATTATTGTTATGAGGCTTTGAAATGTGAAATCGTAAATATGTTTGGTATGTTTCAGGGCAATTCCAGCTAAAATTTATATTAACTGCCCTCGGAAATGTGGTCTCATTAGCAGGACCGATATTAACACTAATCTAGACTTTTAGCCTGTAACAGGTGGTCGTTAAACAAAAAAACAAAAATAATAAAATACTAGAACCGCAAGCGGTATCTCGGTTTTCGCTTTTAACTAAATCAGCTTGAACACTTTATTTCAACTCAGACACAATTTTCGATATGAAACAGAACGCAAAAGAAAACGCATTGAAAAAGGGCTTCAATTTCTTGAGTTATAAGCAATTAAGCATGGAGCGCTCTCCCTAGTGAAATCTTGACGTAATTACTTTAGTACAGATCATGTGATAATATGTTTAAAATTATAAGAATTTAGCGTTTCGCATCAATCTGCAATCATTTGCCAATTGTAGTGAAGAGGCGATAGCCTAGCAAAAGTGGGGTTCATGTAACTCCTCATTTTGCACATAACCTTTGTTATGGAAATCTTAAAAGCTGTCAGGAAATTGGGGGTTTAAACTCTAGAAAACGGTTTTTGTGTTCTGTGTATATATTACATTGTGAAGAAAACTTGAGTACGTCGCTGTGAAAGTATAAATGTCATATATTGGAACTTTCAGCTATTTACATGTGAGTAGCTCTTCTAGCGCAAATATTTTCCAATACCCGATACTTTGAAATCCATCATATTCTACTGTGCTGTCAACAAGGAACAGAATGCTGAAAACTGCATTTGAATCAGACTTAAACTTTTTGAGTCATAAGCAAAAGAGTGATTTTAAGCGAAGCGCTCCCTAGCGCAAAATGGGAAACAAAATTGATTAAATATTTTCTATTAGGTACCTAGAAATGCAGGAAATAGTTTAATTAAGTATATAATACGCAGGGTCAAACAATCTGTTTCTTAAATGTCACAATTGGTAGAATGCAAACTGATTTACCATTGTTAAAAAAAGGATCAAACTTTGGACTGCCCTTAATTGACCAAATCAAGTCCGATCTTCATAAACTAAACCTCACTGGAAAGAGCTCTTCAAGAATAAAATTTTTTACTCTCATAAAATATTTTCAGCTTTGTAGCTATTTGGGCCTAAGAAAAAAAAACAATTTTCAAATATGATCTTGACATTTGCATTTTTTTTAATTGTGAGGCCCTTTCAAACATAACACTTCATTACATGTGAAAATTCCATGAAGAATGAACAAAAAATTAAGTCAGGAGCGATAAAAGAAACGTATATTTTAAATTTTAATTTTTCCTAAATGTATCTTTTTGCGAGATTCAAACTTTCAACCTTCCGTAGCTCAAAATTTTTCAGTCACTCACACCCTCGAAAACTATCATATTTTATTATGATATCAACATGGAACATAATGCTGAAAATCGCATTTGGATCAGATTTCAACTTTTTGAGTTATAAGCAAAAGAGTGATTTCAAGCAAAGCGCCCCCTAGCGGCAAAATGAGAAACAAAATTGATTAAAATTTTACCATTAAGTTCCTAGGAATGCAGCAAATAGTTCAATCAAGAATACAAGTCAAACATTCTATTTCTTATATATCACAATTTGAAGAATAAAAACTGATTTACAATTATTCCAAAAAAGGATCAAACTTTGGACTGCCGTGAAATGACCAAATCAAGTCCGATCTTCATAAACTAAACAATACTGGAAAGAGCTCTGCAAGAACTAAAACTTTTGTTCATCTACTGTCACTGAAATATATTTAGTTTTATAGCTAATTGGGGCCGAATAAAAACACAATAATCGTAATATGACCTTGACCTTTACAATGTCTTTTTAACTATTTAATTGTGAGGCCCCTTCAAACATAACAATACATAACGTGTGAATATTTAATAAAGAATGAACAGAAAATAAAGTCAAGTGCTACAAAAAATGTTTTTGAAATTTTAATTTTCCCTTAATTTTAGTGAAGTTTGACCGTTTCTAGAGTAGATACCATGCATTTCTTAAATTCGCCACCCCATATATTTTGTGCGTATATGTCTTGCAAATCGCATTCAGCAAAGAGAGTTCTTCTATCTGATCTCTAACAAAAATGAATAGGTTTTTCATAGACCTACACTTATTTGCACAGTTCTTTTGAGAGATTCGAACTTTCAACCTTCCGTAACTAGCTCAAATATTTTCAGCCACTCATACCTTGAAACAATCATATTTTATTAGGCTATCAACAAGGAACATAATGCAAAAAAACGCATTTTGATCAGACTTCAACTTTTTGAGTTATAAGCAAAAAAGTGATTTCAAGCAAAGCGCCCCCTAGCGGCAAAATGAGAAACAAAATTGATTAAAATTTTACCATTAGGTTCCTAGCAATACAGCAAATAGTTCAATCAAGTATACAAGTCGCGCTAGTCGAACATTCTATTTCTTATATATCACAATTTGAAGCATAAAAACCCATTTACAATTATTCCAAAAAAGTATCAAACTTTGGACTGCCGTAAAATGACCAAATCAAGTCCGATCTTCAAAACCTTTACATTACTGGAAAGAGCTCTTCAAGAGCTAAAACTTTTGTACATATACTCTTAATGAAATATTTTTAGTTTTGGAGCTATTTGGGGCCGAGTAAAAACACAATAATCGTAATATGACCTTGACCTTTTCCAAATTTTTTAAAACTTTTTGATTGTGAGGCCCTTTCAAACTTAACAATACACAACGTGTGAAAATTTCATGAAGAATGAACAGAAAATAAAGTCAGGAGCGACAAAAACATGTTTTTGAAATTTTGATTTTTCCTTAATTTTAGTGAAGTTTGACGTTTCTAGAGGACAAACCATGCATTTCTTAAATTCGCCACCCCATATATTTTGTGCGTATATGTTTTGCAAATCGTATGCAGCAAACAGAATTCTTCTATCTGATCTCTAACAAAAGTGGGTAGGTTTTTCGTAGACCTACCCTCATTGGTCCACGTTTTTACAAGGTTCGAACAGTCAACCTCTCCTAGAACAAGTTTTTTCCAGTACTCGGTGCTGAGATATCAATCATATTTGATTGGGCTGTAAACAAGGAACATAATGTAAAAAAACCGCATCTAAATCAGGTTTCAAATATTTGAGTTATTAGCAAAACAGTGATTACATGCATTGCGCTCCTAGTGGCTAAATCAGAAACAAAAGTGAAAAGGCACAAGTTCAGATAAAGATGACTCCATGCCCCAAATTTCATAGCTGTAGCTTTTCTATCTGGCCGCTAGGTCGGCTACAAAAATGGGTGGAATTGAAAAATAATAAAAAAAAAAAAAAATAAAAAAAAATCAACGGAAACCAAGACCATTTAATTATTTTGCAACGCTTTAAAAATAATCGGTCTTTTCATAGGACCCGTCGTAAAGCGGGCTTTACTGTAGTATAGAAATTTGTCATAGTATATTAGAGTGTGTGTGTGTGTGTGTGTTTTTTTATGTGTGTTTTTTTTCTGTTTGCTTTTTTAAGAGCAACAGATTTGATCTCAAGCTGATGAAAAGAACACAAGTGTCGCATAATAACGACTTTCCTTTACGTATTCCGAATAAATGTTAATATAAAAAACATCTCGTTTTAAATTCTTTACATGTATATATTTGGGTTTCGGTAAGTTAGCAAAGTAGAAACATTCCTCAACTGAGACCTTTAGATTTGGTTATTTTTCACATCTCCGGATTGCGCCGAATATCGCTATATACGTAACGTATCAGTTATTGAATTTATTGAAAGTGACGCGAAGCGGAGCGCTGCGATAAAGTCATTGTAGCAATACCACGTGATCGTGACGTCACTAAGGCATCAAAACCAAGACAAAACTGTCAACATTGGTTCCGCTTGAAAATAGAAAATTTCTCGTCAGTATTTTCACCAAAGACATATTAAACAAAGATTGTCAACTAGTCTAAATCTCGCAAAAGCACGTAAGAAATTGTCCAATTCTCGCAAAGTTACGTTTTAAGATATCTTCTTTTCTATTGAAGATATGCGAAAGTGAATTGTATCTTACTCTAGAACCTTGACACAGCGCCGTTAGTTTTGAAAATAGACCATAAAAGCTCTCTCTCTCTCTCTCTCTCACACACACACACACTCTCTTTCTCTCTCTCTCTCTCTCTCTTACACACACATTTGTGAATAAAAGACAAAGACTGATAAACAAGTTAGAGTGTATGTTAAAATAAAATTACATTAAATAGACAATTCGCCATTGTACTGTAGATACAATTATCCTTTGATACTGTTACTCATACTCCATGAAAACAGGATGAAAGATGTCTTTTATAAATACTGGAAATGAGCGTCGGTTGAACTTGTCGATTTATGTACTCATCGCCCTACAGAATTCTGAAATGCGAAAAATTACAGTTATAAACATGCACATACATATAAGCGTAGCATATCATTATGCAGTTCTTATGTCGATATGAAAACAGGTTATCGCAACAAATCCTTCTCGACGGTTCCTGGATGGGACCACTACTTCGCGCCTATGAAGGCTTTGACCGATGCTTGTCCGCACCGGGGCTTGCGCCCATAACATTCGGATCCACAGACAGGCAATACGGTGAAATAGACCATTTCACTCCGAAATGAGACGTTAACCCTCGTAAATCAACGAGCCCTTCCAAAACACCTAAACTACGCGTTTATAGTGTAGTTACAACGACATGAGCTTACACTTACAATCTCAACAAAAAGTTATTTAAGTCCAAAAGACACATAGGCATGTTAAACAGAATCCTAGAATTTATTCAAGTCCAAACAGGAGCAAATACATTTGAACCTGTATTAGCGGTCACTTGCACTAAGCGGTCAACCTTTATTTAGCGGTCAGTCTTAATATCACTAAACTGTAGCATTTTGTTATATATTTAAACTTAATTTAGCTGTCACCTCTGTTAAACGGCAAATTTCTATTCTTCCCTTGACTGACCGCTTAAGACAGGTTTGACTGTATAGCCACAGACTTACAATAGTTACTCCTCTTACCTCTGCTTCAACGATGAAAAACAAATAAATAAAGTTTGAGTGACAGGTTTAGTGTAATAGAGGAAATACTTGTACAAACATTTTTTTTATCTAAGCCCCAAAATTTCTGCTGGTTGGTTTCATGTTGATAGCAGATAAAGGCCATGCTAAACAAAACTAACATTTTTTAAAGTCCAAAATGGTCATAAATATGTGAAAATACTTGGAAGAGTTGCTTTTGTGTTTCTACTGGTTGGCCTCATGATGATAAACACATGTGTTAAGCTTGAGAGACATTAGGTAATATTATTTGTGGATGCCAAAGACGCAGTGACCGCAATAGCTCATCCTATTCTTCGAATAGTCGAACTTAAAATGTTCAATTGGTCCACCATTTTGGAATAATAGACCATTTCCCTCCAAAATGAGACGTAAACCTACATTAAGCAACGAGCACTTCCCGAACAGCTTATCTACACGTTGGTGTAAATTTTTTACACCTTTTTGAATGGGAAATAACTTAACTATTTGAGTTTACCGTCGCTTCGACAGTATTTCAGTCATATAGCGACGTCCAGGGTTAAATTATCATAAATTTGAGATTTTCCCCAGTCTCTGATTGGTCAATTTTAATCAGCGGATTATACCGGCTGTTGCCGATCCTCCGGTGAAAGTCCAGCTATTAATAGGTTGAGAAAAACTCAGAGTGCACATAGACACTTAGATAAAACCAACGGCACCACAAGCGAGCCGGAAGGCTTCCTAATGGAAGAAATTCGAGTGACCAGCGGGACTCGGACCAGCGACTATATCCAGCGCCCAAAGGTTTATCACTCAAAGGTCCCTTTTATCATCTGAAAACGCTATAAACCACTGCATATAACCATTGAATAACCACAATAGACTGTAAGAAATTCTATTCTAAGACGTCTAAGCACGTCTAAAGAATACATAAATAAAATGTAGTAGATTTTCAGGCAGGACTGTATCGGCATTTTTAAATGGCCAAAATTATTGCAAGTGATTAAACCTCTCAAAAAGGAAAACAGCCCTGTTTCCAGGAGGTCGTGGGTTTGATACCCGGCCGATGCATACTAAAATCGTAAAAATGACACTTTTCACATAAGGTAGTTCCAGGATTGGTTGGACCAGAGTTAGGATGATGTGACTGGGTGTGGTATCATGCTACATGTCTATCATGATATCTCAGCGAGGCAGAATGCAGACCACAATTACACGCG
Organism: Solen grandis; assembly: GCA_021229015.1. Classification (NCBI taxonomy): domain Eukaryota; kingdom Metazoa; phylum Mollusca; class Bivalvia; order Adapedonta; family Solenidae; genus Solen; species Solen grandis. Next base: position 48,891,454 of record CM037784.1, on the reverse strand, counting down.
CCTATTGTCAGACCAACATTCACTTGAGCAGCTGCACGATTTTATTCAGTTCAACGCGTAACTTACGCACCGAATTAAAGTGTTCAAGTAGTAACAATTGTTTTAAGTACCTTGATGCTAAGTCTGACAACAACAAAGGCAAAACTTTCTTAGCAATGGCAGTTGTAGTTTGGATCATATCAAGATGGAGTAATACTTTGCACGTGAATTGTTCGATAACGGATGCCAATATAGTCCGAGCAATGGCATAAGTAGATGTAAGTCAAATCACCTTTATAATTGATGTAACCATCCTTGTCAACGTCAGCCGCTTGCATCATCTCATCAGCTTCCTGATCAGTCAGGGGATTCCCAATTTGTGTCATCACTTTTTTTAATTCCTTAGCGCTAATAAATCCCGACCCATCTTTGTCAAATATTTTAAACGCTTCAACCAGGTCACCCTCTTCTTCACCTTTTGATTTAAGTTTCTTTGCCACCTGTTCAAGGAACTCGTCTAAATCCACGGTCCCGTTTCCTGCAACCACGAAACACATGCCGGTAAAGTCAAGCACCGTTGCTAAGATATACGTATCTTTACAGTTGACTCTGTAACTGTGGACCAACTGATTTTATTTTCATGTGCAATAATATACGTCATGTAATATATATTTATCAAACTAGTTTATTTATTTATTTATTATTTATTATTATGACGACTAAGCAGGAGAAGAAGAAGAAGACCAAAAAGAAGAAGAAGAAGAGAGAGAAGATGATGATGATGATGGTATTGATGATGATGAATATGATGATGGCGTGGATGATGATATAAAAGGACAAACCATTTTTATCAGCCTCTTGGACCATTTCCTGAAGATCCTTATTAGTCGGGTTGCCCCCAAGATTCCGAAAGACGGTCCCGAACTCTTCAGCGGTGATATAGCCACTTTGGTCAAGATCGAATCTCCGAAAAGCCTCGCAGTACTCTGTATTTATGATAATCATGCAATCTCTTTTTAGTCAGTTACCACATAAACACTGTCAAGAAGAATCTACGTGGCCAGGCCCCGTGTTCTCGAAAGTACTGACCACACTCCATCTCACACTTAAGGTATTAGTGCGTCATCAAATCAATCAAAGTCATGTATATAACCTCACAATATAAGCTTTTAAAACAATAATAAACAATTTAAATCTCAATAGCAGATTGACATGTAGTTCTTCTTATTACCTCCCTTGATTTTTTTTGTTTTCATGAGCTATTTTCCTTGTTTTGATTTCTTTATGAAATTTGAAATAGAATAATTTAATGTAGCATAAATGCAGATTACCTCTCCAGAATTTAATAAAACTTGAAAAAAAAAAAGTCTCGGTGAAACATTTTTCATTGAAATATTGCCATTCAGTGGCAAGACATGGAATATGGCTATCAGGATGTTTCGAGGACTCGAGCCCAGTAGGAAACTAAGGTGGGAAGCTGCACGTATCACAGCCTTTATGTCAAACTCCCCCGCAGCAGTTACTTCCCCTGATCAGCGCACCTCGGAGATCAATGCTTTCACAACTGACGTAATTACCCGAGGTGTTCTCACGTGATGTCAGATTCCATTCTTGACCCAATCTCGCAATGTTATTATCTTAAAAAGGTTCGAGTCGTTACCATGTAAAGTTTACAAGTTATGCTCCCGACAAAATGAAAAAAGAAAAAAAAAGAAGATAATTATTCAAATAAATGTACGAGGTAGAGTGTTCTTAGTCAAACCCTTCTCCTAGTCACAATCTATGTACATGTATGTTCAATATCTTATTTGAATTTCAAGTTAAGTCCAAGGTTAAAGTTGTCCGCACAGAGATTGACAGACAGACAGGACAAAACAATATGTCCCGGTAGGGACTTCGGATTTTTCATGTGAGGAAGCTTTCCGGCTGGCTTGCGGTAGGTCGGTGGTTCTACCCGGGTACCTCTGTGTACTCGGGGTCTTCCTCCACCTGTAATTAGCTGGACGTCGCTATATGATTGAAATACTATCGCAGCGACGGTAAACCCCAATACAACAACAACAACAACAACAACAACAACAACAGAACAATATGACTCCTCTCTCCGGATCTATCCATTCGGGGACATATAAATGTTTCTACCTTACTACTCAAGTCCCAAAGCCGTCCTCCCTTCCTCACATACATACATACATACATACATACATCCTTTGTAAGAGGATATTAGGTGTAAAATAATCTTAACAAAATGATTTTATTTATGGTGAGTTTGGAAGAATGGATTTTAGAACAACAATATTCTCCAATATCATGAAATATTGGCTTAATATTTTAAACTGTGACGATAAAAATATATCAAAAAGATTTATTATATGCTTAAAGCTGAAAATGAACTTTACTCTAAAAAAAAATATTAGTACTCTTTGTTAAAAGATCTACTTTTTCACTTGGTCTGTATGAGGCATGTTTTTTACTCAGTATGTTGGAAATGAAGAACTGTTTTTATCGCTTGTTAAACAGAGACTAAAAGACCATTTTATTCAGGGATGGAGGGGGAGATTAAATTATTTAAGTAGGGCTAACTTTTACAGACATATTTATGATTTCAGATTTAAACCGTATTTAGATAGTGTCATCATGAGTAAATTCAGATGTAGTATAACTAAACTGAGAGTATCTTCTCACAGGCTGTATATTGAAAGTGGAAGATGGGCTAGTATATGCATACACCTATAATGAAAGAAATTTTTTATATGCAACAAATTAGAAGACGATTATCACTTCATAGTTGAAGAAAATATATACTGTATATTACATAAGGCGCCCGAGTATGATGAAATTAATTGAATGGTTCCAAATGAAGATCATAAAATGTAGGAATTTAAGTCTTTTTATATTCAATGCTTTTATTATACGAAACAACAGAAATGACGTTACATTCTAATTGAATTATATCTGTGTAAGTGTCTTTCATGTGTGTGTCTGTGTGTGTGTGTGTGTGTTTTGAATATTTACATCAGGTGTGGACATGAATCCACTTTCGTTTCGTTAGGGTCACTAGGAGGATTATGTGCGTGGTGTATGTGCATTTTCTTAAAAATTACTCATATGTTTTCCCAATTTTCGCTTTCGTTCGGGAAACAAACAAGAATGAAAATTATAACGTGACATTTAAAATTACACTGCGTATTTCTGTGTTATTTTGATATGCACGTATTCCACTGGTCAATGTATTGACAGGCATTGAAAATGATTGATATTATACTTATAAGCATTTTGATTTGTATAACAATTCATAAAATACCTTTTTATGTTGCATATACGGATGTGAGGATGTATACGGGGATGTGTAGATGTTTTTATATCTGTAAATCTATGCATGCTGTATTTATATAAACTAGATGGATATATATCTGTAAATCTATGCATGCTGTATTTATATAAACTAGATGGATATATATCTGTAAATCTATGCATGCTGTATTTATATAAACTAGATAGATATACATCTGTAAATCTATGCAAATCTATGCATGCTGTATTTATATAAACTAGATGGATATATATCTGTAAATCTATGCATGCTGTATTTATATAAACTAGATGGATATATATCTGTAAATCTATGCATGCTGTATTTATATAAACTAGATGGATATAATCTGTAAATCTATGCATGCTGTATTTAATAAACTAGATGATATACTCTGTAAATCTATGCATGTTGTATTTATATAAACTAGATGGACATATATCTGTAAATCTATGCATGCTGTATTTACATAAACTAGATAGATATACATCTGTAAATCTATGCATGCTGTATTTATATAAACTAGATGGATTTATATCTGTAAATCTATGCATGCTGTATTTATATAAACTAAACTGTCATTATGTTGTAAAAAATTGCCACTTGGGCCTACGACCTTCTGGAATTTGAAAATAAAAGCTAAAGACAGACAGACAGACAGACAGACATACAGACAGACAGACAGACAGACAGACAGACATGCATACATACATACATACAGACAGACAGACAGACAGACAGACAGACATGCATGGATCCGAGCATACATACAGACAGACAGACAAAGAAACAAACAGACATGCATTTATCCAAGAATGTATACATACATAGATACATACCCAGTTTCTGCTCTTCTGAAAGCTTAGATGCCTGTTGGAAAATCAAGATATACTTGTATATATAAGAAATACAACATAAAACATATAATATGATATTTATAAAAAACTGTATATAAAAAACCTTTATTAATGTTAAGAGCTCATTATTAGAACCGTCAATGTTATTTCAAACAGTTCCTGGTTCCATTAAATTAATTTAATTGAAATAAAACCAATACACGAATAAAAAAAAAAGCACCATTAATCAAACCGTCTTATGAATTATTATGATTAAGCGGTGACTTTAAAACGAATACTTGCAAACTGTTTTTCATATACAGACTGTACTAAGAATTCAAAAGTTTTGTAACTTATGATATTTGACTATTTGAACATTCTCATGGTTTACAAGTCAAAATATAATTGTAGCAATGTAGAACAAAACGCAGTAACAGACGGTATCAGATATATTGTTACCAACCAAAAACCGTTACTCGTTCTATAATATCATAAAATGCATAATTCGTTGACAGATAAGAAATCATCGTCGATAATTAATCAGCGCGGCCTTACTTTTGGTCGACGAACTCATTAATCAGTCCAACACTTAAATGAATTCTGAAACACAGCCTATCAATACTATGTTTACGGGTATAAAAAATATCATTTTCTTTTGGTTTCTTTCATTTCTCTCTCTGTCTCTGACATTTGTTTGAAAATTGTCATATAAAAAATAAATGTAAAAGCTTACCATTTTTGATGAATAAAGTCCAAGACAATACAAAGTTTTGCAGTATACTGTTTAATTACCGACGTTCGTTAACGTTAGCAAGAAATAATGTACATGTGTAACTAAAACAATAGGACATTTATTTCACGAGCTTCTGTGATTAACAGTAGAATGTTAAATGTCATGAACCGTGGGCCCCTCAATGTGTCGCATTGCGGGACATTAAATAAATAGCGGACAATAGGCAAGTTTAAACGGCTACGAGTAAACACAGTGTACATATACCCCAATATACCTATCCCTATTGACATCTATGTCTTAAGATTATATTTTATATATGTGTATTTATTTTCATGTTAGATTGAAAGAAGAATGATTGTTATGTTGGTGTCAGATTTGCAAAATATGGATGAGCAAATAGAATGTTATAGTTGGTTCAATAATAATTTGTATAGATACAGCCCGACTGATCTGATACATAGGTCTTAGGATTTTAAAGGGACTTCAACATGAGAGCGATCCAGTGTGATGCAACAATTAAATAAATAAATAAAAAATAAATAAATAAATAAATAAGTCAAGTAAACGAAATTTTTGAGCGATGAGTTTTACAAAAAATGATTGAAATCGGAAAAATTTATCATTTAATATCTGATGAGATGTCATAGATCTTAATTTAAATCTAAAGTATTTCATATATTTTGAAAATAGTCATATTTCTAGATTCAAGAAAAAAGATGGAAGGAAGGGGAGAAAGGGGTGGGGTCGGTCGGTTTGGTTAGTGGAAACAAGTAATTTTTGATTACGCCTAAGGGCATGATGTCACCAGTCTGTCCAGAGACTATACGTCAAGACTTTTTTGTACCGACCCTATTTTTTGTACCGACCCTATTTTTGTACCGACCCTATTTTTTGTACCGACCCTATTTTTCGCCCTGGCATTAGGGTTATCATGGTTGCAAATGCTGATTTTCATCCCATCCTCAAAAAAAAAAAAAGAAAAAAAAAAGTGTTGCCAAAATACCAACCCTGTATTTTTCATGTTTTATGAGATGTTAAATGGAAACAAATAACGTTTTTCCCTTATTCGTCTTAAAAACGGTATGCTATTTTTCGACTATTTGTTTCACATATCTCTGTTGCCATTTCACTTTTAAAGCCCTTCCACCCCCCCACCCCCTCTCTCTTGTTTCACAAATATCTATCAAGTTGATATATAGAGGTATTTGTTTGTCTTAACCCTTTCCCATCATAGAGGACACCATGAAAAGACCTATGCGAACAGCATAAAACCAGATCAGCCTGCGAGTAACTCGCAGGCTGATCAGGTTTTATGCTGTTCGCTGCTCCTCAGTGGTCTGGAAATGAGTATTTTTTAATTAAATTTGGTAAGGTTTAACTGTGGTTTTCTGCAGATCAGGCTTTATGTGATACCTACTGAGTGCATCAAAATGAGTCTATATGAGGGAAAGGGTTAAGTGGATATGGAACATATATTAATATTTTCAGGAGTGCGTAGCGCGGGTAAAAAATGTGATAATAGTATCAGTTCGGGATAATATTTTTTCATATTCATCAAAACAAACACATTTTCTATTTATTTTATGCTAACTTCTGCTACATACCCTTGTAGAGAACACATTATTTCATCAGGTAGCATAAAATAAATATTTTCTCTTACCCATAAATCTCGCTAGCCAACATCTTCTCATGTCTGTCTCTCTCTTTAAAATGCTACACTTCTTACACAATCGATAATTCAAAACAAACTGAAGTGTTTATGATCACGTCGTTTTAACTGCTGTAAAGTTGGAACTATCGATTCTGATGGCGCAATGACCAATGGGTCCAATGTTTATGTAAGAAAACACTTAACTAAAGCGGATGAGGTAAGGCACCTTTACGCAAATAGCAAGCCTGAACAGTATATCCGATAAAATCGTTCAAGTATTGTTTTATTATCAATTGGGCGTCAATTCATTGATCGTTATTAAATTATGCATTAAGATCGACAAATAGAAGACATAGTCTTTAAGTTTAGTTGCTCCGTCCTACCTTTAAAGCACTCGCTGTGAAATGATTGAACTAAGATACACGTTGGTATGAGCCAAGGATAAGCAAAATGGTGAGATATATTTATAATCTTATTTGATATTGATGTTGTTGTTGTGTTCGGGGAAAAATGATGAAGAAATATTCGTTTCTACCGAAGTATAATTTCGTGTAAAGGAATTAATATTCATTAATTATTAACATAATCTTAAACATAAAATATTAAACACGAAAAAAAAAAATCGTAAATACGAATACGAAATCTTGTTGCGTTTTTTTTTTTCAAAATAAGATCAATACGTTGTTAAGTAAAATCAAATTCTGCAATGTACGTGGAACTAATTTGAGCTTACTTTATTTTTACATTGATAGACTTATGTGTATGCATCTACCTAGTTTATACAGTCAAATCTGTCTTAGGCGGCCAGTCAAGGGAACAAAAGAACGTGACTACTTAACAGGGGTGATCGCTAAATGAAGGTTAAACATAAAACTAAATGCACGTTTAGTTATATTAAAACTGACCGCTAAATGGAGGTAAACAGCTTCATAATGGTGGCCGCTAATACAGGTTCAACTGTATATGCATGCAGGGCAAAATGGTTTAATTTGATATAAACACAGAATTGAAGATAAGATTAGAAAAGAATATTTCTTTTTTATATCCCCTTTTTATACTTGCATTTATAAGAATATATAGCTAAAGCATGTAAAGTAAATTAATGTACAATACAATACAAATGGCAATTCAAGTACATGTAATTTATTTGAACTTCACAGACGAATAAACACGTCTTTGTTTAGTTCAAAGAATATCAGACAGGTTAACTACAGAAGCACAGCAAGTGCAATTAATGTATTGTTAAGGTAGCGCAGTCATGCTTAATTCTGGGTAAACATTTCCGGTTCCTTGATAAAATGCATGGAAGGTTTTCTATAACAGCTGCTAGTAGACTATTCTCGTATGTCGTACGAAAAAATAAAATTACATAAAGCACAATTAAAGCTCCATATTTGAAGTCAGTTCTGTTTTAAAAACGTATACCACAACGGAATCTGGAATATCAAAGTTGGAAGGAAAATGGGAGGGGTAAAGTTAAATTTTTCTTCAAAATATAAGCTGTTGAAACACACTAGCGCGCGCACACACACACACACACACACACACATGGAAGAGAGCCGACCACTTTTGTTGATAAAATAATAATAATGTGTGGCCCCACCCATTTGCAACTTTATATATACACTCTTTATCATCTACATTTAAATTTTATATGATGTGCTTTCTTAATTTTATAATGTTCACACCTGATGCTTAGTTTAATCGTTAAAATTACTGTACATGACATTCTTTGCATTGTTTCTTTCAGGCAGATGTGTTCACAGAAGAACAAATAGAAGGTAAGCATTTCTTTGATCCAAAACAATAAACACTATACCTGTGAAGTACAGTTCTTTACATCAAAATGTATTTTGCACGTTTATCTATATACGTCATAAATGCCAATGAATCAATAATTTAAATCCTTTGTGACAAGGTCAGAAAGATTTAACGTTAAATGATACATGTATATTTCTTTTAAGTACACAATGTATTCAGGGCATATCGCCTGTCACCGGGATGTCTTGGAAGAATCTAAGCCTTACACGCTAACCTTTCAGCAACTAATGTGCAGTCGAATCCCGGTTATTCGAAAGGTCGGGTCCATCGTTTTATATCGAATAAGGCATATGTTTAAACAACCCAAATCAAAGAAGCAATGCACATTTTAATTGAAATCATTAACCAATTTTGATGCCAATTATGATCTGCTTTCCGTTAATCCTAAACATATACCAAATGCATACGTTTAAAAGTTTATTCATTGAATTACTGTTGAACCTGTATTAGCGACCACCTGTATCAAGCGGTCAATCCGGATATAACGATCAGCTTTAAAATCGTCTAATTATCATTTTGTTTTATGTTTAACCTTCATTCAGAGACCACCTCTGTTGTTCCCTTGACTGACCGCTTAAGACACGTTTGATCGCTGTTGATTGGTGTTACCAAGTGTTATGTTAGATCTTACTTTTAATTTGTGTTAAATTGTTTCATTTGATGGTAAAATTCATGTCATCATGTGTATGTACATGTTAATGTCACATGCATATTATATGCCATGACGAAAATATTATCTTGAAGCTTGAGCTATAGTTTATATTTCGTAAGTAATTCATGTCTGCTATTTGAAATACTGAATATGCATGTTCCTTTTACCTCGGTTAAGGAACTTGAATTAAGGTAAAGTCCCTGTAATGGTTTCGCTACGTTTTTGGACCACTTAAACTTTACCAAGATAACCAAGGTACCCTAATGAAACATTAGGGGACCTTGGTTATCTCCGTGAAAGGCCATGAGGTCCGAAATGTAGCGGAAACATAACAGGGACTTTACCTTAATTCCGCTCAGTGGTTCCCGTTGGACTAGTACTCTTTTCTGTCTGCTTGTGACACATACGATGTTGTCTCACGGTGGTTTCGTGTTAGAGACACTTATTGTGATGCCAATCCCTGTCGCATTATCCTGCACTGGCCGAGAGTTTCCGATTGACTTCTTTCAATGTTTTTGAGTTTTCTGCAGCCACGAAAGTATTTCAGTCGGATAGCGACGTCCATATATTAAAAAAAATGAAAGAATGCTCTGTGTAAATCAATCGAGCTTCCACAAGATCCATGTAACGAGACCGGGATTTGAACCCACATCAACGCGAGGGTAATTGATATCTGCCACCTTTCCCGATCAAAGTATAATACATGTAACTTGTATTATAAACAGCGAATTATCATATGACATTATGCTCAAATAGCTATTTCCGGTTTCGTATAACCATCATATATTTTCATATATTGAACACGTTACATTTAACTTTTAGGCCGAATTACATCACTCCGCGTCACGCGCGAGTATTCTATATATATATATATATATATATATATATATATATATATTATGCAATTATGTTGAATTCGAACAGCTAGATTAAATGTGTTTGATGCCACTAACTTTGATCAAAAACATGCATTATTCATATGCTGTTGAAAATGTTTGAGAAATACACACGTTAAATCGTTATTTTCAGTTATCATTTGAAATTTTCTTGGTGTTAGATTACAAAATAGTACATCAATCACAGTCCGTTCAATCATATTTTTGTTTGTTTGTTGTAATAATCGCGATTTACTTCAGTATATGTCATATGATAAAAGGAATCTGACATGAAATGTCTTTTTTATATCAAATTTACTAAACGAGTTCATTAAAATGTTATTAAGCCAGAGGCTCGTTAAATAACATTTACATGAACTAGTTCAGTAAAATTTGATATGAAATAACAATTCATGTCAGATCCTATATTTATGACACACATTTCATGCCATACCCAATACCTAGTTAACTGGTTCCCCTAAATGAGCTGCCTGCTTCCCAACAGAGTTCAAGGAGACTTTCAGTCTCTTCGACAAGGAAGGGGACGGGACGATATCCATCAAGGAGATCGGCACGGTGATGAGGGCCCTGGGACAGCACCCGACCGAGGCGGACCTTCAAGGACTTGTGGGTGCTCTCGAGGTGGAAGGTTTGAGCATACTTATAACCCAATATATCAAAGCCTTGTGGTCCAGTGGTAGCATACCCGACTGCGGATCCGATTCCTTCCCAGCGGCAAAGTACTGGTCCAACTCAGGAACCGTCGAGAAGGATATGTATAAGTTGTAGAACCTGTTTCCCATTCGACGTTTTGATAAATACGTTAAACTAAACAAGTCCAGCAGTCACCCATTTAAAGAGTGGCCTCAACCTGACTTTGTTAAACTAGCAACCATATAATGCATAGCAAAAAGAAGCAGTTATACTTGGAATCCATAACTACAAAGTTGTAATTGGTACCCATGGCCATTAAAATTGAATTGAATATTGAAGACATTCAGCAACATAAACAATTACTTACGATCGTTGGGCTTGCTTGTTAATTTCAGGTCACATGACAATGGAATTTCCCGAGTTTCTGAACCTTCTGGCTAAAGTTATCAAAGACACGGATCCGGAAACAGAATTGACGGAGGCATTTAAAGTAAGCAGAGTTATGCTAAAAATTTTGGTCGCTTGGATGAATATGAATGTTTGAACGACTTTCATTGATAAAAATTGCTTTTGGGAAAAAGACAAAGACTACTGACATATATTCTTCGTTTTCACAATATTAAGTATTCGGGCTGAATAAGTTTATTTGATAAATATATCTTTGATTAATCAAATTTTTTGTTTTTGCTCATTGAGACCTGTTTCGGACCAAAAGGTGTAAACATCTGCAATATATTATAGTCTGCATATTTAACCATATTCGTATACGAGTGCAGTGCAGATAAAAGGCTTTATAATAAAAATGTGCGTAAATATATAACCGTTCACAATCTCCATTACATTAATCCTCATCAACGCCGAATATCTTTTTCGTGATTATGAATTAAATGATCTGTGATTACTAACAATACTGGTTTCAACCTTATTGTCACCTTTAAAGAAACTGGAAAAGTCGTAGCATGGTGCTAAGTGACCCCACTCCCAATTATTATCCAGAATCCTGTGTGTGGTAGAAAGTTACGGAGGAATAAAAGAAACATGCGAAACATATTTCATAATTCGTGCGCACGCGGTAACTGTCGTGCGAAAACTCGATAGCTACTGCGTTCGAACGCGAGAACTACTGCGTGCGTTTTTGTGTGCGCAAGCAAAAGTTTTTGACTGCAAACGCGATAGTTATGTATTATGTACGCACGCGATAACTACAACGTCGGAACGTGGTGGTTATCGCGTGCGGACGTGCTAGTTATCGCGCTGTAAAACTTTATTCCGTGCCTTCTTTATGGCACCGTATAGAGTAGCTGCTGACGTCAGAGTGATTGATTGGATGTTCCAGGTGTTCGACAAGGAAGGGACGGGCAGCATATCGAACGCGGATCTACGGCGGATCATGACCACGTACGGCGAGACGCTGAATGCCGAGGAGGTGGATGAGATGATAAAAGAGCGGGGAATGCGGGATGGGATATAACTATCAGGGTACGGTATGAATATACTATCAGTGTACAGTACGGTGGTGGGGAATGGGAGGAAATAACTATCAGGTACGGTTATGGAATATACTATCAGTGGTAACAGTTAGTGTGGTGGGATGGGGAATATACTATCAGGGTACGGTATGGATATACTATCAGTGTACAGTAGGGTGGTGGGATGGGGATATACTATCAGGGAACGGTATGGATATACTATCAGTGTACAGTACGGTGGTGGGATGGGGAATATACTATCAGGGTACGGTATGGATATACTACCAGGGAACAGTACGGTGGTGGGATGGGGATATACTTTCAGGGTACGGTATGGATATACTATCAGTGTACAGTACGGTGGTGGGATGGGGAATATACTATCAGGGTACGGTATGGATATACTATCAGTGTACAGTGCGGTGGTGGGATGGGGAATATACTATCAGGGTACGGTATGGATATACTATCAGTGTACAGTACGGTGGTGGGATGGGGATATACTTTCAGGGTACGGTATGGATATACTATCAGTGTACAGTACGGTGGTGGGATGGGGATATACTATCAGGGTACGGTATGGATATACTATCAGTGTACAGTGCGGTGGTGGGATGGGGAATATACTATCAGGGTACGGTATGGATATACTATCAGTGTACAGTACGGTGGTGGGATGGGGATATACTATCAGGGTACGGTATGGATATACTATCAGTGTACAGTACGGTGGTGGGATGGGGATATACTATCAGGGTACGGTATGGATATACTATCAGTGTACAGTACGGTGGTGGGATGGGGAATATACTATCAGGGTACGGTATGGATATACTATCAGTGTACAGTACGGTGTGGGATGGGGATGTACTATCGGGGTACAGTACGTGGTGGGTTGGGGATATACTATCAGTGTACAGTACGTGGTAGGATGGGGATATACTATCAGTGTACAGTACGTGGTAGGATGGGGATATACTATCAGTGTACAGTACGTGGTAGGATGGGGATATACTATCAGTGTACAGTACGTGGTGGGTTGGGGATATACTATCAGTGTACAGTACGGTGGCGGGATGGGGATATACTATCAGGGCACAGTACGGTGGTGGGATGGGGATATACTATCAGGGTACGGTATGAATATACTATCAGTGTACAGTACGGTGGTGGGATGGGGAATATACTATCAGGGTACGGTATGGATATACTATCAGTGTACAGTATGGTGGTGGGGTGGGGATATACTATCAGGGTACGGTATGGATATACTATCAGTGTACAGTACGGTGGTGGGATGGGGAATATACTATCAGGGTACGGTATGGATATACTATCAGTGTACAGTACGGTGGTGGGATGGGGATATACTTTCAGGGTACGGTATGGATATACTATCAGTGTACAGTACGGTGGTGGGATGGGGATATACTATCAGGGTACGGTATGGATATACTATCAGTGTACAGTGCGGTGGTGGGATGGGGAATATACTATCAGGGTACGGTATGGATATACTATCAGTGTACAGTACGGTGGTGGGATGGGGAATATACTATCAGGGTACGGTATGGATATACTATCAGTGTACAGTACGGTGGTGGGATGGGGATATACTATCAGGGTACGGTATGGATATACTATCAGTGTACAGTACGGTGGTGGGATGGGGAATATACTATCAGGGTACGGTATGGATATACTATCAGTGTACAGTACGGTGGTGTGATGGGGATATACTATCAGGGTACAGTACGTGGTGGGTTGGGGATATACTATCAGTGTACAGTACGTGGTGGGATGGGGATATACTATCAGGGTACAGTACGTGGTGGGATGGGGATATACTATCAGGGTACAGTACGTGGTGGGATGGGGATATACTATCAGGGTACAGTACGTGGTGGGATGGGGATATATATCAGTATTGTTTGCATATCTTCCGGACCCCCCCCCCCCAAAAAAAAAAAACAAACAAACAAACAAAAATCTGGCCATCTCTAGTTGATATATATATAAATAAGTCATTGGGATAATCACATAAAAAGTAAATGGAAATATCAGGGACATCCTTATGAATTTACTTTTTTCGCTTCATAGTCTCAGTCTGCTCGATTGGTAATCTAACTTTGTTTGGTTAGGTACACCATCTGGATCTGAGATTGTTCCATAAGGCAAAAAAAAAAACATGTAAGTTGTTTGTTTCCACTAACACCTCCGAAAAAATAGAGTCGGTAGGTCGGGTAGACTTTTTTTTTTAACTTTTTTTTCTTCCATTTTTACCAAATTTTGACGCAGTCAGTAGGTACCACATAAAGCCTGATCTGCAGAAAACCACAGTTAAACCTTACCAAATTTAATTACAAAATCCTCATTACCAGACCACTGAGGAGCAGCGAACAGCATAAACCTGATCAGCCTGCGAGTTACTCGCAGGCTGATCTGGTTTTATGTTGTTCGCATAGGTCTTTTCATGGTTTCCTCTATTATGGAAAGGGTTAAATAATATATAGTGTGCTTTCTCCCCTCTTTGTTACTCATTTGTGCTATATATTTCATATGTGTAAGCCTCGTTCTTTTCTTTAAAATAGTATTTTTGCATATTTATTTTTATATACGTGATATGAGAATTGGAAAATAAACTTGACTGGTTGCTTTAAGCTATCCTTGAATAAATTGAATTGATGTTACTCAGTTAAATTTTACATTTTAATAATCTTACTCTATTTGTCCTTACTAACAGGTGATTACTGGTACTGCATTGTACTTTTCCAGAATTCATCTCCATGGTGATAACAGAGTGAGGCCGGCCTGCCACATCCATCTTAATTAATGGACATCACAGAAACTTCTGCACGTTACAGATTGGTGATATTTCTACGAGTATATACCTTTCAGTGTGCGAAACTTCATGCTTATATCATATAGTTTTAATGTTTTGTCATTCCTTATATTCGTGTATATATCCGAAATAAAATAATTGTATGTGAAAATCGTATGTTTTTATCTTGAATAGACCATTTCACTCCGAAATAAGACGTTTTGTAAACCTACGAGCATTTCCTGAATACCTAAACTACATCCTGGTGTATAATTCACACGTTTTTCAATGGGAAATATATATAAACATACATTTGAGATTTTTCCCCAGTCACTGATTGGTCAATTTAAAACAGCGAATTAAACCGGGTATTGCTAATCCTTAAGTGAAATGGTCTATTAGGAGTAAACAATGAAGAAGAGACGAGAAAAAAGTCATATTTCACTACTTTATTTAACACATATCTTTAAGAATGCGTCAGAAGAAATGAACCATATGTCTTTTTCGTCCACGTTTTGTAATTTCGTTTACATTACTTAATTAGCACAATAAATTCGCGATTTTTTTTACCCGGCCGAATTATATACAGAACACATTTTTGAAATAGTGTTTAAAAGTTGCAATAGCTGGTTTCAGTGGAATACTAAAACCAACCATCTTATTTTTTTACTTAATTGGGGAGAAGGAGTCGTGTTTTTAAAACTGTGAAAATGATAAAATTTGTAATATTCACTGTTTGAAACAGTGAATAGCTGCATTTTTAATCCATTGATTTTCCATTTAATCTACCAGAAAAGCATAAACAAAGTCACTTATTATGATATATATCAAGTTGTGTTCCTTTTTAGCTCACCTGAGCACTTGTGCTCGGGTGAGCTTTTGTGATCGCCTTTTGTCCGTCGTGCGTCGTCAGGCGTCCGTCGTCAACAATTGCTTGTGAACACTCTAGAGGCCACAGTTTTGGCCCAATCTTCATGAAACTTAGTCAGGATGTTTGTCTACATGATATCTCGGATGAGTTCGAAATTGGGTCATGTGGGGTCAAAAACTAGGTCACCAGGTCAAATCTTAGAAATACCTTGTGAACACTCTAGAGGCCACAGTTTGGGCCTAATCTTCATGAAACTTGGTCAGGATGTTTGTCTACATGATATCTTGGATGAGTTCGAAATTGGGTCATGTGAGGTCAAAATCTAGGTCACCAGGTCAAATCTTAGAAAAAACTTGTGAACACTCTTAGGCCACAGTTTTGGCCCAATCTTCATGAAACTTGGTCAGGGTGTTTGTCTACATGATATCTCAAATGGGTTTGAAAATGGGTCATGTGGGGTCAAAATCTAGGTCACCAGGTCAAATCTTTGAAAAACCTTGTGAACACTCTAGAGGCCACAGTTTTGTCCCAATCTTATTGAAACTTGGTCAGGGTGTTTGTCTACATGATATCTCAGAGGGGTTTGAAAATGGGTCATGTTGGGTCAAAAACTAGGTCACCAGGGCAAATTTTAGAAAAATCTTGTGAACACACTAGAGGCCTACATTTTTTCCCAGTCTTCATTTAACTTGATATGAATGATGACTGCATGAATTCCCAGTTGAGTGCAAATTCAGGTAGGATCAAAATGTAGGCCACTTAGTCAAATGTTAGAAAAACACTTTAGATGCCAGATTTTTTGTCATTTTGCCTAACACAGCCATCTTAATCAGGTGAGCGACACAGGGCCATCTTGGCCCTCTTGTTTACATAGGAATATTTTTGCACCTATTCAACCGACATTGCTGATTAATATTCATAAACTTAAGGACATATTTGAACAAAGGTTGTTCCTAATAAAAATACCAGATTAGCAAGATACTGCTAGTATTTGAATTACTTATGTTAACTTTGTCATATAATATTTAAATATTTCGGAAGACAAAAATGTGTTGTTAACATATTTTAGGTTTTAGTACTTTGCGTAGAGTCGATGGTGAAATATTTTAGCCAGATTGTTATTTTGTTTGTTTATAAACATATTTATCCGGCAATGAAGAAGATTTCAGTCCTTGATACAATATTACAACTTTGTTACAATACTTTTATGTGTATGAGAACATGGTGTATGACATATACAATCGCACGCGCGCACTGCACGCGCGCAGAATAAGAAACACAATGAGTCTCGCAACAATCTTGAGAATCACTTCAGTAAAAAAGAAATAAACTGTATTTATTTTATGTACCGATTACGAAACAAGATATCACAACTGATATTAACCACTCTCGGTGACTCTGGTAGCGGTGTATGAGGTCATTATTGAGGGAGGAAACCGGAGAACCCGGTGAAAACCCAGGTGTCTTGACGGGCGACCACTGTACCCTCTCATGTACGTAATCAGGGTCCGTATTCATAAAGCTCCTTAGGAAAAAAATCCCTTAGTTTCTAAGATTTTCCTTAAAATCATATTGATTTCCTTTAATTAGTCAGGATTTCCTTTAGTCTTAGGAGATTTATCCAGTTAAGGAATTATATTCCTTAAAAACTAAAGAGCTAAGAACCCGAGACGCATTGATGAGAAGCGAAGCGCGTTTCCACTACGCTTTTATCAGTAATAATCACGTGGGTAGTTCAATAAATCCCACCGGGTTGCTGTGCATCTCCTCCCCTCCTCTACAAGTACTACCACCACCACAAAAATGTAGGGATTTCTCAATAACTACAGGTAACCTTGAATTCACAATATATGTTCATATACATGAATATACACAAGTTAATTATATCTTTTAATGTACATATTTAATGCTGATATACACTTTGTAAGCTTAAGATCCATAGACTGCACTTTGATTAATCATTCAATTTTTTTTCTTCGCATTTCTTTTACATCAGCATTATGTAATAACTTAACCAATTAGCATACTCGTTATATTCAGAAAAGTGGTAATAGAAAACAGAGATCAAGCCAGATGTAGTTTCTGTTCCTTTTATTGTGGATACTGAAGTTGAAATCGTTCAAAATAAAAATGCATAGCTTTACAAAAAAAAAAAAAAAAAACACAAAAATCTATACATGTTTTTCATGATCATAAATTCTCCGCTGCAACCACTTAATACTAATCGTTTTTATCCTGATAGAGTACAGTAAATCTCAATAATAAGACCAACCTCCGGACTGCTGTCAACTGGTCTTAATAATTAGGTGGTCTGATAATCGAGTTTCAATTAACAGGAAGTAGGGTAAAAAGCCCCTAAAATAGTGATCTTATAGTGAGGTGGTCTTTAAATGAGGTGATTCTTATTTAGGTGGTCTTTATAAGAGGCTTCATTGTAGTATTTTAGTTATTATGTACAAACGATGAACTTTGTGAATATTGTATTTGTCAAAGAGAGAATTACATTCGTTCCTTCGTATCACGATGTAAGTGCTGACTGAACCATTGTCTATAGGGACTCAGGGAGATTCTGGACAAACTTCTAAATACCATAACTAAACAACTACATAAGACAATTGATTATAAGAGATCACTTAAACGCAATAAATAAAGAAAATGAATATGCATGGAGAATACGAATACAGTAGAACATGTGTTAAAAGACCACCCAATAGATATGTAAACTATGGTCTCTTGATACAGGTGGCCTTCTAATCCAGTTTCATTTAAATGAAACTGAGTTACGTATTAGAGAATTTAATATGCAAACTCTTAAGACAAATGGCCTTTTATTACAAGTGGTCTTTAATATGGGGTTGATTGTATGTTAAGAAAGAAGAGTAAACGGTTTATCGGTTGAATTGCTAAATATTTGTGACAAGCTACACAGCATGGTGTGTTACTTATAAAATAAATACAAAAAGCAGTCAGTGGAACAGGTAACTGCTTAAAAGAAATTATAAGTTACAGTAAATCTTATAGTTAAATACCATTTAAGGATTCTGCGAGGTTGGCCATTAGAGACGATTTACCGCTTAATACAGGTGGTCGTTATGTATAAGTATTGTAACTAATAGTTTAAGGTAATCCATCCACCATTGAATTGTACTCATGGTCCTTCAGATACTTAAAAAAGACTTCATTGGAGATGCAGGAGTCCACTGACTTGGAGTTATAGGCTATTTTGCTCTAAGTCTACAAAGGTTTGCATTTACTATAAAATTCCCACAATCACTTGATGGATCAGGATTACCTTAAGATAAATACTTATACATTTGTGTATCTAAACCTTTGCCAGTTCCACAGTGCAGCAGAAACATAAATTTGACTGAAAAACTATTGTCACAATGACATGGAGAAAAACGATTAACACTTTTAACATCTTTGTTTCTACTGTCTCACTTACTATTTGAGATATATTTTTAATATTTACGATGATAAAAATGAAATAAAAATATATAAATATATGAGTATAAAATTTATATATATAATTTGTATCTATGATTTTAACCTTTACTGAATACAAATGTCGCACCTTTTTCAACAATCTGTTGCTGTTCAGGCCCCGTGTTCTTGAAAATGCTTAAGTACGATCCCAGGCTCGACTATCATATTCAAACCCCTATTAAAACTAACTGGCTTAGTCTGAGTTAGAGCATGAAAATCAAATTTAAGAAGTACCATTTTTATTTTCGAGAACACGGGGCCAGATCTCACAAATTTAAGAAAAGAAAAGAATGAACAAAAAATAAAAAAATAAAAAAAAACATAAAAAAGAAGGGGAAAAAAGCAGCTAAGTTGAAGTTATTTCAGTGACCTCTAACAACAGGTGTCTAATGATCGGAGGTGACGGTTAACAAACACAAAAATAAAGTAAACATAGATGACAAAAATAATGTATATGTTAAATATACATGTATCACATTGCTAACGGCAGATCGTTAATGAACCCACACCCTGCCAAATATTTTCCTTTATCAAGCAAACACTGTATCAAGGAACCACACGCACGACAATCACGTGCGATATTAACAAGTGCCCGTTGTAGTGGCACGACTTGCACGGGTGGATTGAAGTTCGCCAATTTGTCCCCAATATCATCCGAGATGAGGTGTGAACTGATTCCATGACATGTACACATTTTGTAGTTAAACCTGGAATTTATATAAGAAAGTCAAAAATTATATTTTAGGTGAAAATACTGACTAAATTACACAGGAGAAAATCAAATTCAACAGTAAAATGATATAGAGAAGATTTGCTAGGTTTTATTTCTCCGAGTGATCAATTTTTAAAGTTCATGAATTGACTATTTGAGTTTACCGTCGCTTCGACAATATTTCAGTCAAATAGCGACGTCCAGCTAATTACAGGTGGAGGAAGACCCCGAATGCACGGAGACATCCGGGTAGAACCACTGACCTACCGCAAGCCAGTTGGAAGGCCATTCACGAATTACGAGATGAAATAAAATATTACATCTCAAAAAAAAAAAAAGAAAAAAAAAAGATAAATAAAGAAAATAAAATAATAATAATAATAATAAAAATATGATTTTATGTTGAATGAAATAATATTGTTTCATAATTTTCACTTTGGAATTATCAAATACGATTTTTATTAACATCGCAGTAACTCACATTAACGTTATGCCCTTAAGAAGGAAGATATTTTACTCAAGGAAAACTTGATAAAACACTTGATTGATATTGCTTATAAAACTGTATTATCATTCACTAGTGGTTCTAGAAAATACATATTTTCATTCGTGGCTTCATCACACGTAAAAATAGTGTTTTCTAGGAACAAGTGTAAAATATAAAACGATCTTACAACAACAACAAAAAAAAAACACACTAAAACACACACACACACACACACAAAAGACAATCACTGTTTTCATTCAATCATTTTTTTACCCTGGAAAACACAATTGTATTTACGTATGCAAAGGTCTATTTAACAGAGAAGTAAAACAGTTTGGGGGTTTCCTTGTGACGTAAAAATAACATAAATAAATAAAAAAAAAGAGTGGGATTTAAACGAGATCTTGCTGAGACACTTAACATCTTGCAGATGCTTAACAGACTTACACTTTCCCGAATCACCCTTAAAAGAGATTTGCGACGGAACTTAACGAGAACTTTTCTTGACTTGCTCTTTACCTATATTAGAGTTGTTGATCTCTGTTAGGTGTTTGACGTATGCATCGAAATGGGAATGGACGAATAATGTTGAAATCGATTGTCCTATTGTAAAGAAAAGCATGTCTCGGTCATGAAAGATCATGGGTGCGATCATTCGGTAAACTTTTTTTTGTCGCTAGTAAATTCTTTAGCCTGAGAAGTGAGGGTCGTTATGATGATGAAATAACCTTGTTTGTTTGTTTGTTTGTTTGTTGGGTTTAACGTCCCATCGACAGTATTTCGGTCATTTGAAGACGATGTCTACTTGAGACAGATATAGTGCCGCCACACTGCAGTATCACGCCGTAGACATGTGGCATGATACCACACCCAGTCACATTATCCTGACATCGGACCAACCAGTCCTGCAACTACCCTTATATGCCGAGCGCCAAGCAAGGGAGGAAATAACCTGGTGTTAGAATAATGTTACTGGGTGTGTTATTCTGTCTAAATAACATTCAGAAATCAGCATCACCGTAATCAGTATATCAGAAATAATTTTACTTGCCTGTCATCAATGGTTTGGCTGCATCATCATTACAAACTCTGAAAGAAATTGGATTCGATAGTTAATACAGCATGCAATACCTAAAAAATTCGGGTTTCGCCTTCCGATAGACATGCGCAGAACGTTTACACATATGCATACTTGCTGTAAATATCAACAATGCCAGGTGAAGATAGCTTTATTTCACTGCAGCAGAATATATACGCCGATAATATCCTTTTGAGTAATAAAATTGATGTTTTAATACACATTATATGTAGATGCTTACGTATAGGTATAAATTTATGTTAGCTTTTTTTAAATCATTATAAGTTAATGTGCCTGAACAATAAATAGAGTTTCAAGCGGTTCAATTATGCTACAATTGAAATAAAAAATTTCTTTTAATTCGGGCAGTCCTATTTCATTTAAGATGTCGTCCATCTTTCTTAGAAAGGGCCGCCTAAAAACAATACGGCATATGTGTAAACGTTCTGCGCATGTCTACCGGAAGACGAAACCCGAAACGTACAGTCATTTTCGTTATTTCGACTTTCGCCTTTCGAGGCGAAAGGACGACAACACGAAATCTGCAACATTGTCGTTATTTCGCCTTTCGCGTTTCGGGGCAAAGACACGAAGACACGACAAACAAAGGGCGCCAACACGAAAGGTTTCGACCCGCGGACACGAAACATTCAAAGGCGAAACTTTTCGTCCTTTCGCCTGTTAAAATTTCGTTATTTCGCCTGAGATGTTTCGTGTTGTCGTGTCTTCGCCCCGAAAGGCGACAGGCGAAAGGCATGTTTTCGTTATTTCGCCTTCCGCCTTTCGGGGCGAAGACACGACAACACGAAATGGCAGAAATCAGCCACCATAGCATTCAGTAAATGATAGACATTTGATTCAGATCTGATTGAGGAATATGTATATTCAGACATAACACGTATATGTTTGCAATATTGAGCACCCACACATTCCTCTCCATATTTATTTTTTTTTATTTATTTTTCGGTTTAACGTCCCAGTTATTTTGGAAATTTGTCTACACGAGGCAGCTGTATTATAGTGCACTGCGATATCATGCCGTAGACAGTTGGTGCTATACACACTGTCCTGATGCAAAGGGTTATGTTCTAGTGATATTTATATCAGTTTCAGCATTTCGCAGACGGAGCTCAACCCACGCCTTTCAGATTTCGAACGGGCATTCCAACCACTTGGTTTTGTCGGATCTTACAAAATAGAAGTCATAAAATCCGAATCAAATAAACTAGAAGGAATTATTTTCCAGACAATTTCGATTGTGCATAATGGAACGGCGTCTTGGCGGCCACCGCCAGTCTAATTCTTGAACAGAACAAAAACATGTGTAGGTTTTCATCATTCTGGGAATAATCTAGAATTTGTTGAGGAACTCTATACTATCTAGATAGGTAACCCCGTTTCCTCGATCGAGAGAGGAGAGAGGGAGGACCCTCACCATCAAAATTCACTTGTCCGTCTCCATCCATGTCCGCTTCTTTGATCATCTCGTCCACCTCCTCGTCCGTCAATTTCTCCCCCAGATTCATCATCACGTGACGTAGCTCGGCGGCGCTGATGTAACCATTGCCGTCCTTATCAAACACCTGTGATGACAAAAACAGAGACTACGGTTATAGACAAGGTAACAGCTCAAACAAATGCAAGGGACAGCCTTATACGACTTAAACTAGGGACCAGCTAATGCAAGGGACCGACAAATACAAGGGACAGACTTACACAAGGGACCAGCTAGTGCAAGGGACCGACAAATACAAGGGACAGACTTACACAAGGGACCAGCTAGTGCAAGGGACCGACAAATACAAGGGACAGACTTACACAAGGGACCAGCTAGTGCAAGGGACCGACAAATACAAGGGACATACTTGTACGACTTATACAAGGGACCAGCTATTGCAAGGGACCGACAAATGCAAGGGACAGACTTACACAAGGGACCAGCTAAGAAAAAGGACCGGCAAATACAAGGGAAAGACTATATAAAGGCACGAAACAAGGGATACAAATAAAGAACATGTGTATACAAGGGCCAGGCTATTGCAAGGAAAAGGAGTAAACAAGGTACCGACAAATACATGAGACCGACAAATACGTACAAGGGACCGCATATACAAGACACGGGCTTATACAAAGTACCAGCTAAGGAAAAACCGGAAATACAAGTAACAGATGTATACAATATACAATGAACAAGTAAATGCGAGAACAGTGGTATACAAGGGACCAGCAAATGCAAGGAACAGACGTATAAAAAGTTACAAGTGCAAGGTACAGTCTATACAAGGACAGGCAAATGAAGAACAACCAATACAAGGGGAACAAAAGGGACTAATACAAGGGGTCGGATTGAACTAAGGACCGGCAAAGACAGGGGACTTGTATATACAACATAATGTACTTGTTATTACACACCAGGGATAATCTTTAGGTATTCCATCCATAATGACAATTAAAAAGGAAATACTATAGTTTTGTTATGCAATCAACATTCATTTGCAGACATTTTAAAAAATAGAGAAAAAAAAGGTTCCAGTGGCTGTGTGTTTAGAGCGTCCGCCCCGAGATGTCCAGGGTTCGATCCCCGGCCGCTACATACCAAAATCGTTATGGCTTCCTGGCCTGGCGCGCAGCATATAAGGGTCCTTCCAGGAGGACTGGTTGACTCAGTGTCATAATAATGTGACTTGGGTGTTGTATCATGTTACATGTCTACGTGTGATACTGCAGTGTGACAACACTGTATCTGTCTCAAATAGACAGTCTCCAAATGACTGAATACTCTCGGGGTACAAATAATGTCAATGGTACGCTTCATGCTGCAGTACATTTTACGACGATTGTATTATGAAGCTGTAAAAATGCACATAAACCGACCTTGAAGCTTCTCGCAATTCTTCGTCTTGGTCGCTGTCTTTAATTTTGTTTTCCATCATTGTTAGAAATTCCGAGAAATCAATCGTGCCATTTCCTATAGGAAGAGAATATAATACATTGTATATATCGTAAATTTTTGAATTCAAATTTCAAATATGGGTTTGACATAGATCTAGAATTTATAAGTTCGTTCCTATGCATATTACTTTTATAATCTGGCATGCGTGGATCCAGAGGGGGTAAGGGGGTCATGACCCTCCCCTGGGATTAAGCCATCAAATTAGAAGAGAAGAAAATAATCCCTACCCCTACAACTCTGGAAAAACCGATCGACCCCCTTGTTAAATCGATGGATCCTTGGAGTGGACCCCTCAACTCCCACATCCTACGTACGGCATTTTTTCATAGATTTGCATGTGAAAGTAACGGACCACGTAAACCACCCCCACCCCACCCTTCCAAACTTGATGCGCATTCCGTAATCTCAAAACGTTCAATGTGTACATGTATATTCAGTTGTTAAGTAAAGTGTGCAATCAGTTTTCTTTCGTTTTAAATGCTCATACATGTATTTCTTTCAGAAACATATCATGTTTGGCAAAGAAATGAGTAGATCAATTGTATATCATATACGATGCATATTATTGTTTAAAAAAACATTGCTACTTTATAGAGTTGTTAAATATCAAAAGAAAAGAATGGGGTTCGGGGGCGTCCGTGGCCGAGAGGGTAAAGTCGCTGACTTTAACACTCACTCAGCCACTCACCGCCTGGGTTCGAATCCCGGAAGGATCATTCGGATTTTCATGTGAGGAAGCTTTTCCAGCTGGCTTGCGGTAGGTCGGTGGTTCTACCGAATGTCTCCGTGCATTTGGGGTCTTCCTCCACCTGTAATTAGCTGGACGTCGCTATATGACTGAAATACTGTCGAAGCGACGGTAAACTCAAATAGCCAAGTCAGAATGGGATTCAAAGCAAACAAAAAATATGTAACCAGATGAGACGGTTTGCTTCATTTGCTTTTAACCCCTATAGATGCCATGAATCAATGCTGCAAAAGATGTATAAAAGCTATCTCCTGGAAAAAATAGTTATCAAATTCAATCATTTGTCTTAACAGCGTGATTTCTATAGTAAAAGATGTCATAAATGACATGGGTTGAATCTTACCGCTAAAAAAATTACTTCCGCCGCCTAAAACCCTTTGGGCAAAATTCTTGTTCCTCTAATAAAACTAAGAAGTATCTTTAAAAAAGCTACTCGGCCGTGGTAAACCTGGTTTAATTATGGCTGGGTAATTTTTTAGTTTTCTACATTAGGCTTAAACTTAAGTGTACCTTAAGTGAGTGGTTCTGTATTGAACCTCTGAAATGACGTGCGAATAGCCTGTACCGTAAGTCAGTGGGATTTCAGCTGTGGACCGCAAGTGCGTGGGAATTAGTGTTAACACCGGGTTTCCGGAATTGTAGCCATCACAGGTGTCGTTATCGGATAAGTCAGTAATTTCTTATTTAGTTTAAACTTTTCATCAGACAATTTGATTAAATTTTGAAAGCATTGTCAACTGAGAAAGTTCGTTTCCGAAACTCCTTACGATCTAGAGAGTTCGTTTCCGAAAACGCCTTTAGATATTTTCACAAATTTTAGAATGGTCAATGAGAATCACTGATTTAAGATTGAAACTTTAATATGACCAATGAAAATCCTACTTTTATTCAGATCTTCCCTGTGTACTTCACATGAAGTCAGGGTGAAAATAGTCAGCCTACGGCCGAAAAACTCCCCAATATTTTATTTCTTATCAAGTATTTTTAGTTATTAAAGTAATGATCCGTGTCGACGTATTAATGTTTTTGAAGATTTCGTAAAACAGAAATGATGTAATGCGTATCAACCTCTTTTCAGAATTTAAAAATAACCAAGGGTAGTTGGTTGAAATGGCGACAATCAGGAGAGTAAGAGAAAGTGTCCGTAGCTTAGAACATCCCCTCATTGAGACTACCCGTGATGCACGAAGCCAGTAGAAATCAAAGTTAATTAAATTGCTGCCAATAAACGGTTGGATTGGTTGTATATGTGATCTAAACATATACATAAAGACTTTCAAAACTCACGCTTTGGATAATAAGTGGCCCTTATGATTTACATTGAAAGCATTTACTATATAGAGGATAATTATTTGTTTTGGTGTAAGATCCTTTGACAATTTCACTGAGTGAACAGAAAATGTGACATTTTCACGAGTGGCGAAGCCACGAGTGAAAAAGCATCTTTTTATGTTCACGAATGAAATAATACATCGATCTTTCACCAAAACAAATATTTTTTCTTTTTATTTAATGCTTTAAAGGCCAAAAATTAGCTGTTTTATTCACAAAAGACATCAAAATTGGGGGGATTACGTTATGCGTGACGTTATTTATGACGTCATTTCTTGCGTAAAACCCAACACAGTTTATAATGTAGGGTCGGGTTCAAGTTCCTGTCAGGATATAATCCACTGATATTCCTCTATAATCCACCAATAAGCATTAAATAAATGATTATATTCGTATACATTCGTTGTAACCTATTCATTGCCGCCATTTAGACACAACCATTTGATGGAATCCTTCGTATTTCATTTTCGTGTACAACAACAACAACAAATATAATATAATAATAGGCCTGCGTTTTCAAAGTTCTGAAGTATATATGTAGGTTTAAGAGTATACGTCTAGTAAGCACTGACCGTCGATGTCCACCTCGTTAATCATGTCCTGCAGTTCACTGTCTGTGGGGTTCTGTCCTAGTGACTTCATGACCACGCCCAGCTCCTTGGTGGTGATGGTCCCGTCCCCGTCCTTGTCAAACAGGTTGAAGGCCTCCCGGAACTCTGATCATCATCATCATCATCATCATCATCGTTTTCTCATTATTAAAATCCTAATTTTCATCATAATCATCATTCATCATTATAACCATACTTGTTATTGTCATAGTTTAAATCATCATCATCATCATCATCGTAGTCGTTTTGCTCATTTTCAAGTCTTTATTTTAATTACTATAATTATCATTATAACCATTATTGTTATTGCTATGGTCGTTATTGCAATCATCATCATCATCATGGTGACCAAACAAATTAATGATGTTAATGTGAATTTATATCAAATTCACTGATTTATGTGAAGTGCGGTGTCAGTGTCTATTTATTAATATTTGGTTAAGGTATTTTGACTTAATCCAAAACTACACATTATATATGAAATAAATAAAAATAAATAAATAAATAAAGGACATACCATTTATTTGTTCTTCCGTCAATGTGTGAGCCTAAAAAAAAAATCAGAAAATTAAAAAAGTATCATAGCTTAAAAGGGAAGAAAATGAAAGAAAACGGATTTACTTTTTCAATTATACAATTTTAAAATGATCTAAAGTATTATGTCTGAATGCGTTACCTCTTTGTGTAGGATAGAGTCTACCGGTATTTAGATCTTTCTACAGACAATAGAAGACCGAAACGAGCGTAGTCTTCTATTGTTTGGAGAAATGTCTTAATAGAATCTATCCACCTTAGAAGTCACCATGAATTTGTTAAACACTTTATTTTGTCAAAAAGATCGTCCTATTTTGTACATGGTAAAATAGAAAATAGAAAGGTGATACATTTATGATAAATTTAAATTTCCACAGTCTCTGATTGACCACAAACTTAGGGTGACCTTTAACTGGTTGTATTTTTATAGGACAACACTGTATCGGTGGCACGAGGGCGTCATCCTAGCCGCACCATTGCAAAGTCAGTAACTTGACATCAGTTTAGCTTTGTTACATCCTAAATAATGGAGGCATATTAAATTGAAATTCCATTAAAAAATTATTGTTTTGCAATAATCATTACAAATCTCGTTATAATTGCAATTTAGCTAAATTGTAACATAACGCGAATTACCTCCAAGTAATGTAAGAGTATCTGCAAATAGGCAATTACTGCTTTGAATCTGTGGTTTGTTGGTTCGAGTCCCGGTTGGGTCAACCTTTTTTTTTTATTCTTCTCTTTTAACATTATTTCTGTACCACTCATATAAGATATAGAAAGGAAAAAGTGTGTAGTTTTATTTTCATATTCTGTTTCG
>CM037784.1:48812918-48862918 GCA_021229015.1 Solen grandis | reverse complement strand
CCCTTAGTTGTTTCGACGTTATTCCGGAAACGGAAAATAAGCTAGGTGACCTGTCATGGCTACAACGTTAAAACTTGAGCAACGGTGCGTCATCAAATTTTGTGTCAGTGTTAATATGACACCGACAGACACTTTTAAGTTTATTTTGAAAGGAAATGGCAATGCAACTGTATCTGAAGTCTATTGTTCGCCTGGCACAAGAAGTTCCGTGACTTGAAGATGTTTCTGACAAACCACGTTCCGGTCGCCCAAGCTGCGGGGAGGAGGATGTCCGTCGGGTGCACGAAGTCGTCAGTGAGGACAGGCGAAGATCAGTGCGCAAGATTAGTGACATGACAGGAATCTGTGTAAATGTTGTGTATCGTATACTCACAGAAACCTTGAAGATGAATAATGTGTGCGCTAGGTGGGTACCTCGGCTTTTGACGAAGGACCAGAAAGCCGCTCGCATTAACAATTCCAGGTCGTTTCTGAGCCACTATGACCGAGAGGGCTGTCAGTTTCTCCACCACATAGTCACAATGGATGAAACGTGGATGTATTTGTACGAGCCAGAATCTAAACAACAATCAATGATATGGAAACACACAGATTCTCCACCCCCGAAGAAGGCTAGAACCTGCAAGTCGTCCGGGATATTTATGTTCATGTGCTTCATGGACACGCACGGACTGATACTGTCGCAAGCCGTACCAGCGGGGACCACAGTAAACGCCACATACTATCAGAAGGTACGTTATCATAAATTGAATACTATTTTTATTTAAAAATATCTAGGCTTTTGCAACTTACTTTTGTAAAAATTTATATCGTCCTATCTTTTTTACGAAATAATTATAATTATCATAATGTATAAAGTGCTCGTAAAATGCTTACATAACACGAAACATTGAATATGTTCTCATTTCTGACTGCAGGTTATCCGCAGACATTTGATACAGGCGCTCAGGCGGAAACGTCCATACATGGAGATTGAAGAGTTTATCTACCACCAGGACAACACACCTTGCCCATCGGGCCGGCGAAACCTTAGAAACGATCGACTTCCTAGGTATGGAACAGATTCCACATGCACCTTACTCACCCGATCTCGCGCTTATGGACTTTGCTCTATTTCCACGTCTGAAGGCTGAGCTGCGCGGGAAAAGGTTTGCAGACCTGGATGATCTCTGCATGGAAGTTCTGAGAGTGTTATCCACTTACCAGAACAGTTGGTTTATGGACGTGTTTAGCAAGTGGGTACAGCGCCATCGAAAGTGTGTCGATTGCAACGGGGAATATTTTGTGAAGTTGTGACGTTAACGTTGAATTTGTGACAAGTAACGTTGTCAATCTGCGGCGTGGTAGTGTTAGTTGTTGTTTTTGTTTTATTGTAACTTTACAATAGTTCTTTGTATTTTTTTAATATTTTACATGTGCATTATAATTATTCTACCGATTACGATAATATAAAATTTACTGTAATCAGCAACCATTTGGTTTTGTTTTCTTACTTGTCCAAGAACTTCACGAACACACCCAATAAATAAAACTATAAAAAAGGGCCATAGAGGCCCTGGATCGCTCACCTGATTATAGGAGTATAGGGTTACTCAAGGAACATCTGTACTTAAACATTCTGAAATCTGGCCAGATGTTTTGAAGGAAATGATTTTTAAAGTTTTCATATTTTTTTCTTTCCATTGCCATGGCAACCAGAATTCTACATGGATCCAGTTCATTTTAGCAACTTTTGTGAAGGTTCACCCAAGGATCATCCCTGCCAAGTTTATTCATATTCTGTCCAGCGGTTTCAGAGGAAAAGTCATTTAAATTTATCACTATATAATTATAAGGCAAATTAATCCCTTTTCCTGGCGGCCATGTTTTTTAATGGATCAGAATAATTTTAGCAATCTTGGTAGAGGGTTACCAAAGGAACATCTGTACTAAAACATTTCGAAATCTATCCAGTAACATTGAAGGAGAAGATTTTTAACAGTTTTCATATTTTTTTTTTTATTCTGTTGCCATTGCAACCAGAGTTCTACATGGGTCTAATTTATTTTAGCAACTTTTGGGAAGGTTCACCCAAGGATTATCCCTGCCAAGTTTAATAAAATTCCGTCCAGTGCTTTCAGAGGGGATGTCGTTTAAAGCAAATTGTTGATGATGGACAATGCATGACGACAGACCCAGGGTGATCACAAAAGCTCACTTTAAGCACATTGTACTTAGGTGAGCTAAATAAAATTAAACTCTTCAGGAATACTACAATTATGACTGCAATGACCAAAAAACAACAAAAACTAATTTGTCCTAAAACAATTAGTATAGGAAGAGGTAATAAATGCAATATTTCCATGGGCATTACAGTCAAATCTTACTTTAATATATATTTTAGTACTAAATTAAAGAATAACATCACTGCATCTAATTTTACCTTCAGGTTGTCATTTGCAGGATTGAACAAATCAAAACAGCTACTGCCCCTGTGCAGTTTTGGTCCCCATAACTCAATTGCATAGGAAAATGGAATCTGTCAATAAAAAAATTACAATATTATATATTATCATGCAACGACAAACAAAATGCTTCCAAAATGGAAAAAGTAAACTGACATAATAAAAAGCACAAGTTATCAACTTTTTTAAGCATATAACAGGAGAGAAGGGAATGACTAAGGCAACAACAGCAGATCCTGTTGATCGGGGTTTTTTTTGCGGCAACTGTATGCTTTTGCTATTGACCGAGATTTTTCACCAAATTTCAGTCAATCAGAAATGATCAGATATTTACTTCTATGTGTACCTTCTTAAAAGCAGTGTTCTCATTGGCTAAAGGTCCAGACTGGTTTATCAACTATTCACATCTTACGGTACAGCTAGTGACTAAGCATGCCGCCTGATATCTTTTTTTCAAAGATATTTCTTGTTCTCATTATGAACTTCTTCAATCAAATCAACAAATATTCTCCATTATCATTTACTCACGTGATGAACTCCTGCCATATAATCAAACACCGTCCCGTCTGCTGTGTATTTGTTGAGGGCTGCAGCCTTTCCAAACTGGTACTTAAACCGGGTGGCTGTGGACAGGACACGTGCCAGGTTTATCATGGCATCAACCTTTTCTGGCTCCCTCTTTATCTCTCGAGATTTTGTGTCTGGAAACATGACAAAATACCTATTTATGAAAAACAATTTTGGGTCTTTGCTCTCTGTATTTTTTTTCCTGGTTCACTCTTCTTACCGGGTATTTAACTTTTGTTTGTTTGCTTATTGGGCTTAATCCCACTGACAGGATTTCAGTCATTTAAAGATGATGCCTTCTTGAGACATAGTGCTACCATGCTGCAGTGTCATGCTGTATACATGTTGCATGATACTACACCCAGTCACATTATCCTGGAACAACCCTAATATGCTGAGCGCCAAGCAAGGGAACTGTACCAGTACCATTTTTTACACCTTTGGTATGTCGTGCCCGTTCCAGGGCAGAAATTCTAATCACTTGGCCACCAGGATCAGGCACTAGACAATATAAATGAACCATGGCATCATAAAAGACAAGTAAAGAGCAGATGTAATTCAATCTTACCTGCAAAAGGAATGTATATTTGATGTATGCCAGAATGGAATGACACAAACGCATCGAAGTGAATGGCTTCTGTTAGCTTCTTATAAACAAGAGTTTCTGGCTCTGAAATAAAGTATCTTGTATATAATGTACCATAGTTTTTGTTTGTGTGTTTGTTTTAAAATGAGCTCAGCAAAATTGAACAGTAAAATGTAAGGTAACTTCTTAAATGTACGATAACACATGCATCTGTCTCAAAAAAATATTTTAAATTGGGTATCTGTTGTTGTTTTTTTATTTCCTTAAGTCTTTATTGATTAATATTATAAACAGAAACACAAAATGACTAATTTCATTCAAATTTAAAATCACAGAAAGATGCTGATGCTTCAACAGCTCAAAATAGTACTTTGTGAATATAAGTTAACACATCACTAAAATCAATTTAAAAAAAGAACTCAAAAGAATGTGACGTGTGAAGATAAGAAGACAGGAAACTAGGCATAAGGCCATTAGCTTGTTAACGAAATACATTACCATTATCATTACATTACCATTATCATTACATTGCAATTTACGTATTCAATATTTCAACAGTGGTATAATCTCTGATCTTGATATCATGACAATGCAATATTCCAACATGTAAATTCAGTTCTCACATACAAGCAATCAAAACTATACAAGGTACAAGCATCTCCAGCCGTCTTGGAATGGGAAATATTGCAGAGATGATGAAAATGGCATGTTTTTGTCACAACCAATGTCAGCCAGATCGAATTCAACTACCCTAGTAGATCTTCTCATTTTAATTTC
This sequence comes from Solen grandis, assembly GCA_021229015.1. Lineage (NCBI taxonomy): Eukaryota > Metazoa > Mollusca > Bivalvia > Adapedonta > Solenidae > Solen > Solen grandis. The sequence continues at coordinate 48,858,544 of CM037784.1, read as the reverse complement.
TGAAAATAACTCAAGCTATCAACAAAGGTGATCCATTCCCCCAATACCCCCAGTGTTCCCACTAAAATTTTTAAGAGGAAAGGGGGCAAGGTGGTAAATTTGTGCATTTCTGGAAGTTTTGTAACCTCTCTTGCAAGAGATTTGTAACAAAACTTTTCAAACTGGGAGAACAGAAGACCAATTTTTGTGGTATAATACCCCTATATATGAATAACTAGGAAAACTGCCCCACCATATTTATAGTGCTTGAAAAAACAAGTAACTGGTGTTGTATGCAACACATAAAGTCCCCTACCGGCTCCACCTTGACTCAATATGGTAATCAATCCCATTTTTTGCCATATTTTCACTATTTCCGTTACCATAGCAACCACAATTTTAGTCGAAGAACAAAAATAAAATGACGTGCATAATCTACACATTGCCATCTAGTCATATACCAAGTTTCATCAAGTTAGCTTGCTTAGTTATCGCGGGATCCCATTTTTTGCCATATTTTCACTATTTCCGTTACCATAGCAACCACAATTTTGGTCAAAAAACAAAAATAAAATGACGTGCATAATCTACACATTGCCATCTAGTCATATAGCAAGTTTCATCAAGTTAGCTTGCTTAGTTATCGCGGGATCCCATTTTTTGCCATATTTTCACTATTTCCGTTACCATAGCAACCACAATTTTAGTCAAAAAACAAAAATAAAATGACGTGCATAATCTACACATTGCCATCTAGTCATATACCAAGTTTCATCAAGTTAGCTTGCTTAGTTATCGCGGGATCCCATTTTTGCCATATTTTCACTATTTTCGTTACCATAGCAACCACAATTTTAGTCAAAGAACAAAAATAAAATGACGTGCATAATCTACACATTGCCATCTAGTCATATACCAAGTTTCATCAAGTTAGCTTGCTTAGTTATTAAGTTATCGCGGGATCCAGATTTGAGCGGACAGACGGACAGACGGACGGACAGACGGAGGGCAAACCTATAGTCCCCTCCGGTGTGAACACCGGTAGGGGACTAAAAAGAGACAATATGCAAGGGATGGAACAAAGTGATTCCTATATAGCAATATAACCGAATGATTATTTGAAAGGTGTATGAAAACAATTACTTGTTTACCTGAAAAAGCATGTGGTCCTCTATATTCCTCATCCTTAACATCTGCAGAACTTCCTTTCCCACCAAACTCCCAGTCAAAGTTCCTGTTGAGATCAACCCCTGTACTTGTCCCTCTCCAACAATAATTCTTCTTAGCCTCAATATACTCTCTCCCATCTGGATTACTCATCACAATAATATAAATATCTACTTTATTCAGGTCCACAATTGGTGTCTTTGCATTGTTATGAGCTTGAGCAGTTATTTTCTCCAGTAGTACCAACAAAGATTCCACAGGTAAAAATTCCCTTGCATGTTCTCCAAATGACAGCAGTATTTTTGTGGTATCATCCCTTGCTGATGGATCATTTTCTTGTTCAAGTCTTGTGAAGTTGGTTAATCGTAGCACATACTGCTGTTGACCCAACTTTGAGACAAATTTGGGAAGATGTTCTATCACTGATGGGTAGTCTCTGATAAAACTATCCACCCTCAAACCAAGTGATGATATGTTGTGATAAACTCTGTAGTCTGGCACAAAGATTTCCTTCTGTGGATTCACATCTAGTGTGAGAGTAGGATGTAGAAATAGACAAACACAAGCAATTGTGAGCCATGTTTGGATTACTTCCCATTGCCAGTTAGTCATTCCTACATTCCTGTACAGATCTGGTTGTAGTTCATTGCCTTCAGCAGATATCAAATCTGTGAATGAAAAATAAAAATGAAATTCTATAATACTTTTGTACAGGAAGTTCATCTTCAGTGAAAAAACTTTTATGTTACGAAGTAAAATCAAATTACCAAAAATTAGTATCACTTTCGAAATCAATACATTAGGTATATAAATTAGGAACTCAAACAGATTTTAAAACAAAAAAGCTTGTTCCATTCCTAAGGAGTACAGGTGAAATACTATGCATCTTTTACATGTGAAGCCATATTATTTTGGTAACAAGGGTTTATATAGAAATCCATTTTTCTGTGACATCTGTCTGCACTGGACTATTAAGCTAAATTATTTGATGTAACTGAAATGAAATGAAGAAACAAAATAATTCTGAATTAATGTCATAAATCTTATAACTTGGTTTTATACGACTGTGAAAAATAATTGAACCCTTTCCTTCATAGAGGAAACCATGAAAAGACCTATGCGAACAACATAAAACCAGATCAGCCTGCGAGTAACTCTCAGGCTGATCAGGTTTTATGCTGTTCGCTGCTCCTCAGTGGTCTGGAAATGAGGACTTTATAATTAAATTTGGTAAGGTTTAACTGTGGTTTTCTGCAGATCAGGCTTTATGTGATACCTATTGAGTGCGTCAAAATGAGTCTATATGAGGGAAAGGGTTAATAAAAGTGAAACAGATCAAAGAAACGTGTGATTAACAATAAGTGTGCTGAATATCACATGCAACAGAAAAAATCTTAAATCTAAATAATCATTAGGCCATAAGTATAAACTACAAAGCACACTTGATGTTTATATTCAAAGACCTATTAAGCAAAGATAGGAAACTCCTGTAACAGAGAGAGGAAAATATTATTTTGTCACCCTGCATGTCACTGAATTTGCAAACTGTCTAAAATATAAAGAAAAATCACAGAGAAAAAAACTTTCTTACAAAAACATCATTTTTCTAATGCAAGAAAGTATTTTCAGTTTATTAATTTTAAAAATTCATTAAATTTTTTATTTAAACTCAACTAGTGTTGCAGAAAAACAACACAAGCTACATATTTTTGTTCATGCAGGGGCTTCTGTATTTTACATAAAACTTTTTTATTTCTTTACTTATTTTAATATATTAGGTATCATTTGAAGGTAATGTATTGTTCTATTGCAAGATATGAATTACTTTCAAATATCTTGACTATCAGCCGCATGATTTTGATTACTAGCAAATCTTTGTTATTATAGGTCTTTGTTATATTAAAAATCTGCTTTAGAGTTCATTCCATCTCTCCAGATGTATACTACCTATCCCTTTCGCTAGTATTAAAAGCACTTTGGAAAGGCTTTGGATGACAACACATTAGGAAAATACACAATCAAAATATCTGTATCTAATTCTTATAATTCAGCTTTCATACAACAAGTATACGTTTGGATAACACTAACTGCAAGATTGGTTCATTCTACAGAGATGTGAATACCTAGATTTAATGTAGCTTCGTGGTTTCTAAGATAAAACCTAAGAATTTTTGTTGAAAATCATGCAATGAAAATCAAGTCGTATAAAACTGCTGTGATGCATTTCTTGACACCTGTAAACTGATTCACGAAAACTAAAGACAAACTCGAAAAACGTGTCTGCACAATTTGCTATCAAAGACAAACATCTAGAAAGACTTAATATAGCGATACATATAAAATATATTGGTCTGATTTGAACATATGTGTGAAATTTTCTAAAACAATGGTATTCAATGGTTTGTTTTGTTGACACGTACAGAATGACAGTTGTTGATACAAAAATCTCTGGTATTACAAAAATACGTACCCCAACACATACCGTACACAAAAATTGCGCACGCGCTAACAGAACAGATATAAGAGCTGTTTTGACAAACGAAGACATGAAAAATTATTATTACAACATAAATGATCTATCTGTATGTCTGTTTCTTGTATATATCAAAATAATTATATTGAAAAAAAAATGTTTTCTAAACTGCCTGTCAGTAGTTTGGACTTATGTGAACGGGTAAAACTTAAATACGGGTTTGCACTATACTCGGTTTGTCTGTTTTGTCTGAACAGTTGCGAGCGCTCAAACTGAAAGCAGCCTCCTCTTCTCGTTACATGCGTAGAAGCAACTGTTATATACCTTGACGGAAAACACACTTTAAATACAACTTGCACTTGTCCGTGTATGCAGAACCTCTTAATACTATATATATAGACTAAAAGAGATGCTTGTGTGTGAGTATTTGTGCAGGTACAGGAGTTTGATGTTCAATCAATAATAAAGTATTTATATCAAAATAAGCCCCATTTATAATAAAAAAACAACAACTTTTTTTATAATAATGGTGCTTTTTAGCTCGACTATTCGAAGAATAAATCAATATGAGAGCTATTGTAGTCGCCCTTGCGTCGGCGTCGGCGTTGCAGCTTTTGGTTAATGTTTTGCATGCAAGTTACTATCAACCTTATATCTCAATAACCATTTATGGTATTGACTTGAAAGTTTATAAATATGTTCAGGGGGCATCAGAAAAGCAAGGTAGATAACTCTTGACTGAATTTAATTTGAATTATGGCCCCTTTTTAACTTAGAAATTTTTGTTAAAGTTTTCCATGCAATAGAAAATTTGGTTAAAATTTGCGTGCAAGCTACTATCTTGTTTGTATCTCAATAACCATTCATGGTATTGACTTGAAAGTTTATGAATATGTTAAGGGGCATCAGGCAACCAAGTTAGATAACTCTTAATGGAATATTTTACATATTATGGCCCCTTTTTAACATATCAATTTTGGTTAAAGTTTTGCATGCAAGATACTCTCATGCTTATTACTCAGTATCCAGGCATGGGATTGATTTGAAACATCTTTAATATGTTTAGGGGTATCATAATTTCGTGGTAAACAACTCTTGATGGAATATGTTGCAAATTATTGCCCTTTTTAACTTAGAAATTTTGGTTAAAGTTTTGCATGCAAGTTACTTTCATGCTAATATCTCAGTATTCATGCATGCAATTGATTTTAAACATCTTTAATATGTTTAGGAGTATCATACTATCAAGGTAGATAACTTTTGATGGAATATATTACAAGTTATGGCCCCTTTTTTAACTTAGAAATTTTGGTTAAAGTTTTGTATGCAAGGTACTTTCATGCTTATATCTCAGAGTCCAGGCATGGGATTGATATGAAACATCTTTAATATGTTTAGGGGTATCATACTATAAAGGAAGATAACACTTGATGGAATATATTAAAAATTATGACCCTTCTTTTAACTTAGAATTTTGGTTAAATTTTTGCATTCAAGCTACTATCCAGCTTACATCTCAGAAATTGCTTAAGGAATTGACTAGAAGGTGAAGGGATGTCTTCAGGGGCATCAGAAAACTAAGGAGGATAACTTTTGGACTGAATTTTATGCAAATTATGGCCCTTTTCTAACTTGGATTTTTGGTTAAAGTTTTGCATGCACAGTGTTATTGTGCTTATGTCTCAGTAACTAGGCATGGGATTGATTTTAGACATCATAAAAATATTAAGGGGTATCAGACTATCAAGGTATATCATTTTTGACTATTATTATGTACAGGGTATGTGAAGGGCAAGAAGTTAAATAGATTTCATTTGATTTACCAACAAGTATTTTGAATAGTCGAGCGTGCTGTCCTCTGACAGCTCTTGTTTTATTATTGGGTGCGTTCAATTTGATTACTCGGGTTAACCTACTAGAGTAATTCAGGATAACTCTGGTTACTCTGGTGAGGCCGATTAATCCGAACAGCAAGGGGGGAAATAGTTTGCTTGTTGGGTTTAATGTCCCACTGATAGAATTTCAGTAGGAGATGATGTCTACTTGAGACAAATAGTGCTACCACACTGCAGTATCACGCAGTAATCTCTATTGAGATCCGCTCTAGTTATTTATCTCTAGTTATCAGAGACCAATACGAAAAAAATAACCGGAGCAGATCTCAGTAGAGGTAATATCACGCCGTAGACATGTGGCATGATACCACACCCAGTCACATTATCCTGACACCGGGCAGACCAGACCTGCAACTAGCCTTATATGCTGAGTGCCAAGCAAGGGTGCTATACCAGTGCCACTTTGATATACTAGTTCATGTTGGTTCTAAAATACATGTGTAACATGTTTCGGATAGTATCGCCTGCTTTACCTTGCTCATGGGGCAAGGTAAGAAAGTTAACCCGAGAAACAACACGGTCTTACCTGGATTTTGACAAGTTATAACTTGGGTTATCTAGAGTTGCCCAAAGTGTAATTTCCGAATGCGCTCAGAATTACTTCATCCTGTGGTGCAAGCATTAACTTGTTGTGTACATCTGATCTATATTTTTTTTATGTCTGATGTATATATAATATTATTATAGAATTATATATATATATATATGAGACAGAATTATATGTATACTGGACATAAAAAAATGTGAGAAACCCCTATGCACAAGACCACATGTCGCGAAAAAGAATTTAGCTGCAAGGTCAATGTCGCAGCAGTCAGTTGAGTTTAAAATCTGTACAACTAAAAGTGTTGGGCTGCATATTTGTTGTGAATAGTTGTATTTTGATATAACTTTGTATAAGTGATACATAGGACAAATCAATGTGTTGCAATCAAGAACCAGGTCATTAGCTAATCTCTACTGAGATACACTCCAGTTATAATAGTTAACCAGAGTGGATCTCAGTAGAGATTAGGTAATTAGCTTGAAGGTCAATGTCAGTGCAGTTGGACCTTAAATTTGTGTCAGTGCTGTAACTTAAATGTATTATGGTTGTGTTTTTGAAGTAACTTTGCACAAATGATCCCTACAATAAGTGTGTCATGAACCTTGCTTTAAGATCAAGGTCACAGCAGTTGGTTAACTTAAAAAATTGTGTCCAGGCTGTTTTTTTTTCATGCATGTCACCTGCTGTAAGCAGATGTGACACATAGGGATCACTTCTCCATCATCTGTATGACTGTCACACTTAGGCAGGGGACACATGTGTTCCAAGGAACACTCTTATTTGTGTATGGTTGTGTTTTGATAGGACAAGACAATGTGTTACAAACAAGCTTGAAAGTCAAGGTCACAGCACTCTGCTTACCTTAAAATCATATGTAGTCTTTACTTTGATCTGTATGGTTGTGTTGGCACAAGTTATCTCTAGATCAAGACGATATGTCAAGGACATGAACCATGTCAAGGTAACATAAGTTGGTTGAAAAGTCCAATTTTTTTAAGGTAGGGTATAGTAAGACATTTCTACAGACAATAGAAGACCAAAGCCAGCATAGGCTTCTATTGTCTGGAGAAATGTCTTAATATATTCTATCCTACTTAGAAGCTTCCTGGCTCAACTTAGATCCATTGCACTGAAGCCGGGACACAATATATATATTCCTCTATTCTCTGTCAATCAAATGTTTCTCAACCGGGCAGCAGGCGGGAAAATAAGCTGCTAGACATCGAAATGGACGATTACATTCTGTGCAGACAATTCGGGGGGTTTCAGGTTACATCAACATCTTTGAGTTCCAATTTAATTGATAGGTGAGAAACATCTCCCCTTTTAATATAATGAACTAATACTGAATTACCATACTTATCATTTACTGCTTGGACATCAACAGGTGACGAAGGACGGCAGCAAAAATTTGAATTAATGTTTAATTTCAATTTGATCAAGATATTTCAACGTAAATAATTTAACATGGAATTTACTTATGTTACTTAGCAAACCATAGATAATGGGATTTGATTGGTGTCATTTCCAACAGTTTGTTGTCTTTTTCTAACATATAAGAAGCTTCAAGCAGTGGTTATTAAAATGCAGGGTCACTGAACCAGAAGTTATTAGTTCGAATCCTATTGGAGGCGAGATTCGTGTTCCTATTTTTCACAGTATGACAGCTAAAATTATGATGGGAGCAAGAAATGAAATAAAAAAACGGATGCATATTTGTGCAAAAGCATGAAAGAAAATATGAGACTCACTTGAAAGAAGAGAGGGAGAGGTGTGAAAAACAAGAGGAAAGAAAGCCTGGATTTTACTGTCTGTGTATGATCACAATTGTAATATCATTTTTGGCTGAGAAAAAAAATGTAGTTCAGAGTAACGGTTGAATAGAACCAAGTTAGTTTTTTACGTCATCAAAAGGCAACGCCCTGACGGCCAAGGTCACAGCAAGTGATAACATTAGAATCATGAGCTGCTTTTTTATGCCCTTATCATTTTTTTAAATATTTTTAGTCTTTCATCATTTTCACTGATGAAAATAACAACCTAACTAAACAAATTGGTGGGGACATGTGTGTCCTATGGACACATTTCTAGTTCACATTTTATCATTTATAAATGTTTTTGAATAATCTAAATGGATCAAAGGTCTCATAACCACCATGTATATGTGGTACATATTGTATGATTATTTTCCTTTTGAAAAAGCCAATATGGTATTAATTGAAAATGATAAGATGTTTGTTAAAATGTGGATTTTACAATCAGCTCCTCATTTTATCATTTTCTCTTTCAGTATGTCCAGCACTTGAGCGAGTCTACAGCTAAGAAAAAAATGTGCAAACTAACAAAATATCTTCTAAATTTTTACATTAGAGGACACTGTCCAATAACCCAGAGGAGAACAATTAGTCTGACTTGTTGTGCATTTTCTGACGGTGGAGAAAGAAAGTCTGGAAAGTCATATGAAAATTCAGATGATTCTGAAAGTGGAACATACAGAAACACTAAACAGAATCAAGCAAAGAACTTGAAAGCCAGATACAAGATTTTGCATAGAAGAAGTTTATCACCAACAGAGAGACTCAGTTCAATGTTACCAAATGAATATAAAGCCAGTTTCTCAGGAGAAAGTCCATCTAAAGAAGGGGAGTTGGAATCCAACTTTTTAAAGAAAGACATTCACAATAATGATAATCAAAAGGAAATGTCATTTGGAATGAAAGGGTTAAGGACAAGAAGTATTAAACCTTCAAAACGTTTATCACATCTCATTCCTGAAGATTACTGGAAGAATGAAGCATGTGACTTGGAAGCTAAAGACATTGTTAGAGATCTTGGAGAAAATATTGATACTGAGAAAGAAAAAAAGTAAATTACATATTTTTGAAATGGATAGTTGTCTGACACATAATTATGTATTATTAGACACCAACACTATCTGTATGATGTGTAAAATGAGACAGAGTCAGATTAGACCACTGATAGTCTCCTAAATTCAGTTTCTGCTATTCAACAGTTAGAATCTTGGTCTCAATTAAAATTTTTTTTTTTTTTTTTAAGTCTGTATATTATTCAGTCCTTGGATATTTTTAATTTTTGTGTCACCCGCTGTAAGCAGACATGACACATAGGGATCACTTTTCTGTCATCTGTCTGTCCGTCCGTCCCTCCGTTTGTCACACTTTTTCCGTCATGCTTCAGTAGGTGACATGTGTTCCAGAGCACACTCATGTCTTAAATATTAGTCACCAGTGTTTCTATCATAATGGCTTTATTTACTAATTAATACATTTACTAATACTTTCCAAGACATTTCATTTTGTTTAAGAAATACAATACACAACAATGATTTTGACCATACGTTTAATGTTCTAAGTAGTCTCAACAGACTGAACTACGGGTACTTACAGAAACATAATAAAAAAATTCTTACTTTCAGTAATTAAAATCTTTTACTTTTTTTCCCCTATAGAAATAAATACGAGAAAAACTCTAAGAATTAAAGAGCTTATTTTCAATCACGTTCAAGACATTACTGTCATGATACTCAAATTTATGGATATCATCACATGGATACAATAACATAAGTATGAAAAAGGGTCAGGGTCATGATAACCCTGAACCCTGACCTTCAGGGCCAAAAATGTGGCCTCTTGGATGATCACAATGTTTTTCAAGGGTTGACACAGCAACCTACTTTTTGACCCAACATTACCCATTTTCAAATACTTTGTAAAGACAAACATTCTGACAAAATTTCTGTGAGGATTGGGCCCAAAAAAGTGGCCTCTAGGGTGTTCACAAAGTTATCTTTTTGTCCCCACATGACTCAGTTTCAAACTTATTCAAGATTTTATGCACTCACATTCTGTCCTTTTTTGTAAAGATTAGACCAAAAATGTCTAGGGTGTTCACAAGATTTTTCTATTTGACCTAGTGACCTTCTTTTTGACCCCAAGTGACCCTGTTTCGAAGTTATACAAGCTTTCATGCAGACAAATATTTTGACCAAAGTTTTGTCAAGACTGAGTCAAAACTGTAGCTTCTAAAGTATTCACAAATTGTTGACGTAGGACAACAGAGAAAAGGCATTAGAAAATCTCACCATGAGCATGTGCACAAGTGAGCTAAAAATCACAATCTCTAAAATAAACCTTAAGAAATCTTTGAGTCTTTGACTGGACAAAATAGTTTACAGCGAATGCCTGTTGTATTGATACAGGTAAAAAAAAAATGTTGCCTCAAAAAGGCCAATCTTACAGCAATTGCCTGTAACGTTATGAGATAGATGCCGTTTTAGATGTTTAACACAGTTGCACTACTTAAGTGTATGAAAACATATGTGAAGGCTATAATGCACCATACTTAACACATTATGAATTGATGTACTATAAATTAAGATAAACACTGACAATGGTTAAAAATATGCTTTTTCAATGTTACAGGTGTGTAGTTTAGTAAAGCATTTAATCAGTTTTGTTTAATATTGAAACACATGTAGCATAAAAAGGCCAAAAAAGAGACAATCAATAATGACCAATAATTCTAAAGGTAATCAATATAATCAAGTTATATAGTTGATTATCTATAAGTTGGTAATCAACATGAATCATAAAAATAAATATTTAAATTTTGCTAAAAGTGATTTGATTGAATTATTGATGAAAACATTCAAGTGTTTGTTTTTAGCTCGACTATTTGAAGAATAATGGAGGGCTATTCTACTTAACCGAGCAACGTCATCGCCATAACATATAAGTTTTTGTACCACCTCACTTAATTACTGAACCCCTTAAGGTATTGTTTTGGCATACTTGCAAATGACCACCACTCCAGCCTGTAGGCAAGAGGGGATAACTCTGTCATGGATTTTAACCAAATTATGTCCCTTTTTCTGACTTGATTAAGTTGTTTTTTTACCACCTTACTTTTTCACTGAACCCCTTAAGGTATTGTTTTGAAACTTGGAATACTTATAAATGACCACCACCCCAACCTGTAGGCAAAAAGGGATAACTATGTCATGGATTTTGACCAAATTATGTCCCTTCTTTTTGACTTAGAATCTCAGTTAAAGTTTTTTTATGCCTTCTTTTTCACTGAAACATTGATGTTTTTCTTTGAAATTGTTGAACTTATGGCTATCACCCCAGCCTTTGGTCAAGAGTTGATTGTCATGGATTTTGACAAATTTATGCCCCTTCTCAACTTAACATCTTTATTAAATATTTGCACTGAGTTTTCCACTGAACCCTTGAAGCTTTTGCTTTGGATCTTGTTTATGACCTTCACCTTCCACATTTAGGAAAGAATTCATAACTCTTTCATGGATTTTGACAAAATAATCTCTCTGATTTAGAATCTCAGTTTAGTTGTTTTTTTTATATACTTGCTCACTTTTTCACAGAACCCTTTGAGATATTGCCTTAAAACTTGGAATACATGTGTATATCCGTCGTATGCTTTTTTTTTGGATAAAACAGTGTTTCTTATTTTGCCTTTTACTGCAATATTTGTCTCTATGACAAGCATTTGAATAGTTGAGCGCGCTGTCTTACTGACATCTCTTGTTATTGAATTTTCTGATTGAATATCTTGAAACTTAAAAACAAATGGAAAAGCTTATATAACACAAATATCAAATTACATTTTAAGTCACTTTCATAAAACTAAATACATCAATTTGGCAATATTTTTTCTAAAATTAAATATTTTCAAGGTTCCTATGCTAAAAAAGGGTCAGGTTTTGAGGAGAGCAAAATTTAACCAGAACATATATGTTACAGGCATTAACTATAAAAATTTGCCCGTTTTTGAGAACTCAAATTTATTAACCATTTCATTTAAGTTACTGGTGTACAAGGATATATCATGTACTTAAAGATTTCTTATTAGACCATTGATCGTTGAAAATATGTTTGTTTTCTGTGCTCCAATAGACTCAACAGAATCGGAACCGACCCATTTTTTTTTATGCCCCCCTTCGAAGAAGAGGGGGTATATTGCTTTGCTCATGTCGGTCGGTCTGTAGGTCGGTCTGTCGGTAGACCAGACCTTGTCCGAGTGATAACTTAAGTTCTATTTGACCTTTAAGTCTCAAACTTCATGTTGTTGTTGCTCATGATTAGTGATGATCCCTATTGATTTTAGTGTCATCCTTGTCCAAGTATAACTTTCCTTTAATCAAACTTCATGTGGTTGTTGCTTATGATTAGTAGATGACCCCTATCAATTTTGGTGTCAATACCTCAAAGGTCAAGGTCACAAGGTTGCATTTGTATATATGTTTGATGACTTGGCCACTATATGGAAATTATGCAAGACTTTTTATTACTTAGATCAAGATAACATAATTTATGTTGTAATGTTGTTTTGTTTTAAAGTTTGAGATATTTGAAGGATGATGTATCATTTTCTTTCATTATTGTGGATGTTTGTGCTTATGGCTAGCAAGGCTGATTTGTTAATTTTTATTATTATTAGCACTAAGTCTTAATGTTTTGTTTGTTTATAACTGACAATGTTCTTTCACTTAAACCTTTGTGGACTTGTGTAAATATTTCTCCAGCCCATTTATTTCAGTAAATGTTTAGTTCCACATTTTAGCACATTATAATTTCACTCAAATTTTTGAAGTTTGAGAATTTTTTGTGACAAGCCAACATTATGAAGGCAAACTCCTTGCATGTAATATAGCTATATACATATTATGGCATATGAGGGGGGCATATATGTTTCACAAACATGGCCTTACATACATTATTCAATTGAATGGTGGGCAAGTAGATATGACAAAATGTTTGAATTTTGAAATTACATCTTATACTTTATACCATCTGCATCTTACAATTAAATTCTATTTGCATGTGAAAATATTATGACACTTATTATGACAAAACATAAAATATAAAAATGCCCATGCAGAAAAAAATCCAAAAGTTCTGAATAAATTTACATACTCACCTGTAAGATAGTTCTTTTGGCTGATAACTGGACATCATTATACTTTATAATTTTACTGTGTTTTTTTTTGTGTGTGTGTGTTAGTGTGTGCTTTTTTTTTTTTCTTAATCTTATTGATTGAAGTACTGTCCAGTTATTAATATTATACAGTGTTTTGCAAGTTGTTTCTCATATTATGAGGGGTGTTCACAAAGTTCGCTGAAAAGTGCTCACATTTCCTTATTACACAATCAAGATATCTGAAAATTCAGACCTGTAAAATATAATACAATGTCTGTTAAATTACAAAAATTTCATATGGATCACTTGCATACATGCCATACAGTTGAACAATAGTAACGTCATCAAATAATCCTGGCCCAACACAAAATGATGCCAATGTCAACATTCATACACATTTACAACGTATGAAGAACACTATTGCCACCCTTTCCTATTCAAATACACAAACAGGCACATACATGTCGCATGTATATATTTTGCTGGTCATGAAATATGTTTAAGACAGTTCCATTGCTACTGTCTTTTCTGTCCACAATTTCAGGGATGGCAAGAATCTCTTATATGGCAGCGTCGTGCGACGTCTTTGTTAATTGACGACTGCTGCGCTTGTCAACGATTTTTTCCCTGTCCTACTCAAACCCCTTGTACCATTTGAATATCACTGTTCTTGTTGCAGCAGTTTCACTAACGGTATTATGTAACATTTCAATAGTTTTAGTCTTGGAAATTTCATTCAGAACACAAAATTTGATGGTTGTTTTTAAAATTTGCACCAGTCACAATAATCTCTTTGTTTATATTTCTGACGTCAGAAATCAAATTTTTGGAAATATAAATTATATATATATATATATATATATATATATATATAGTTTGAAAGATGTATGGTAAAATTATATATTCAAGATAATATAATTTAAGATCATTTTCATCAAAACGTCCAAAATTTGGCTGGGAAGACGACTGACGTTACAACGGTATTCATGTTCTATTCCACGAGAGGGGTACAGATCTATTTTTTTCACATTGAAATGACAATATATTAACTTGCATTAAAGTGCAATTTCATTTCTGCCATCTAAAAGAAATGAGAGTACTTTTCCACAAACTTTTTGAACACCCCTTGTACCTGTATTTCATATTAAATGTCATGTTTTCTGGAATAAATATGACCATAACAATATCTGCATTGATTTGAACTTTACTATTACTTTAAATATCATAATGTTTACATCATATAATTTAATTTTTGAGCAAGAACAGTCAGATGAAATATCAACAAATAAATAGGTAACATATAATACACAAATATCACAGTCTAGCTTGATGAGATTCTATAAGTGTCATCCACAACAATATGCAACAAGGTATAGAATTATAATCACTGGTATACATGTCTTAACTGATTGTTCATCAAAATTAATATTATCAATTTTCAAGGTAAGCATGTACATACATACATATTTTAAGTTAAACTGTCTTACAATTAATTATTGTCTTAAATGGAAATTAACTTCATTGTTCCATATACATGTATATGAAATATTGATGTTAACTAACAAAATAGTGGAAACTGAAAAACCTGTTTACATTGAGGAATAGTATATAAAGCAAAGGATGCATCATAAATACAGAAAACAAGCATATTATGTAATTTAGCTTTTAAAATGTACCACCAAAAAAAAAGAAACAACAAACAAAATTTCATCACATTAGGTCAAAAAGTTTCATTTTATTTTGTAGCAAGACAGACATTCCATCAAATTAAATGCTCTCTCTGGAATAATTTATAACAATAATCTTGTAAAAGCAAAATCTTGCTTCTGCATCTGCAAGCATCTTAAAATTTACAATGTACAGTAAAACCTCACTCTGCGACCAACCCATTTTCATGACCAACTCAATATTACAGGCACATTTGTCGGACCCGATTTTTTCTCTATATAATTCAATGGTTGCTCACCTCATTAAAGCGGGCAACTCAAAATTGCGTAAAAAGACCACTAAAATAGGAACAAATCATAAAATTAGACTTGTTTTGACCTCAACAATGCGAATGATGGTCTTGTGAAAAAGTTGATTGAAGTTTTCATTTTACGACACATGGTTTCCGGTACATGTGAAGGTCGCGCGTGCCGTAATTCGGATGTTTTGATAACACGGTAGATAAGATCCGATGGAGAGTGAAAACAATGGGTGAGATGGGTAATATTACGTAACAGAGAGCAATCTTGGGATCCACGGATGTATTTCCTGTCAATTTAGCGAATATTTGTTATATGTCCAGCTGAGCTGTCCCTGATTAGCAATAACAATCACCGTGACGCGTTTCTATTGTCTAATGTTTTGAGTCGTTAATTAGCACGAAAACTTAGACTAAAATAGAATTACATATCCCGTCATATTAGTCAATCACTTTTTTAAAACTATGATTTAAAACTGAAATCAGATCATTCAATTCAAAAGAAATTGTCTTGATTCAAAACAGAATGTGGAAAAGTCGGAGACAACTAAATGATTAAAAAGCTTACTACATCAATTAAATAAGCAGTCAGCTTAATAATTATAGAAAAATCAGAGATATTAAAATGGGTAGACTTTTAATCGGCATGATATGACTAGATTCTAATTTTAAATGTGAAAAAAATATAAAAATTATAAAAATAATCAGGATTACATTTCATAACAAAACTTTTTAAAAACATTAAATTGATTCAAGAGATGTTATTTTCATCCATCATTTTGAAAAGAAAAAATAAGTATATGATCAATATTGAAATAAAATATTTATGAAAAGACCATAACTCAATAATGAGACCAACTCAATATTAAGACCACTTTCAGACGGACCCAACAGTGGTCTCATTATCGAGGTTTTACTGTACAGCTAAAAGTAAGCAACAACTTAAATGAATCCACTATAACCTTGACTTTAGAATGCCATTAAGAATGTAATTAATCATTATTAAGTAGTAACTAACGGTATACATTTGGTCCTTCTCACACCACTCAAAGCTGGTGAAATTATCAGTCCTGGGCACCAACACAAACATTCAGCTGTTGTCATTAGAAATGTTTTGAGAACACACATTAAAAATATGACCAGTTCAAAATGTTTATATGTCAATCTGATTATGCCCTCCTAGCATCTGAATCAGTCCCTTGGATACTGGGGGTATTGCACACTATTCTTCCACAGCTGGCCACTCATCTTCCGGTAGGGTCCTCTTCAATCCTGCAGTAACACAATAACATCTGTCAAGGTCCTCATTATGTGAAATAGAAAACTAATACTGTATGTTCTGAGATATTTCTTGATTACTGAATTTTTAATGAACCTTTCTTATATTTATTTGTCTCACCTGTGTTACTTTCTTCCTTTATTGTAACAATACCATGCAAAACTGCCCCAAGTTTGCATATGTCATACATGTACATGAATACATATCATTCATATGCATATGTTTGTTCTATTTTTAAGAACTTTAAAATAAAAAAGGAGCAAGATTATACTTTTAGGTCTTTGATATGGAAGCATGAACATGTACCCCGTATTCACTAAAAATGCAAGTAAGCTGATTTAACTGTTTTTCAAATTAACAATTTATCTTACATTTATTTCAAATTTTAGCTACCAGTAGTCTTCAGAAAACTGTGTTTATTTCAAATTTTAGCTACCAGTAGTCTTCAGAAAACTGTGTGACAGTATTAACAGTCACTATATAATCATCAGCTCACAAGAATCGTCTTTTGCTACAAATAAAATGGCTTTATGGGCCCTTAAAGCAGCTTGTTCACTGATGATCAGTAGAAATTAAAAAAAAAAAAAAAAAGTCTACTATCCCTTGTTAATGTTGGTGAAGTCTGTTTCCTGACAAATAAACTCGGCAATTGTAGGTCACATTACACAGCAAAACACTATCTTCATAAACACAACTTCTACAAAATCAGTTAAATATAGAATATGGTATCCCCGAATCTGGTGCTTGCTGTAACATGTGACCTGTTCCGAAACACTGCGTTTTCATAAGTTCAGGGTAGCCATTTCTTAAGTTCAGCCAATGAAGTTACAGTGCATGCCCGAAGACAGAATATAATCTGCCAAGTGACAGCAAATGAAAACAGAAAGATCTAAGTATAGATTTTATATAATTATAAATATATTTTTAATACCCTCTGTAATGGCATTGCCTGTGATGGGGAAACCACCTATTTCTTTAAAATCATGGATGATTACATTGGGTGACTATGCGTCTGCAGATGGGTAGTGATAGATCAAATACTCACATATAGTTAAAAATCAAATTCTTAGTCAATGGCCATCTCTGAATAAGCTGCTTTAAAGGCTATGTAAAACAAAAGCTTTCTGATTATATATGAGAAAGGGTTTTATCCAAATTAAGAAAGTGTGTGTTCTTTTTTTGCCATCAAATCTGTAACAGCTAGCTTTAATTAATAGGAATTTATATTTTTGTACCTATTAGTGGTGTTGTAAAAAAAAAAAGTTTTTGAGATAGAACAGCATGATTGTTTACAGTCCGGTTGTCTACATTCAGTATTCTAAAGTAATATTATGATACATACTGAGAAAACAAATCCCTTTCAAGCAAAACACTAAGGATTTTTTAAAATGATAATTATGTAGTTTTTGTGTCACCTGCTTTAAAGCAGAAGTGACACATAGGTATCACTTTTCTGTCGTCTGTCCATCACACATTTTCCGTCACACTTTTTTCATCATGCTTCAGCAGGTGACACATGTTCAAAAGAAGACTCTTGTTAAAAATTTAAGACACACTTTACCTTTCATGTCAAAAGTAGACCTGTCACCTCTCTCAAAGAAATCCTCCTCCTGGTATATTTGAGAGGGACTACTTGGTTCAGAGGTGACAAACCAGGAGATGCTGTCAGGACTAGCAGAGTCATACTGACTGTCAGTGTCACAGTCAACACAATTGCGCGGAGACAAGTTTGGACCCCTTGGGTAGCCATCATCACTAGCATCCTTCAGGTAGCTACGTAAAGCACCCCCATGATGGTCTGGTCTGGTTCTCTTCCAGATCGGATGGCCTGGCTCAATTGCCATAATCTGTGCATAAAAGAACTTGTTTTTATACTCAGGTAATCCAAAAGAAAAAAAACCAAGAGGCCCATGATGGCCCTAAATCGCTCACCTGAGATAAATAGGTTGACCCAAGGAACATCTGTACCAATTTATTTTAAAATCTGGCCAGTAGTTTTGAAGAAGATGATTTTTAAAGTTTTCATATTTTTTTTTTCTTTTTGTTGCCATGGCAACCAGAGTTCTACATGGATCAAGTTTATTTTAGCAACTTTTGTGAAGGTTGACCCAAGGATCATCCCTGCCAAGTTTAATCAAATTCTGTCCAGTGGTTTCAGAGGAGATGTTGTTTAAAGGTTTCTCTATATACATATAAGGAAAATAAGCCCCGCCCCTGGCGGCCATTTTTTTTTACGGATCGAAATAATTTTAGCAACTTTGTTTTTAAAATCTTTTTTTAAAAGTTTTCATATTTTTTTCTTTCCGTTGCCATGGTAACCAGAGTTCCACATGGATCAAGTTTATTTTAGCAACTTTTGTGAAGGTTCACCCAAGGAACATCCATGCCAAGTTTAATCAAATTGTGCCCAGCATATTCAGAGGAGATGTCATTTAAAGTAAATTGTTGACAACGGAAGATGCACGACATATGAGGACGGACGCAAGTTGATCACAAAAGCTCACCTTTAGCATTTTGTGCTCAGGTAAGCTAAAAAATGCCGGATCCTGAATTTTCTGACAGACACAATCATGAGGTTACCTCCTATCAAGTTAAATCACTGGTTGCAGACTAACAAGGTTGAAACATTTATTAACTATGTTAATTATAACAAGAGGGCCATATGGCCCTAAATTGCTCACCAGAGTACTTAAGCTTATTAAAACCATTCAAGTTACTTAATTTAACCATGTTACCTTCAGCAGCAACAAGATTGAATTCTGAAGTTGGTAAATCTTCTGGAGGCCTCATTTTTCAAAGGATCAAAAATGCTAAAGCAATTATGGTACATGGGACCATGAGAATTAATTCTGCACTTAAGTTTCAGGAGAAGACCTTTGAAATATATAACAAATTTTCAGAGCACATGTATGGTGTGTTCATGTTGGTTTTGTGTATGTGTGTGTGCGCACTTGCGAGTGTTTTGCCGTGTGGAATGAGTGTGACCGAATTCATGTGTATCTACTATTATGCAACAATACCTATGTACATGTTGAGAAGGAAAAAAATCCTAATCTGTTCATGATGAAAATTATGTAAAATGCATTTTTTTTTGCTACGCTGGTTTATTAAAATAATGAATTAAAAGAATTTTGATAATAAACAAAACTAAAAAAAAAAAAAAGGTTTGTTGTAACCACACATATGCACCCCTACGCTCCCCCTACTCCCATCGAGGTCAGAGTGACCTTGACTTTTGACCAAGAGACCCCAAAATCAATAGGGGTCATCTACTAGTCATTACCAATGACCCTATGAAGTTTGAGGAATGTGGGTCCAAACGTTCTCCAGTTATTGATCGGAAACGATTTTCACATTCGAGGTCAATGTGACCCTGACCCGACTAAGTTACCCCAAAATCAAGAGGAGTCATCTACTAGTCATGACCAATGACCCTATGAAGTTTGAGGAATGTGGGCCAAAGTGTTCTCCAGTTATTGATTGGAAACAAACAACATATATACATATACATGACCGACATTTGCAAAACAATATGTCCCCTCTTCTTTGAAAGGGGGCATAATAATTCCTTGTAGTAGAGAAATTATTTTATAATATGGTTACATTTTCATCTGTGATTTTTCCATACTTTTTTTGAAAATTTGCAATATTCAATGATCTGATATGTGCCTACAATATTTGCCACTGGCTATTACAGGTCAGTTTTCTATCTGTTTAATACGTCTTTATTCCTATTAAAGTATTGGGACACTTTCTGAAAATCAATTATTTTAAGACTTTATTCATTTTTTGGCCACAAAATAATTTCTTTTTCAGTCCTTAAACCTAGATTACTGTATACAAGGGCTGATTGGTAAATTTGTGGAATTTTCCTCTCAAGATTTTATTTCTTCATCAAATCACATGAAAACTTGTATACAAGTAAAACAACTTATTTATTTTCTCTTTCATTATCAGGTAGGTGAATAGATATTTATTAATACTTAAGAAGAATAAATGGTATCCATAGCAACCACTGTTTGGTGACGTGAAGCACGCTGTTATTTCACATATTCTGAATTCATTAAACAGGCTAGTGCTTTGTCAAATTTAAAGCAAATTGGCGCAATAGCAACTGTCGTTAGCTTGACATTTCAATGTCATTTCTGGATAATTTGAGGATATTGTGTTGGATGGGTATTTCGCAGCAGACTGTTATATACATGACTTCAAAAACGGTGCATGACGTCAACAGATGACATTGAGATGCGTGTGGTTGTCAAACTTTGTGGGAGACTCCAACTTTCACCTGTAGAGGCTCTAAAACAAATTAAAAAGTTAGATACATTACCAACCTGTGGAAAAACATTTGTCTACAACTGGCACAAGCAGCTTAGGGATGGTAAAACCTTAGTGTTTGATGACGAAAAACTAGGTCGACATCGACAGTCACTGTTGGAAACACAGTGTTAGTGAAGGAACTGTTAGATAATGACAGAGTTTATGTCGAGGGTATTGCAGAGCAACTATCTCTCTCGTATTACAAAGTGCAACATTTTCTTACAGACGAGCTAAATATGGCCATAAATATTGTTACAACCGGGTTTTCCCAAAACCCGCTGTTAACTCTGTTATTATTCTGAGCACAAAATAAGTAAATTATAAAAAGGATAATAGGACATTTTACCTTTAAGCTCGAAACTGTTATGGATTATGGAGTTTTATTACAAGGTCTCTGTGTTAATCGTGTGAAGCATGTGACAACTCACCATACATTAAATATGCATTTTAACTTGATCAATTTAACAAGCCAACTACATATACAACGAATTGTGGTTGCCATTTATCTATCCTAAATTCCTTTTACCGTTCGTGTTGAACATTGGTCTAAGCCACATGATTCCGCATTCCTTGAATTTCCTATGTGTTTACTTTTAAAACTTTTTACATGTTATGCCATATTAACTGTAGGATTCTGGGAAATTATGTGTAGTGACTCATCAGAAAATCAATAACTGTAAACATCCTATTGTACACTTTACACTTGTAATAGTGAAGTAAAGGTATTTACCGTAGTTACTATAAAGTTCGACATGTTTAGTCTTATTTTATCGTAAGAGTTTAGGCAGCCATTTTTCCTTATTCAAGATGTTAAATCTAATACTAATTCACGGTAACTACCATTTTTTTGGTAGAGATTACCAGTGACGTTACCAATTCTTGGTACGCGCTACCAGTTAAAGGTAGATCTACCATCTTCGGGAAGATGCTACCACTGCTTAGTATATAAGCGTTGCATTTTTGTCAGTTGGGGGTTCAAACAGTTAAGATTCGATAGAAGGCCAAGTCATTACGTTTTTTTCTTGATAAAAGAGAATTTCATTTTACTGTATAGTTTAAATTTGAACTTGTACTTCAGAAAGATAAGCTTTGATCGAAGGCCGATACAATTTTCTTGGTAAATAGAATGTAAAGACGTCTATGTGAACTTACATTTCTAAATAACTGGATTCCTTGAGATTAACAGAATTTTACCAGTTGTCTTAAACGATACACATGGTTTATTCGTTATAAATAACATTGTGCTGAACCTAGTCCATCTTTTGTCACAAAGGATATTGCACGCGTACGCATATATTTTATGCGCTGAAGAACTTATAAACTATGCTATACTGTATGGAGTATAACAACACAGAGACCTTGGTATATGAATTAAGCCTATAGAGATGTATTCAAGCATTAGTAAAAGTAAACTCAAGCATATTATATGAGTAGGAAGGATTTTTAAACGCATTAAATAACTTTTGATAATACTTATATTTGAAGTCTGTGTTTTCTGATTTGACAAAATAAAACTGAAGTTTTATTTGAAAAGAGCGTTACGTTAATTTTACGGCCAAGTTGTGATCATCATACCTAGACATCTACCGTACTTCATCATTTGAGAGATCGGACACATCACCCAATAGCAAAACATCTCGTACTTTAAGAGCCCTTTCCCTTACAACTATTTGTTTGAAGAAATTACAGCACTTCACCTAAAAGGCACCCAAACACGTCTAAATTGCCAGCTACCACAAGATATGATTAATTCTATTTTGGGGATTTCCAACCAGGAGATTTTAGTTTCTCTTCGGAGACCCCTACCTGCTGGACCGCAACACATTTTTGGTGGCAGCGGTGGGATCTGTTCTTCTAACGGCAGATCCAGTGATCAAACTCAGCATCGAGTATTTAATTATTCGGCTATTAGTTTAATATGAGCAGTCCAGTGCCAGTTGATATTTCAGGGGAGATAACCTTCCGTCAGGTTGAGCGCAAGGGTGAAGAGCAGGTGCCAATTAGCAACTGCATAGATGGCAGGGATAGCATCTCAGAAAATGGGTCTGTTGATGTATGCATGGTTGATAGCTATGAACACATCTGTTAGCCAAAGGGAATCTGCCCTTAATGGCAAGGTTAGAGATATGGAGATCCTCCTCCAAGGCCTTAGTAATGAGCTTCAGGGTTTGAAGTCTAGTCATAGGGATGGACAGAACCACTCCCCATTTAGCAATAACCCCCCGATACATCGGCCCACCAAGCGATGCTCGACATGACAGAGTATCTAGGGGAAATGAACTAGAAAAGGGGGACAGGCAAACACGTGCCATAACAAAGGATAACTGTTACCATAATAACACGCATGACATGGTATCTTGGGACCATCATGGTCAAGGTGAAATGCACAGAATGGCGGGTGACCTACAAGCCCACCGTGCTACTTATTACCAGCAGGCTTTAGGTTCAAGTACACACAATGACCCCCAAGATCGAAGTTTAAGGTTCAGTTACCAGGACCCGGGCAACAGGCACGGTATGCTGAGAGATAAATACCAGGCTGATGATTTGAATGGATATACTGTAAAATCATAATATTTCGTGGGGGATTAATTTTCGTTGATTTCATGGACGCCGCTATCCACGAATTTATGTCCCCACGAAAAGTTTTCATTTATCATGTCAAACAGCTCACCGATAATGACGACCTTCTCCCATACCACAACAGACTCGAGTAAATTGAGTTCAATAATATATTATATAAAGTTTATGTTCTGGAATATAATATATTAAAAAGCAAATAAACAAATCGCCAAAGAAAACTTCATAATGTTAGTTGTATTACTTTTTGTGTTTAATGTACAAGTGCAACTAATTTTGAGTTGGTTTCCACCATAATTTACAGTACTCCACCCACTTTTGTTTATACTGCGGTCGCTGTACTAGTCGTGTTTTATGGTACATAGTTTTATAATATATACATGATATATGTACATGTATATATATTACTCGTTTTATCCTTTCATTTGTGAAGTTTTGCTTCATTACAAATTGTGTCATAATTTTTTTTGAGTACACGAGTGTCTTCAAGTTCCTGCGTAGATAAGCTGCATGGGTAGGAGAGATCCACCCTGTATTATGGCCAATATAGCACAGTGATTTGTCGTTGTCATCAAGACGACTGATTTGACACCTGCTGTGCCCCCATTGTCTACTTGCCCCCAGGCACTACAGGACATCCTGTCTAGCCCCAGTTGATGACGAGTGGGTCCGGGATATCATGCTGTGCCACAACTGTGGTGACCTCGGTTTTTATCCTAAGCAATACATGGCCGAAATATTACGAAAATTATATGGCCACAAGCTTAGATTTATTTACACTTACTTTGGTCTGATTAACGCTCCCTAAAAGTAAGTTCTGAAAACAGATCTTAACATATACTAAATGTCATGTCATTAACATATTATGATCAATATTAGGCTGTATTTTTTTTTCAATTTAAATTTTGTAAAGGTCTTCAAATCAACGTCCAGATAACGTTGAAATAAATAAAAAAAATAATTTTCTAACGCACGAATCCACGAATTCTTGTCCCCACGAACATGTTTTTTTTCATTGAATCCACGAAATTTCATCCCCACGAAATAAAATGATTTCACAGTACCAGTTACGCAATGAATACCCGACAGATGTATGGTGAGCAATGGGAGAGAGTTAAAATGAATACCCGACAGAGGTATGGTGAGCAATGGGAGAGAGTTAACGCCGATAAGCATTACCATGGCAACCACATATATGGTAGTTACTCCTATGATGGTGGTTTGGCAAATGTCTACGAGTCAATGAGACATCATGGTTGTGAGACAACAACTGGTCAACGCAATATACAGCATAAACAAATGAGAGGGCCTTCCCCTCAACAGTCTTTCATGCCATTTGTCAAGATGTCACCTTTTGACGGCAAGAATGAGTGGTCAACTTGGATAGCTCAGTTCAAGACTATAGCGAGGCAGATCAATTGGTCTGAGGATGACATGCTCGACCAAATTTTGCCACGGCTCGAGGGTGTAGCCGCTCAGTTTGCCTTCACACAGTTACCTCCTGTTGTGCTCGATGATTACCAAATGCTGAAGCAAGAAATGGACAGCAGGTTCAGAAACATTGAAACTGCCCGTTCATTTGCAGCGAAGTTTGGGCGCAGGTCACAAAAGCCAAATGAAAGCATCGAAGAGTATGCTGCTGACCTAAAGCGCTATGATAGAGCACATAGTTATAGAAGTAGGAGAGCCAGGGACGAAGATATAGTCCGAAGATTTTTAGATGGTCTAGCAGATGATGAGGTTAGGTTCGAAGTAGAGTTTAACAAAGAACCTACTAATATAGAGGAAGCAGTTTACTATGCAGTAAACTACGTAGAAATCAAAGGAATGAGTACAGGTGAAAGGAGAGGCCGTTTCCAGACTCGCAGGGCATATGAAGATTGTGTTCATTCCAAGCATGATTTCGATAATGGTAAAGAGCAAACCGCTAAAATAAGCCAACATTCTAAGAAAAGACAAGATCATGAATTACTGCAAGAGCTTGTCTCCAGAATGGACAGACTTGAGAAAAATTACCGGAATGACATGAGTTCAGCCGGTAAGCGTAAAAGGGAAGTTGAGTGTTTCAATTGTTCATCGAATGGGTCATTATGCTAGAGACTGCCCAAAGTTGGGACACAGCAAGAATGACTCCCACTAAGAAGGAAGTTTCAGAGGAGAAACTGCCTTTAAACACGAAAGGACCTGCCCTTGGGGCCAAAGGGAGGTCCCAGTAAGTGATGATGGCCTATGTCCTGAGGTAGCTAATGGAGAATCCACAAAGACGAAACAAGAGACAAACCATGTAAATTCTGAAAGACCTAAAGGTCTTACCGATGGGATTTATTTGCAGGGTAGTGTTAATGGGGAACCCGTGGTATACACAGCTGATACTGGGGCATCTCGCAAAATAATCTCGTCTAGAGTTTACAGAAAACTACCAGAGGAAATACGTCCGAAGTTAGACAACTCCGCCTGTATTGTTGGTGCAGGTGGTGCGCCTATTAAAGGTTTAGGTAAAGCTGAGTTTGAGCTTACTCTTGGGCCACTTGAGTTACGCCAGAATGTCTTAGTTGCAGAGATCGAGGACGATGCTCTGCTGGGGTACGACATTCTGAGGGGTTGTAACAGTGAGCCTGCAGATATTCTTTTATCTTGTAACAAGATAACTTTAGGTGGTGTGAATATCCCAGTGTTTCAAGTTCGTAGTGAAAAATGAACAAGAAGAGTAATGGTAGCCGATGATGTTACGTTACCAGGTCAATCTGAAACTGTTGTTAAAGCCTTTGTAAGTAAGTAAGTAAGTAAATGCATTTTACAGTCTAAGTTTCATGCCTTGGGCACGTTCACCGACTTTACAGCTTTTACCCCTGGTCATCGGGCTATTTGTATCTATCTATCGATGTCCCTGGGGAGTCTTTCACTCCACTTATGGCAGCCCACACCATGGCGCCACGGAATTATACCGCCCTCTCAGGTACCCATTTACACCTGAGTGAAGTGAAACAATGCGGGATAAATTTCTTGTTCAAGGAAATTGGCAGTGTCCTTGGCAGGACTCGAACCCGGGACCCCTCGATCCCGAAGCGCGTGTCCTACCACTGAACCACTGCTCCCCAGAGCATTTTGAAGAAGACGACTGTCTTGATGCCGATTACATTGTTGAGCCAACAGACAATTTTTAGGGGAGCTACCCACTACACATGGCCGGTACACTGGTCAACATAAACAAAAGTCCAGTGTGTAAAGTTCGTGTTCTGAACCCCTTCCCGAGCGATGTCACACTAAAACAAGATGCTGAAATTGGGAAAGCAGAGAGGATAGAAAAGGTTGTCGGTACCACATAACATCGGCGGAGCATGTTGATGAGGTAAATAATTTAGCAAACATACGTAGAGTGCAGATAGGTAGAATATATGACGAAGAGATTACAAGAGTAAAGTGTAACACTTCTACAGAAAGTGAGGTACCAGATCATTTGAGGGGTCTCTATGAAACGTCTACTGAGGGAAGATCCTGCCAAGAAAAACAGAAAATTGCTGGTATCTTGTCAAAATACCAAAACGTTTTCTAAGTCAGAATGGGACAGAGGGCTTACTCATTTGGCAGAGCACCCAATTAATACTGGGGATGCACAGCCAATAAAACAACGACCAAGAAGGTTACCTTTAGCCTATGCTGACGATGAAAAGAAAGCAATTGAAGATCTGCTGCAAAAGGGGGTAATACGTAAAAGTACATCCCCTTGGGCCTCGCCAATTGTGCTAGTTAAAAAGAAATCAGGAGCAATAAGGCCTTGTGTGGATTACCGTAAGGTCAATGCGCTTGTAAAACCTGACGGCTTCCACTTCCACGCATCCAGGATTGTCTAGATGCAGTGGCCGGGGCCTCATTATTCAGCAGCTTCGATCTGACGAGTGGTTATTACCAGATCCCGTTTAAGTCGGAGGACATGCCAGAGTGCATTCTGCTGTAAGTATGGTCATTTTGAAATGACTCGAATGCCATTTGGATTGAACAACGCAGCAAGCACTTTCCAGCGGACCATGGAAATCGCACTTCAAGGCTTGCAATGGCAGACTTGTTTAGTCTTCATTGACAATATCATCGTGTATGGTGCTAATTTTGAGCAGCATATACAGCGTGTAGAACAAGTGCTTGACCGTATTACCAAAGCCTGATTAAAACTCAAACCAGAAAAGTGTCACCTCTTACAAACAGAGGTAGTATTTTTAGGCCATGTTGTTTCAAAAGAAGGTATTAGACCTGATCCTGCTAACATCATGAAAATTGCCGAGTGGCCTCGCCCACAAAATGCAAAGCACGTGAAACAGTTCGTAGCAACCGGTTCTTATTACCGCCGTTTTGTAAAAGACTATGCAAAGATAGCTCGCCCGTTGATAGACCTTACAAAGAAAGAAGCTCTCTTTGTTTGGACAGACGCTTGTGAGGGTGCGTTTAACCTCATAAAGAAACAGCTGATGGGTCCTGATATAATGGGTTACCCATTGAATGAAGGCGGAAGCTTTTACCTTGACACAGATGCATCAGGGTATGGAATTGGTGGTGTGCTTTCTCAAATGCAGGCGAGTAGGGAGCATGTAATTGCTTATGCAAGCAGAGGCATGAACAAAGCAGAGAAAAACTACTGCATTACTGAGCAGGAACTTCTAGCTGTCGTCTATTTCATTCAGTATTTTCGACAGTACCTGCTTGGCCGGCATTTCATTGTCCGCAGCGATCACCAGGCTTTAGTTTTGCTTTTCCGGCTTAAGGAGCGTAGTGGAAAAATTGCTAGGTGGATCGAGATCCTAGCCCCCTATGATTTCGAGATACAGTCGACATTGTATTAAGAGACCGCTCAAGGGACTGCCAAAAAGTGGTCGCTTAATGAAATGGTCTCTTAATAGATATTTTTGGATTTCCCGGCAAACAAGTCATATATATACAAACTGTAAGCTAAATTGTATCACAACGTTATATTATATCACAACATGAATACGTATGTAAACTACACAATGTTTTGTTGTTTTATACCAATAAACATCAACATGTTTATTTTTCGTCATATCTTTCGATTTTTTTAGCTGTTATGTTGAAATAATACCATGGATCATTGGCTGATGTTTGCATTTGGTGTTCGGTGGAAAAACACAACATTTGACATCGAATTCATGGATGGATTCGGACAATTTCAAGAAAAAAATATTATTTCTTTATGTATCTGTCTAACATAAATCCAGAAACCCCCGATAAATTTATTTCAAAATGGCGCCCTGGTCGTACAGTCGAACCTGCTTACAAAGGCCACCCAAGGGAAATTACAATTTTGGCCTTTGTAAGCAGGTGGCCTTTGTTAGCAGGTGTCATGTTTTGTCTGATGTTCGTGACTGTACATATATGTATGTGGTCATCTCTCTCTCTTTCTCTCTCTCTCTTTAAGTTCCAATTATGTGCAGAAAGTTATTTATAGGAGGATATACATATTTTAAATAACAAATGTGAAAACATAATAATGTTTAATAATTGATTTCATAAATGAATAACATTTTGAACAACAAACATGTATTTGTCTTGTGTAAGATTTTCACAGCGTTGTTTTGTTACCATGGAGCTTGAAGACAGAAGAATGAATAGGCAGATACGAAACAGAATGAAAGCATAAGAATGCGTATATGTGTTCGTTTGTTGTAGAATATACGTAATAATCATAGAATAATGTGTATTTGTAATGTGAGAATCGATTCTGATCAACCTTCAATCAATAAAGCAAGTGTTTCTATGTTAAAACCAACTTTCTCATAACGCGAAAACATGTTACACTCTTTACTATGTCTGGCGATAAAATCCGAGTAATCCACAATTTGAGCGTCGGCTATTATACGGTCCTCAATACCTCGTGTATTTTTAACAGAGATACAGATAAGGTGATTTTTTTTCTCTCTCTAAACTCTTTGAAAACAAAACAAACCCAAATTTTTTTTATAATTAATGACAAGACCGCATCTTAAACACGCTTGAAGCACCGCACTTTACACTCAATCATTGTTATCATTTTCCCGGATTAAAAATCAGGAAGACATCTTGCTAATCAATGCCAATTAAGGTCATCCACACCTGACAAACACCACCTGTACGAACAGTAATGGTCACTATGGAAACCATCCTCGCCACCCTCGATGATTACGGTATTGTCTCAAATCTATTGTTCGGCTCTCACCTAACGGTTTTAGCCGTTACGCAACTTCCTGATGGGGCGCGTCAGTGGCGCGTGGCTGTTCGTACCAGTGTGGGGTACCAAATGGGGTCAAATATGGTGGCCGTTGGTCGTAGTAAGCAGTTGGTCGCTGATAGCAGGTGTAATATAGAACGAAATTGGTCGGGGGGAATTTGAAGTGGCCGTTGTTAGCAGTTGGTCGCTGCTAGCAGGTGGCCGTTGGACCAGGTTCGACTGTATATCATAAGACGCAATGTACATACTTATAGGTGCGAATTATTAATGGTACGCATTGTATCCGGAAGTATTAATTTACCTTATTCCTAAATATTCTTTTACCAAAATCCGAAGCATTCGGCATTTGGAGGGATGGTTTCACCTATGTTATGCTTAGTAAATGTTGAAATGGGAACCAGCAACTATATTTAGAATTTAGTTGCACATGGTGCAGTCATGCGTGGTCAAAACAAATTGGTTTCAGGTGAGCTCTTATGATCGGGATAATTGTTTGTTTGTTCGGATGTGTTAAAGATGAATATACACAATTAGCAACAGAATCAAACACGGTCGCTCAAAAAAGTTGATTTTGTGCATAATCTTACGTGCTGGGACTTGGTTTATGTGGTCGCTGGTCGCATAATAAAAAAGAAGGAAATTTAAAAAGTTCGGGCGGGATTGATAACGGTCGTTTAATAAAAAAGTGTTTAAGGGGTTGTACGATGTTGACTGTAGGGAAAAAAAATTGTTGTGAAGTGGACATGAGCGAACCATTAAAGTGTGGACCTTGTGCAAAGTGTACAAGACGGGCAGAGACCATGAAACTAGAACAACATGGGAGAGTTGAGGAGAACACACAAGACGAACAGGCAGCAAATGCTGTTGAAATAATGCAACAGATCAGAGCAACTACAGACTATGACTTAGACGAGCCTCAGCCAGGTACTTTACAGGAAGTTGACAATAAAAACTTGAAGGGCTGGTGTTGGTCAGATTCTTCAGAAAATATTTCTTCTAAGCAACTGTGTGACCCTGATATAGCACCAATTCTTAAAGCAAAGTTAAAAGGTTGTAAACCTAGGCGCGAGGAAATGGAATCTCAAAGTCCAGCTTGCAGACATTACTGGATACTTTGGGATGACCTGTTCTTGTACGATGGTGTCCTGTGTAAGTCATTCACCAAACAGAATGGCACAGGAGAGTTTACACAACTAGTTGTCCCCTCTGAGCTTAAAACAGATATACTAGCTCTGATGCACAGTAGCATTCTCTCAGGTCATCTGGGTGTGAGGAGGACGAAAGAAAAAACAATGCAAAGATATTATTGGTTTAACATGAAACAGGAAATTAAGTGGTTTATCAGAAAGTGTGATGTCTGTGCTTTTACAAACCCCCAGCCAGAAACCCAAAGGCTCCAATGGGACACCTCAATTGCGCTGGATTACCTTGGACCTTTGCCACTAACTCCTCGGGGCAACAGGTACATCTTGGTTATGACAGATGCCTTCACCAAGTATGTTGAAGTGATAGCGGTCCCTAACCAGAAAGCAGAAGACTGTGCATCGCATATAGTAACCGACTTTGTTGCAAGATGGGGGACGCCTCTGAGGATACACAGTGACCAAGGCTCGACGTTCGAAGGTAGGGTTTTTCAAGAGCTATGTCAGCTTCTTTCATTGAAGAAGACGCGAACAAGCCCGAGGAACGCCCGCTGTAATGGACAAACGGAACGGTATAACCGGTCTTTATTAAGGATGGTGCGTGCATACCTTACCGGAGAACAAGAAGACTGGGATTTGCACCTGGGTTGTCTAGCTGGAGCTTACCGATCTACACCAAATGAATCCACCCACATGAGTCCAAATCTGCTAAGCTTGGGTAGAGAGGTACGTCTACCAGCTGATGTGGTATATGGTCATCAAGCAAATACTAGCTCCAAAGATGCACCTTTGCTCTGTGATTATGTCGAAAAGCTCAGGGATCGGATGCTTCATGCCCATGAGATTGCCCTTAGATACTTACACTTCAGTGCAAAACAGAGCAAGGAGGTTTACGATGCTCGGGTGGTACAGAACAACTACGAACCAGGAGATTTGGTGTGGTGCCTTCACGAAACAAAAAGGGTTGAAGTAGAGGTACAATGGTCCCTTTGTGATACGGAAGAAAATATCAGCTCTAAATTTTGAGGTCCAGTTCGACAGGTGTGGAACACCAAAGATCCTACATCATAACAAGTTGAAGCCTTACGAGGGAGAATCACCTCCTAGATGGGCAATGAATTTGTCTAAACGCATCAAGCAGAAGCATTAGTAGCAACAGTGGCGAAGACA
Source organism: Solen grandis (assembly GCA_021229015.1). Lineage (NCBI taxonomy): Eukaryota > Metazoa > Mollusca > Bivalvia > Adapedonta > Solenidae > Solen > Solen grandis. Next base: position 48,826,855 of record CM037784.1, on the reverse strand, counting down.
ATGTTTTCTGTGTTCAATTTTTTGTGTTAAAATGATATAACTAGTCAATTGATTGGTTACGGTGTGATTGTTGATATCATTGTCATTTCTTACAAAATGCTGATTCCAAAATGATTTCCCAGAGTTTGTGATTATATGTTAAATGACTGATGAAAGAACAATATAAAAATAAAATAAACAATGTCATGTAACATGGTTGACAAATCCAACAATAACTTGTGTAAATGAGGTTTGTAAAGGAACCTTTAAAAGTAATATATAAAATGATAATTAAGCAACATATGTTAATGGTAAAGTTCAATAAATTATAAACAAACTTAACGCATGCCTGCACGCGAGGTAAACATAATGTAAGGTGACATTAATAAAACTCGTTAACGAGATGCCTAACGACATCTTTGATATTTTATCGCGTCGTGAAGCGTACATTCAACTTAGAAACTACATAGATCCATTGTGACAAAAAGGGACAAGGTGATAAAACTGTTAGAGTAGGGACTTATGCTTATGGTGATTCCTTGTTACAGAACATGATACGTTGACCAAACAAATTACATCGTATGCACACCTGCAGGGTATGTGGGAAAGAAGACAGGAAGGGACGGCTTGTTGGCCATCTGCTTAAGTATCACGTTCATATGGACAGAGTACCAATTAGTTGTAGCTTGTGCAACTTTCGGTGTGTGGATAGGACAACCCTGGTCAACCACTTGACGCACTACAAGAGACATGCGGAAGAGGCTCACAAGTGCAAGGTATCCAGTCTGACATCAGTTCTAAACAAGTCCAGCAACCCTGTCGACGTCAGCACCTTGTATTTCGCCAGTGATGTGGAACAACAGGGCCAAGAGCATGACTCTACTGAGGTCGATAGTAGCATTTTTGAGGTTGACGCTGAAGATCCCATCTTACCAGACTGGCTAGCTGATCTAGTCCCTCCTACAACATCAGTGCCAGAGTCCCATTTATTGCACAGATCAGATAAGCCGTGGTCAGCCAGGAGTTCCAAAGCTAGTACTATCACCCAGAATGGCCTCAACCCCTAATCAGGTACCAGACTTGCCAGTGGCTGGTTTTGAGCCTCTGAATCAACCAGCCACAGCTATAAATACAATGTGTCCTCCTGTTCCTGTAGGATTGAGACCACCAAGTCTGCTTAACATGCCAGTTTTGACCTTCAATAGTCAACTGCAGACACCAACTCAGACCAAACCAACTCCACCAACAGAGATTGCACGAGCAATTCCTGCACCAGTGACTGCGAGTCCACCTGTTAATACTCCCTTGAGGGATGAGCCAATATTTGTCGTTCATGACGTTCTTGATGGTGGGTATCAGGTTTGCCCATCTGATCCACTTTACCTCGAGGGCAGTGCTGTTGAGGCTCAGCGAAGTGGAAGTCAAATCCCTCTTAAAACATATAGCAACATGAGCACACAGACAGAAAGCAATGGCAGTTCATCGGACGACATTTTGAGCAAAATTGTGCATGCCATTGAGTACAACAACAGACAGGCAACTTTAACTAACAGAAACCTTAGGGCTGTACTGGAGGAAATGCATAAACTACATCTGACCATAAGTTCCATAAGCAGCCGTATAGAAGGCAATCAGCCCCTAGGGGTAGGTCTAGGACCCCAATGCCACGCTCTTCAAGTGCCAAGCGAGGTCTTTCACCAAAGGTTAAAAGCACGATCAAGAAAGTTAAAGGAATACGCTCGGCTGAAATGAAAATTTTACCATCAACAAACCTTTTAGTGTAGATCACTTTGACATGACTTTCATTTTTATATACACTATATTTGTGAAGATATTGCTGTTTAAAGTTTGTGATTTCGATCGGCTATGGCCGCCGCCATCTTTGTTCATGTTTACCTTTCTGTGACGTCACAAATACCCATTGAACCATATCCCGATCGATGAGTGCGATTAATAGGGGTTGTGATAAAAGCATTAAAGGAATACGCTCGTCTGATTACAACTAGGTTTCAATTGAAAGATATTGATGTAAATAAACCAATTAAATTTCTCATTTCATTGAATCAATCGTAATAAGAAAGAAATTGTAAGTTAAAGACGTCTATTTAAACCAATTTGCTCCGCGATATTTTTTATTTCTATAATACATCTTTGTCATTTTTACCGTGAAATGCTTGCAACTGCGGTTATTGAAAAGTTGTGTGGTGTTAAACTGATTGGATAAGAAATCACTGGCAAGCCTTTGTAACAGAATAAGCGTCATATAAAATCGCACCTCAGGGCCATAAAACACGGCCATAAAACGAAGCGTGCGACCGAGTCACCATGTCAACAGACAATTGATGTGCACGTTTTACTGAAACGGACATGTAGAGTATAATCATCACCACAAACATACTAAATGCATTATATATGTATGAAATAAAAGCGTTGAATCCACGTTTTATATTATAATAATCTATATTATGCTATAATTTTTATTTTGCTAAATTAATTAAAATTACAACACGGTGTCCCTTTGATTCGTCTCTATAGTATTTCACAGTTACCGTCATTGCAATTAGATTTCTACTTATATGATACCGCCACTTTTATATATTTGATTAAAAAACTGTTTAAAAATTGTGGATAATTGCTGTAATGATTTGCGCAATTAAAATAGCGATGTTTGTGAGAATGTGCATAAATGATTGCGTGACAAGGGGTATTAACTTTAGTTATGGTTCGATCACTATAGCAGAAAGTTTAATAAAGTTTTTGAGATATTTCTTAAAATGGAGTGTATAGTTCCTTACACCATACGGACTTTCACACCTTAGTTCTGAATGATTCTGTTTTAGAAGTTGCATTCATTACCATTCTGGCATACAAAGGTCATAGAACGAGGGCTCCAGACTCTCTCACTCACGAGCAAGAAAACAATAAAATGATCATAGTTTAATCTTTTAATAATATATTTTCATCATATTCAAATAATAAACATTTTTCAAACAAATATAATAAGAACAATATAAATGTTAATTTTACCCCCTTGATATAAATTACATGTAAATATGCAAAGCCCAGTGATTCTCTGCTGTAATATATATTTTTTAAATTGTCAATCCATTTCTTGCACAATTTTCGCTCTTCAAATCCTTTCTCGGCGTCAGGAAACTTAAAAAAACTTCTACTGCACTTTCCTGGCTTATTTGTGCAGTTATTTGACACTGAGGCATTTTATAACATGTCAATGAACATTACTCCACCCACTGCGACATACTTCACAAAAGGATCGATTAAGTCCACAATTGCAACGTATATGAACACTAAAATTATAAGATAAATAAAATATACACTTAAAATGTCCTTTAAGTAATTATAATTACTTTTTGCCTTCCTGTTTCTTTTTGGGGGTAAAATTTCTCCACAACACACGTAATTCCCTTCTATATTTCAATGTATGTACGCAACCGGAAGTGTGTCTGTGACGTCACGATTGTTGTAAAAAAAGTCTCGCGAGACCACGAGAAGTAAACAATGTCTGCGCCCATGTCTCGGAGCAAATTGGTGTAAATAGACGTCTTTAACTTGCAAGTTCTTTCTTATTACGATTGATTCAATGAAATGAGTAATTAAATTGGTTTATTTACATCAATATCTTTCAATTAAAACCTAGTTGTTATCAGCCGTGCGTATTCCTTTAAGAAGAATTGATGTGCTCCCTAACCCTTATAACAGTTCCGTTATCTTGTTTCCTGTTACACATGTCCATCATTAAGGAAAACCCTAGCTGTTGAGCCATGATCGCCTGTCATGATGTGAGTGATGGGTCCATTTGTTGCCCGTCTATGGCGGGAGGGCTCCTAATGGGTAGGTGATAATGGACTATAAATGACAACTTTCATGCCGGATGTGCATATTATAAAGACTTTGAACAATTTCTTAACAGTATAAATATCGTTGTGCCTTAGTGGAACGTGTTGAAAGACATTTAGTTATCAAATTATCCAGAGACAGACTTAAAGTTAATATTAAGTATGATATTCATGGAGAGTGTGAAAGACTGAAAACCCTGATGTGTGCTTTAAATCATTTAAGTGAATTAAGAGTTTGTTTTATGAATAGACGTTTGAACATTGAAACATTACTTTTGACCATTAAACAGCAACATTTTAATTGCATCAAATGTGACTTTAATTGTTAATTTGGTGGCAACAGGAGTTTAGCCACACGTTCAGAGGGGGTAGTGTTACGACCGGGTTTTCCCAAAACCCGCTGTTAACTCTGTTATTATTCTGAGCACAAAATAAGTAAATTATAAAAAGGATAATAGGACATTTTACCTTTAAGCTCGAAACTGTTATGGATTATGGAGTTTTATTACAAGGTCTCTGTGTTAATTGTGTGAAGCATGTGGCAACTCACCATACATTAAATATGCATTTTAACTTGATTAATTTAACAAGCCAACTACATATACAACGAATTGTGGTTGCCATTTATCTATCCTAAATTCCTTTTACCGTTCGTGTTGAACATTGGTCTAAGCCACATGATTCCGCATTCCTTGAATTTCCTATGTGTTTAACTTTATGTTCTCGAAATTCCTAAGTATTGGTTAAATTTGTTGATGCCTTCCTATTCCATGGTACTTGTAACACATTTGAGCAAGTCCGATTGGGTAAATTCCATTGTTAAATCACCTTTTGAACAACTTTATGTCACTGTTTACTTTTAAAACTTTTTAAATGTTACGCCATATTAACTGTAGGATTCTGGGAAAGTATGTGTAGTGACTCATCAGAAAATCAATAACTGTAAACATCCTACTGTACACTTTACACTTGTAATAGTGAAGTAAAGGTATTTACCGTAGTTATTATAAAGTTTGACATGTTTAGTCTTATTTTATCGTTAGAGTTTAGGCAGCCATTTTTCCTTATTCAAGATGTTAAATCTAATACTAATTCAGGGTAACTACCATTTTTTGGTAGAGATTTAATTACCAGTGACGTTACCAATTCTTGGTATGCGCTACCAGTTAAAGGTAGATCAACCATCTTCGGGTAGATGCTACCACTGCTTAGTATATAAGCGTTGCATTTTTGTCAGTTGGGGGTTCAGACAGTTAAGATTCGATAGAAGGCCGAGTCATTACGTTTTTTTCTTGATAAAAGAGAATTTCATTTTACTGTATAGTTTAAATTTGAACTCGTACTTCAGAAAGATAAGCTTTGATCGAGGGCCGATACGATTTTCTTGGTAAACAGTACTTTATTCTACATTAGAATGTAAAGATGTCTATGTGAACTTACATTTCTAAATAACTGGATTCCTTGAGATTAACAGAATTTTACCAGTTGTCTTAAACGATACACATGGTTTATTCGTTATAAATAACATTGTGCTGAACCTAGTCCATATTTTGTCACAAAGGATATTGCACGCGTACGCATATATTTTATGCGCTGAAGAACTTATAAACTATGCTATACTGTATGGAGTATAACAACACAGAGACCTTGGTATATGAATTAAGGCTATAGAGATGTATTCAAGCATTAGTAAAAGTAAACTCAAGCATATTTAGGCATAGTGATCATATAGTTTTGAAATTTGACTTCCAATGCTATACCCAACATGTAAATATAGATAGTGAGAAGTTTGACTATAAAAAGGCAAACTTTGAGGGACTGAGAGAAGGAATGAAGATAGATTGGGATAGATTACTTGCCAATAAAAATACAGAGGAAATGTATAACATATTCATAAACAAGCTGACTACTGAAATGAATACCCATATACCCAAGAAAAGGACTAATCTGAAGAAACACCATACGCCTCTGAGTGAGACAACTAGGAAAATAATTAAACTTAAACATCGGGCATGGGAGAAATACATGAATAATAGAAACGATGATAACTATAGATTGTTTACAAGAGCAAGGAATAAAGCTAAAGCAGCAGTAACCAAGGAGCGTAAAAACTATGAAAAGAATATTGCTGAATCTGCTAAATCAAATAGTAAAAAATTCTGGTCGTATATTAACGCCAAAAGAAAGACGAGACACGGAATAACAGAATTACAAGATATAGTGGATGGGGAAACAGTTGTAGCAAATACCGATGAGGAAAAAGCAGAGGTCTTGGCAAAAATTTTTACAAGTGTATTTACCAATGAGACTGAAGGGGTTGGACCAAGGTTAGATCACATTAGGGTTGAAAAATTTTCTAGTGATATGGAGTTTGAGATCTTTGAAGTGAACAAGCTACTAAAAGAACTGGATACTTCTAAATCTCCTGGCACAGATCAAGTTCACCCCATTGTACTATCCAAGTTAGCAAATATCATCGACATCCCTTTGTGCTATATTTTCAACAGTTCATTTAAAACTGGCATCGTGCCAAAAGAATGGAAGGAAGCGCAAATCTCAGCTATATTCAAAAAGGGGGATAGAAAGTTAGCTTCAAATTATAGACCTGTAAGTCTTACCAGTGTCCTAAGCAAAATTATGGAAAAACTAATACGCAAAAGAATAGTAGACCATATGAACTCGAATAACCTATTTAGTGATAGACAATTTGGGTTTATTGAAGGGCGATCAACTAATCTCCAATTGCTTAAGGCCATGGATCACTGGACAAGTATCTTAGATCAAGGAGGAAGTATTGACATACTGTACACCGACTTCATGAAGGCATTTGATAAAGTACCCCATAAGAGACTCCTTATTAAGCTGAAACAGTATGGAATAAGCCCTAGGACTTGTAGTTGGATTGAAAATTTTCTAACGAATCGTATACAAAGAGTCCAGGTCAATGGAAAATATTCCCAATGGCACGACGTCACCAGTGGCATCCCTCAAGGATCAGTCTTAGGACCTATTCTCTTCGTTGTTTATATTAATGATCTACCTAACTGTGTTATCTCAGAAGTCCTCATGTTTGCGGATGATACTAAATTATATAGGGAAATTACTGGCACTACAGATCAAGAAGCTATACAAGATGATATAGACAAACTCTTCAACTGGAGCCAGACTTGTTTGTTAAAATTCCACCCTGGTAAGTGCAAAGTACTGCCATTATCAACTGGATCTTATCAGCATCATAAACCTACATATACAATGCAGACCTACGAGGGTGGTCTTGTAACAATTGAGACTGTTACAAGTGAAAGAGATGTTGGAGTGATAATTGATTCCGGCCTAAAATTTGATCATCATATACAAAATCAAGTAAATAAAGCAAACCAGATGATGGGGCTTATACGACGTTCTTTTAAGCATCTTGATTTAAGAAGTTTTAGATTACTATTCAAAGCAATTGTAAGACCTCATCTAGAATATGCTAGTAGCGTTTGGAGCCCATCTAGGAAAAAAGACATTGAATGTATTGAAAGTGTACAAAGGAGAGCTACAAAAATGCTGCCTAACTTAAGAAACTTATCGTATGAAGAAAGGCTGAAATACATTAAATTACCAACTTTGAAGTTCCGTAGGCTAAGAGGTGATATGATCGAAGCATATAAGATTCTAAATGGCATATATGACAAACGTACAACTAGTGGCATGTTTCAAATCAACCATAGCACCACACGAGGTCATCCATTGAAACTCCAAAAGAATAGAAGTAGATTGGATATACGAAAAAACTACTTTACAAACCGAATAAACCAATTATGGAACAATTTACCCTGCTCAGTGGTCACAGCTAAGAATACGGATACATTTAAAAGACGCCTTGATAAATACTGGAGTGATCATCCAATGTTATATGACTAAACAGTTGACTATAATACCATACCATCCGGAAGCAAACATGATCTACATTTAAGAAACAAACACGATGAGGCCACTATAGAGGTTTCCCAACCTGCGGTGGTAAACTACCTAAGGTAAGGTAAGGTAATATTATATGAGTAGGAAGGATTTTAAAACGCATTAAATAACTTTTGATAATATTTATATTTGAAGTCTGTGTAATCTGATTTGACAAAATAAAACTGAAGTTTTATTTGAAAAGAGCGTTACGTTTATTTTACGGCCAAGTTGTGATCATCATACCTAGACATCTACTGTACTTCATCATTTGAGAGATCGGTCACATCACCCAATAGCAAAACATCTCGTACTATAAGAGCCCTTTCCCTTACAACTATTTGTTTGAAGAAATTACAGCACTTCACCTAAAAGGCACCCAAACACGTCTAAATTGCAAGCTACCACAAGATATGATTAATTCTATTTTGGGATTTCCAGGCTGTCAAGCACACCTTTATAAAAAAGTAGGACAAAAGTAGGATTGGAAATATAGAAAAAGTAGGACAAAAGTAGGAAAATAGAAGAAAAAAGTAGGACAAAAGTAGGACTGAAACAGCACATTTTTATAAAAAAAATTGTACAAATTTTTCACCATACACATAATACTCTGGTTGACATTTTAAAATATTGCAAATATCTTGTCAGTGCCATTAACTGACGTCTGTATTATAAAAATGTATATTGTACATGTTTCTTGTCTGAAATAAAATAAACTAAACTAACTAACTAACTAACAATACAATTGTTATGCGGTGCTCAGTTTATACCTGCATGTTTGTTATAAATCCAAAATTACTTAAATCTATTACAACAGTCACATTATACAGTTATTTGAAATTGTTGTACACTGTATTAATCATTATAATGTAAAGCATGTAATGCTGATGTACATTTTATCTTCTAGTGCATAGAAACAGAATAACAAGGTTTTGTAAGTAATATTACACATCATAATATTGATAATTAGGGAAAATCTTAGCTATTGAGTATTTAAAGCATCATAAAGAAGCAACATTGAACAATTCACTAGTTTTAATCATGCCAGATTTGAAAACTGGCATCAACATAAATTTACTTTTCAGGCACCCCACACTCAATACATGAACTCTTAACATTACATAATGTGATCTAACATCAAACTGAACATGTCAAAATGACTTAACTATTGATCACTAGCAAAGACACTGCATGTATGACCAAAGTTTTAGGAAGACCAGAAATCAAGAAACTGACAACTTCCAATATACATGTATGATAATTAAGCAGGTACTTATTAATATTTGCTCTCTTAATATGATTCACTAACAGAGAAAGAACATCAATGCACCAACTTTATTAAAAAAATCAATACAAGAGAAGCATAAACAATTTTTATGGGTATATTATAACCATCATCAGTACTGTTACTCATATTTTGGCCTCACAGGTTAGAATAAATGATCCCAAACATTACAGCCAAGCACCATGCACAAACATTAGGCTTGGCTGTGCATGTTAAGAAACAAACAGTGATCATCATAATCTGACACTGACAGATGATTTCCAATAATAACATATTATGCTAGAATCACTTTACTTACTCTTTGTAAGCACAGGTGAAACTAGGCGATCCATCACCTTAGTCTTTTTAGCATCAATAACCTCCTTTTCCTTTCTACACTTTTCCATCTCGTTTCATTCATTTCGAGGCAAAATTTCAATGTTGTTAATATTTAAAAAGTATTTAAATAGTGTCACAGGCAAAATGGGAAATCATTAATTATCAACAGTAATGCTGGAAGTAAATTATACATAATATACAATTTCAAAACACTTGTCATGATGTGCAGGCTCAATATAGCAGTGCTACAACTTCAGTACTCAGCAGACATTTACCAAGTATTGAAGGAGCACAAACTAAGACATGGCAAAAGTAACATTTGAGTATAAGAATTTCTGAGAAATATCATTATACATGTAGAAATTTTTGCCAACAGTTGACCCACACCAAAGTTGCAGGCCATAGAAGAGATGGTCATGTTAAAAACTTATGTAACTGACTTGCTGCACTTTTTCTAAAAAATCACACACATTTTGCCATGCCTGTGAACATTCCCTCAGTTTGCTTCATTGGGAACTATCCAAGCCTATTATACAATGACTTTCAGAGCAAATTAAAGGAGTGCTCCCTCCATTCATAATGTATTACCCTTCAAATTTGTATAGAAAAATAATGTGAATAGATAAGATACAACTACTGAGAGAGTAACCCTTTAAATTATTTTTATGTTGAGATTGCATTATGCCTCTAATTGCCCACAATAGTTGAATTTTATAATAACACAAGCATAATTTACAGCAAATGAAATTACGCATTGCAAAGCAAAACGAAAAAGTAGGAAAAAGTAGGAATTTTGAAGGAAAAGTAGGAAAAATAGGACTAAGCCCAAAAAAGTAGGAAAAAGCAGGAAAAGTAGGATCACTTGACAGCCTGGATTTCCAACCAGGAGATTTTAGTTTCTCTTCGGAGACCCCTACCTGCTGGACCGCAACAATATATAGGTGATGATTATGTTGAGAAAGTTAACCTGACCCTAGACTTTGATGTGTAAGTAATGTCAGCATGACCCAAAGTTGACATCGGCATGCTTCAAGTACTACATAGTACTGTTGTTCAATGTTTCATGCAAACTTTATTGTTCAATGCATCTAAATGATATTTGAGCTCTATGTCAGTCCTGAGTAAATGTAACCCTTGATGTATTTTGTTTTTCCCTTTTCTATTTCAGGTTTCAGTAATGAAGCAATTCTGTGAACTTACAATCACCCCTTGTCAGGCTGTAAAAATCCACACATCCGCTCGTATTTATATAAATGAGTGAATTTCACAGTCGGATGAGCATAATTTCCCTGAACACTCGTCAGACTGGACGAGTAACTTTTCGCAGCCAAGAAAGAAACGTTTCAGTAAAAAATGAATTTCATATTGTTACGATGGTTAATCAAGATAATAAAACTCTTTAACTTGATCAGGGGAGCTTATTTTGACAAAATATCACCATAGCGACGCTCATTTTTTAGAAAGATCCGTAAGGTGCTAGTGCAGACTGGTTCACAATATTCTACGGTGTTTTTTTGTTAGTTTGCGGCACAGTCCGGGACTGCGGCAGTCAGGGACTGTAAATAAGTTTTGTTTCTGGCGGTCAAAATGGCAAAACAATTGTCAATGAAGACGCTTCTTGGTGGCAGAGACGACAAAAAAAACAACAAAAAAGCGAGAGTTAAAACATAGGAAGCACCAAAGCACTTACGATAAAAAGAAACGCACAAGAAAAGCCCTGGATCATTGGATTTCTGGCTTTCCGTGGTTGACGAAAAAAGAAGAAAAATTGTTTTGCGGTGTTTCCGCAAAATATCAAAAGCTATATACAACTTTACGGGAAGCAAAGATTAAAATCATTTTAGGACGAGCTAACTTTGTTTAAGGACGAGTAAGATTTTTCACCTACTCAACGAGTGACCTTAAAGAAAATTTGCCCCTTGTACATGTATAAGGAAACTAGCCCACTCCCTAGTGGCATCATTTTTCAAGGGGATCAACTTTATTTTCGCAATTATGGTACAAGAATATGAGATGACCATTGTGCTCTGTGAAATTCTGACCATTAGCTTTACAGAAGAATTTTGAATTTTCTATAGAGAGAAATTAGCTGACTCCCTGAAGGGCCTTATTTTTCAAGGGATCAACTTTATCTTAGAACATTATGGTTGAGGGCCATGAGGTGGCCATTTGTGATGCCAAATGGACTTAAATTTTGACCACTGGTTTCAGGACATGATTTTCAAGTTTGGTAAAATTAAATTCTGTTGGTTGTTATGGTATCCAGAGTTCTGCATTGATCAAGTTTATATAAGGACCACTTGAGGATCATTCATGCCAAGTTTCATCAATTTTTACCCAGAGGTTTCAGAGAGACTCCTTTAAAGAAAACTGATGACGCCACACAACAAACGAAGGGCAATCATAATAGCTCACCTTGTACACATTGTGTTCTGGTGAGCTAAAAAACACTATGATTACCTCATCACAGCATTTCCGACTTACAACAGCTCTGTGGTCAATTCTTGCCCATAGTTTTTCACGCTTAACCAAAAACTTAGGAAATTTGTCTCGCCATCTGTCACCCAATGCCCATGGAAATATTTCATACTTGAGCTCCTCTTCATCCTCTTCCATGTCATTTGCCAGATACCTGATACATCATAAAAAGGTACCCATGAATAACTGAACAATAAACAAGAGGGCCAAGATGGCCCTGAATCGCTTACCTGAGAAAAACTGCCTTCATTGCCTGTTGTTCTGAATATATAATCCATGAGATCATTTCAATTACACATACCAAACAGTACCTGTGGTCAAAATTAGAAGTTGAACTTGACTGAGAGATTACTAATATAAATATTGTCATGAAACTTCAAAATGAATGCTTAAGAAATGAAGTTCTTGAAGTGTAAACAGTGAAAACTGGCATTTTATTAAAGGGCCAAACTCCTGACCGAATTGGCCAATATCAACCAAAATCAAACTGTCTGAGAGATAATGGTAATAAATATTGTTAAAAAGTTTGAAGATGATTGCTTAAGAAATGAAGATGCTAGAGTGAAAACAGAGTGAAATCTGGCTTTTTACGAGATCAAAAGGGGCATAACTCCTGCCCTAATTAACATGACGCCAAAATGCCCCAAAATTAATATGCATATCCAACGAATTTTTTCCTTCATTGAACGGGTCCTGTAAAAGGACCCGTACCCAATGCCCACAGGACCCGTTCCCAATTGTAAAAGGACCCTTCCCAATATAAACAAGAGGCCCATGATGGCCCTAAATCGCTCACCTGAGATAAATAGGTTGACCCAAGGCCAGTAGTTTTGAAGAAGATGATTTTTAAAGTTTTCATATTTTTTTTCTTTTTGTAGCCATGGCAACCAGAGTTCTATATGGATCAAGTTTATTTTAGGAACTTTTGTGAAGGTTGACCCAAGGATCATTCCTGTCAAGTTTAATCAAATTCAGTCCAGTGGTTTCAGAGGAAATGTTGATTAAAGTTTTCCCTATATACATATAAGGCAAATAAGCCCCGCCCGTGGCGGCCATGTTTTTTACGGATCGGAATTTCTTTTAGCAACTTTGGTAGAGGTTGACCCAAGGAACATCTGTACCAATTTATTTTAAAATCTGGCCAGTAGTTTTGAAGAAGATGATTTTTAAAGTTTTCATATTTTTTTTTCTTTTTGTTGCCATGGCAACCAGAGTTCTAAATGGATCAACTTTAATTTAGCAACTTTTGTGAAGGTTGACCCAAGGATCATCCCTGCCAAGTTTAATCAAATTCTGTCCAGTGGTTTCAGAGGAGATGTTGTTTAAAGGTTTCTCTATATACATATAAGGCAAATAAGCCCCGCCCCTGGCGGCCATGTTTTTTTACGGATCGGAATAATTTTAGCAACTTTGGTAAAGGTTGACCCAAGGAACATCTGTACCAATTTATTTTAAAATCTGGCCAGTAGTTTTGAAGAAGATGATTTTTAAAGTTTTCATTTTTTTTTCTTTTTGTTGCCATGGCAACCAGAGTTCTACATGGATCAACTTTATTTTAGCAACTTTTGTGAAGGTTGACCCAAGGATCATCCCTGCCAAGTTTAATCAAATTCTGTCCAGTGGTTTCAGAGGAGATGTTGTTTAAAGGTTTCTCTATATACATTATAAGGCAAATAAGCCCCGCCCCTGGCAGCCATGTTTTTTTACGGATTGGAATAATTTTAGCAACTTTGGTAGAGGTTGACCCATGAACCGTCTGTACCAATTTATTTTAAAATCTGGCCAGTAGTTTTGAAGGAGATGATTTTTAAAGTTTTCATTTTTTTTTCTTTTTGTTGCCATGGCAACCAGAGTTCTACATGGATCAACTTTATTTTAGCAACTTTTGTGAAGGTTGACCCAAGGATCATCCCTGCCAAGTTTAATCAAATTCTGTCCTGTGGTTTCAGAGGAGATGTTGTTTAAAGGTTTCTCTATATACATATAAGGCAAATAAGCCCCGCCCTTGGCGGCCATGTTTTTTTACGGATCGGAATAATTTTAGCAACTTTGGTAGAGGTTGAACCAAGGAACAT
>CM037784.1:48762818-48812818 GCA_021229015.1 Solen grandis | reverse complement strand
TTAAACACAAACATTACTTTTTTCCTTCTTCAGTATCAACTCTATAATATTTTTCTTTTCAAGATCCGAATGACTGACTTAAACCTCTGACAAAAAAAAAAAAATGCCCCTCACCCCCCACCTACATCTTGTAGAGAGATGCCTGCACTGCTGTTACTGTAAATCTCCAGTGATGTGATACAAATAGTATCAATTATTCTCCCAGAAATAACCTATACAACATCTGTACTGATCAGGAAACTCTCTCTAAATCTCCTACCCCTCCAAGAGAACGCAAGATACATGTATCTTCAACCAGATTGTATGCCAACAGAGAAAACAAAATACAAGTTACCAGTATGCATGACATCCAAGAGTATTTCTGACCAAATTGTATTGCAGCCGGTATGCAAAATATCTGAAGTTCTCAATGACATCTAACAAGCTAATCAAATGATCTTTTGCTTTTTTTTTTTCCTGAATTTGAATGTTTTAATATCATCAGCTATTATAGCCCCTGGGGACTTAGCATTATGATTTTGTGTGGTCTGTGTATTTTTATTTTTTTTTTGAAGAGAATTATTTTAAGTCAAGCCAAAAGATCCAATGACTTGTATAAACAGATATCCCCTACCCCATTATCATTTAAAAATGAAAAAAGTAGCCAAGTATATTTATTAACAATTATATTACTCTTTACCAATATTTATACTTTAAGAGTGATTTTAATTGCTTTTGGATTTTTTTCCCTCAGGAAAATCTACATATTTTTAAATATATCTATGTATTGTTTTCTTACCCCTTATTTGTCAAATACATTAACAATAACATATATAGATAATAAATCCTCAAGCATTTTAAAAATGGCTCATGTATAAAATGCCTATATTTCTATATAAAAGTAGAACATAAGAGTCTGATGTGTAGCAAACTAATGCTGAAATATGCAATAAGTCATTATGCGTGAGCATGAAATGCTGCCTTCACGCAAAAACAAGTGTAACTGGTATACTTTTGTTTCAACCAAATCAGTAATCAGTGTAAGAGGAGTTGGAATCACAAGGTTTTGCTAACGTAACTTTATATTTAAGAAAGATATACTTACATCTTATCAGTTTGACAAGTGACCTTCAAGTGTGACCTTCTAACCTTGCACCAAGTCATCCAAAACCATGCAATGCTCTGTGCATCTTTTAAGTGTCTTAAGTTTAAATTTCCTTTCAGTGATTCAAGTCAAGAGATACAGAGCAGACACAAAATTACCAGACAGATGTATGACCAGGGGCATACCATAATAGCACCCTTCAGGCTTATAAACAGGCTTCATATGCCTGCCAAGTATCTACTGGTAAATATGTATCAGGGCCATTCGGTTATGACACAATACATATAAACACAATCTTTCAAATAACACTTTTTTAATCAGTGTTCAAAGAAAGGGTGTGCATTTAGACATTACCGGAAAGCATTTTTGTACATTGAAAGAGATATCCTGGGTACGTCCATTTTGTTGGGGAGCTAGATTGAGATTTGTGTACCTATTTTAAACTAGAACTATCACTGAAGATGATTAACACCCCCACTACCCTGCTATTTGTCAGTCAAGAACATATTTATGTTACTCGGACTAGCTGTCACATACCCATCAAAGTCTGAGGCAAAAATATGGTCCTGGCATGCAGGAAGAATGTAGACTATAACCTTTGTCACATAAGTTTAAACATTTTAGAGGTAGTCTGGATTTTAAGCAAAGCAAAACACAAAGTCAGTAAGTTAATAACAGTTTATAATTCTTCAATGAAATGAACATTATGAGGGTCTTTAAATTATTTTGAGAAAATATGGGAAGAAACTGAGGAACTATCAATACATAATAAGTAATCATCCATAAATTATAAAGACATCTCTTATGATTTAGTGACAAACATGATGATGGAAATGATACTGCTAGCAAAATCATAATCAGACTACTAGTATAATCAGAATTTAGTATGAGATTTAAGGTATAACCCCCCCTAAAACCCATATCCCATATCTTGCCTCTGGATGGAAATATTTTTATGAAGCATTGTCACTTTGAAGACATCCAAAAATAAAAATGTTTCACCAAGAGTTTTTCCAGGTTTATTGGATGTAGAGTTAAGTTAATATTGAAGTTAATGGGAAATATACAATTTCTGTGAATATGAAAAACTGAATTTGATTTTTGAGGAAAACTCACGGTAGAAAGATGCATTATATGATTCTGATTCAAATTTCATGTAAACATCTAAACTTTATCGTAGGAGAAATGGAGAAAATCACTTTTTTGTAGTTTTCATGGGAGATAACTCATGACAACAAAATTATAAAGGGGAGGTAATAATAGAATTTCTGTCATATTTCATATCATGTCAATTTGCCTTTTAAGTTATATGCATGGCTTTGATTGATATTATGGGGCATATACATTAACCAGAAGTGAATTACTGGGCATAAACCTTAAATGATCTTTACACTTTCTGCTAATAATTTCAATACAGTGGTATATATTATGTGCTAACTTTTTTACATGAGCAGCTGCTGCAATGGTATTCCCATCTGGACATGGAGGTGGTCTACATTTGTACCAAACTATTATATTCATTATTTTGACACTCTAAGTGTGACCATGACCTTTGAGCTAGCAATCTGGTTCTTTCGCGCAACACTCCGTCTTGATATGGTATACATTTTTACCAAACCATTTGAAAATCCAGCAAGGCAAGGCATTGTTAAGTTGAATAAGCGTGAATAAGAAAATTTCTGGTCAGACATACAAAATGATTCCAGTATAGCCTCCCCCACCCCACAAGGGCAGTGGTATTATAATGAGACAATAATGCAAAGTTATTCCAGAAAGTGGCCTCTCAGTGAGCTCCTATATTCTTCTTCTTGTGTTTAAACAATTGTTTGCAATGTACGATGTTTTTTTGTTTTTTATGTATTGTCTTTGTTTTCATTTTCCCTTTTATTTTTCTCTCTGTTTTTTGTTGTTTTTTTTTCAATTTATTTCATATTTTCATTCAGTATTATAAATTATTATAAAACTTGGAATAACCCTAGAATTGCCCTGTCAAATTCGCAGCACAAAACATTCCATTATGGACAGATAGTGTAACAATGATCAGCAGTTAATTTCCTCCACTGGGTGAGACACATCCTAAATAATCATTTCATACATGTATTTTTTCCAGAGCATCAAATTCTACCAAAATTCAGTATTTCTAATCAAAACCAAAGACATATTCAACAGAGAAATGAAACTTTCCAAAATTACTTTTTTTCTCATAATGAAAATAAAAAGGGCTAACAGGATTTGAACGAGATCTCATCGAGATGCTTAACAGACAGACACTTTACAGTATCACTTATAAAAGACATCTGCAACCGAAGGAATTTTACGCCATAAGTTAATATACTATTTGCAGTTATTATCAAATCATAATGTTGTGTTAATTCTTATAAGATTAAATTAGTATTTTGTTCCATTTACTTTAATGGTGATTAACCAGTGCCTAAAATTTATGTCTGCATGATGTTTACCCTGTTTTAACCTAACATTAATATTAAATAAATATAAAAATGTAGAATAAATATAACTTCTAATCAGATGGCAGGTCATGTGGACCGACAACTAACCAGGTCAGTCCCTGTCGACAACTTGACAGTTTGTTTATACAACATTCTTTGTAAAACAATGTTACCTGTTAAACAAAAGGTCCCGTAGAATTTTCAAGAAGTACTGCTTGATTACCTAGGCTGATTAGTGCAAACGTGCCAATCAGCAATGAATTAGCAGATGATAAGCGAGGCCATCTTATTTGAGATGATTAGAGGACAAAATAGACAATAATATTTTTTTTCAACATTATTCTAAAATGTGCAAATTTAGCACTGTGAAAAATGATCATTTGAATGCATATAACATGAAATTCAGCCTGTTTGAAAATAAGTAGTACTACAGTAACAAGAGCTGTCTGTATAGAAAAATATTGCAATAAAAGACAAAATAAGAATCACTGTATTATCAAAAAGTAAACAAGGGATATAAACATGTATTTCAAATTGTAGGCAAAATCTCAAATGGTCCAGTGAAAAAGTGAGCAAGTATTTTAAAAAAACAACTAAACTGAGAATCTAAGTCAGAAAATGGGCATAATTTAGTCAAAATCCATGAAAGAGTTATGTTCTCTTCCCTACATGTGGAAGGAAGAGGTCATAAACAAGCATTCAAAGTTTCAAAGCAACACCTTCAAGGGTTCAGTGGAAAACTCAGGTGGTACGAAAAATTTTAATCAAGATTTTAAGTTGAAAAGGGGCATAAATTTGTCAAAATCAATGACAGAGTAATCACCTCTTGACAAAAGGCAGGGGTGATGGTCATACATAAGTACACCAAGTTTCAAAGAAAAACATTACAGGGTTCAGTGAAAAAAAAAAATGTCATACAAAAACTTTAATCAAGATTCTAAGTCAAAAAGGGGCATAATTTGGTCAAAATCCATGACAGAGATATCCCCTCTTGCCTACAGGTTAGGGTGGTGGTCATATACAAGTATTTCAAGTTTCAAAATAATATCTTAAGGGGTTCAGTGAAAATATGAGGTGGTATGAAAAACTTAACCAAGATTCTAAGTAAGAAAGGAGAATAATTTGATCAAATTCCATGACAGAGTTATCCCCTCTTGCCTACAGGTTGGGGGGGGGGAGGGGTGGTCATATACAAGTATTCCAAGTTTCAAAACAATACCTAAAGGGGTTCAGTAATTAAGTGAGGCGATAAAAAACTTAACCGTTATGGCGACGCCAACACACCACTCAGGTGAGTGGAATAGCCCTCCTTATTCTTTGAAAAGTCAAGCAAATAAATAAAGTTAAAAACATATTATACACAATTTATAAATAAAACTCTAAGGCCTAGATAGACTATAAATAAATCATAAGTTTTAAACCTTTTTTTTAAATATGCTACAGAAAACTGCAACATAACCTCATCCTTCTGCTATTGTACCTTGAAAAGGATCTGTTCAAGTTTTATGATGTGCTTTCTTTTTGTTTATCTGTCTGGGAATTTTCTGCAAAATGCTTATTTTTGCAGAGTTGCTCCCCCAAAACATATTTCAGCTGTGGATGCCTCATATCAATCACAATCATCTAGCAATGGTCTTAATCTATAGGGTATCTCAAGATCAGTGTCTAATCTGCATGAAGAAAGCTGCAATAGCGTCATTTTTAGGTGTTAAATATCCAGAACAGATCATTAACATCAGCAAACAACTTAAGGAATTGCAATTTAAATTTCACTGAAAATTATATAAAACAAATATAAACAATGAAATTTATTTCAATAAACTAATGGTCTTAAGAATAATGAAATTTATCTCAATAAAATAAAATTTAATGATCTTAAGAACAATGAAATTTATCTCAATAAACTAAAATTTAATGATCTTAAGAACAATGAAATTTATCTCAATAAACTAAATGGTCTTAAGAAAAATGAAATATATTTTAATAAACACTAGATGTGGGTGTTCCTCGGAACACTTGTGTCGCCTGCATTTAAGCATGTTTGATGAAAGAATTGACTAGAAAATCGATCTTTTGACAAATTATTGATAAAGCATAATCTATTTTGTGAGGTACAAAATAACACACACACACACACATATATTATATATATATTTTTTTTTTTTTGGGGGGGGGGGGGGGGGAATAAAATATTCAAACAGTGCAATATGTAATAATTTTCCCGAGCACTTTCGACTATACAGTCTTCATCAGAGGAGTGTCAGAATGACTATGAATTCAAAACATTAACTGTAAGAAAAATTATGACGTCATTAAGCACTTATGACGTTAATTATATATATGTTGCAAGTTTGTAGTCATCATTATCATTATTGAGTTATCATTCTTGTGTACTGCACTCAGACCAATGAGATCTATCTACTATAAATGTTTAAGGCAACACTTTACAAGTTATGCACCACACAAGAATTAAATCCAAAAAAATAAACAAAGGGAAATTACTCCAAAAATACAACAGTTATCATTCTTGCACAATGCACTCCATGAGATCTTTCCACCTGTGAGGTTTCAAAGTAATACCTCAAATACTTTTCGTGTTATGCTCCAGACAAAAATGAAGTCTGAGTATCAACAAAGGGCAATAACTCAGGAGAAAAGAAAGTGAGAGTTATCATTTATGTGAACTGCACTCCTCTTCAATGAGATCTATCCATGTTTTAAGTTTCAAGGTGATACCTCAAATACTTTTTGAGTTATGGTCCGGACAAAAATAAAATCTCAGAATCAACAAAGGGTAATAACTCAGAAAATACGAAAGTCAGAGTTATCATTCTTGTGCACTGCACTCCACCTCAATGTGATCTATCCATGTTTTAAGTTTCAAGGTGATACCTCAAATACTTTTTTATGTTTTAAGTTTCAAGGTGATACCTCAAATACTTTTCGAGTTATGCTCCGGACAAGAAAGTGTGACGCCGACGACGCCGACGACGACGACGACGACGACGACGACGACGACGACGGACAAAGTGATCCCTATGTGTCTGCCATGCTATGCAGGCGACACAAAAATGGTCTTAAGAACAATGAAATATATTCAAATAAACTAAATGGTCTTAAGAACAATGAAATATATTTCACTTAATAAACTTTAATATGAACTTAAGAAGTTTATAATCACATTTAACTGGATTTTAAAATTATACACAAAGAAGACAATTGTTGAAATGAAAAGTTTCTTTCACAAGTGTTACTCCTCCTTTTTTATTGACTTACTGGCTGCAATTATTTTCAACTCAAAATGAAGAGACTGAGACTAAGGAAGTCATAAATAAGCTCAAACTCAATGATAAACTTATGTATCAGTAACTATATAATTACATATTTAAGTACACTCAAATACTGATAGATTTGGGTGTCAGGGTCACTGTGCACAATCAATCTTAATTAAAGTGGGGGTCATGACCTCTCTGTATTCCTTCAGTCAATGCCATTTGTGGGTACTGAGCTAGTAATGATAATGTTATCATCATTTTTAAAGCCAAGCTAACAATTTACTGTCAAGGAAGATCCATAAATATACTTCAGCAATTACAAGTAGGCAAAGTTATCTCCAGATGTGAAAGACTATAAAGAATGACAAATGCGCTCAAAAAGAAATTTCTTAACCCTTTCCCTCATATAGACTCATTTTGACGCACTCAATAGGTACCACATAAAGCCTGATCTGCAGAAAACCACAGTTAAACCTTACCAAATTTAATTACAAAATCCTCATTTCCAGACCACTGAGGAGCAGCGAACAGCATAAAACCTGATCAGCCTGCGAGTTACTCGCAGGCTGATCTGGTTTTATGCTGTTCGCATTGGTCTTTTCATGGTGTCCTCTATGAGGGAAAGGGTTAAATGTCAGTATCTGCATTCATTATAAAATATTATTACTTACATCAATTTAATCCCTGAAAAATACTGTATTTTAAACAAATTTATTTGAAAATATATTCAAATAACAATACTGGATGATGAAAATGATGATTTGGAATCTACTGGTAATTCTACAAAAGTTATGTCATGTCTGGACCAAATAAAAAGCAAACTGTGTGTTTTAGTTATCTGATGCAAATTTTATAGGGGAAAAAAATTGTAATAAAATCTGATATTGTGAAAAACATATTTTTTTTATTTTTTTTCTTTATTAACCGATGCATTTAGCTAAACATGGATGAGACCATACTGACATTAATTTTGTTCACTATTATTTCTTTTCATTAATTTATACATTTATGATTAATATCATATATATGATAATACTCATATATATCATATCTTTAAGAATAGAAAAGTTGATAGAATAAATTCAATTTCATATTGATGTATGAGAATTAATAATTACAGCTTTAAAATAATTCCTGCAACTAGAACTATAAAAATAAAACCGGAGTAAAATGAAAATATATAATTATTACAAGAGCTGTCAGAGGACAGCACGCTCAACTATTCAAAATGTTTGTTGGTAAATCAAATGAAATCTATTTCAATTCTTGCCCTTCACATATAGTCCAATCAAAGTAAAATTTAAGGTCAAACAAATTGCAACAGAAACATTTCTGCGATGTATTGACAGACAACAATATCCCAAACCACATACAAAAAGTCCTCAAAAAATTGCGTGTTATAAGCTTGTAAAAAAAAGCCTTAAATCTAAACTTTATTATAAATACCAGAAATACCCTACCGCTACACCATACCGCAGTTTCGCTTATAGTATGTGACGTCACGCATAAACTTTCGCACGCGCGAAGGATACAAAATGTTTCAAACGATAAAATAACATGGAACTAGAAGACGCTACAATAAGCAGGTAAGGTATTTTAAAGTATTTGATATTGCAAAAATTATTAAAAATGTATTAACAGATGGAATGCCACTTCCATGGGTTCTTAAATTATTGTATATATCAACAAAAGAGTTATAACCAGTTTTCGCGACTTGTTTACATTCGATGGTTTGCCGTTGTCAATCAAAACGTACGAAAACCACATAAACATATATTTTATGTAGCTTACTAAAGTAACGCAATAAAATGCAGACTTTTTTTTATTGATTTTTAAAAATTATTTGTAAGAATCGTCTTTATCCGTCGAAATGCTGCCAAATTTTATAATCTACGAAAGGCCATTGCGGACATATTTTTAAATGTATTGAGTTTTACGAAATAATAAAAACTCGCCAAAATATATTTGTTTGTAGGTATAAAGACTTATTATACTGGCAATTGAATATGTTGTTATTTTTTCAGCCCAAACAGTGCTTCGTGTGTGATATGTAAGACATCAAATGACCAAGCAGAGCTGTCGAAGTTAGGAGAAAAGGGATGTAAAGGCCTAATTGAAACAAGTGATAAAAAGGGTAGGTGTACTTAGTATAAATATATTATTAAACATTTTTTTAGACTATTATTGGTTCAAAGTTTATCTGCAATAACTTATTTAAATAGAGAGAGAGAGAGAGAGAGTATGAGTTACTGTATCACAACCGATACCCACTATCGTTGAGTTGTTTGGTTTGTTGGTGTCTGTATAAATAACATTATGACAAATTATATACATATAGTTTAATTAAGAGTTGTAGGAGCAAACACACATTTATATTAAAAGTATATGTAATGATCCTAAAGGACCAGTGAATATGTAACAATCTGCACTACAAACTATAACTTGTATGTATACAAGTTGGCTACATAGACTACATTGTATAAACATTTTTTTTCAGGCGACAGTTTAGCTGTGAAACCTGGTCAGTTTGTCCACAAAGAATGTAGACGACAGTACTGTCATCCAAACAATGATAGGACTCCACAGAAGACAGAAAACACCTTTAGCCGGTTACAGCGGACAAGACGGGCTGATGACAACAAATTCGACTTCATGAAGAACTGCCTGTTTTGTGGAACCATTGCCAAAACTTCAACAAACAAAAGGGGAAACGATGTATTTCCGGTTCGAACTTTTGATTTTCAAAACAGTGTAAGAGAATATTGCAAGTCTAGAGGTGATGAATGGGGTGAAAACGTGCTTGGACGCCTGGAATATGCTCGGGACCTACCAGCTGTTGAAGCAAGGTATCATCAAAAGTGCAGTATAAACTTCAGAACAGGTCGTAGTATTCCAATTCAGTACCGCCCTATGGAGACACAAACACACAAGAAAGGTAGACCATCAAACCAAAGTACTGATACAGCCTTCAAACAGGTCATGGACTATTTAGAAGACCATGTTAATGACCAAGTGACAATATCTGATCTTGTTAAAAAAATGACAGAACTTTATGAAGATGAGGCGTACAGTCCGGTGTACATGAAAAGAAATTAGTTGACTATTTTGGTTGTGAGATTGTCATATCTGAACTTAATGGGAAAGCTAATGTGATAACATTTAAAGGAACTGCTGATTCCATATTACATTCATTTCACCGTACGTCCAAAACGGCCAATACTGAAAGTGAGAAAGATGCAGTCATCAAAACAGCAGCAAAGCTTATCATGAATGACATTAAAAACATGAACTTTTCCAAAGAAATCTATCCTAGCACAGATGAAATGATGACCGCTGAGAGTAACAAAAAATATGTTCCATCAAGTTTAATGCTGTTTCTTGAACAATTGATTACAAGCAAGAATGCAGAGACAAAGGTCGTTGCAATAGGACAGAGCATTGTACAAAACGCCATACCTAGATGGGCCATTCTACCGTTACAGCTTGGACTTGGTGTCCAAATGCATCACCACTTTGGGTCAAAGTTTGTGGTTGACACACTGAACAGTTTAGGATTCAGCCTTTCTTATTCAGAAGTTCAGAAATATGAAACTGCTACTGCTTCCAACTGGAATCTGGAAATTGAAAAAAATCTACAGGACCAAACAATCCAATTTGTTGCTGATAATGTAGATCACAACCTTGCTACAGTTGACGGCCATAATACATTCCATGGCATGGGTATAATAGCCACCATAACACCAGGAATCAAATGCAGCAGAGTCATTCCAAGAATTTCAGCAACCCCTGAAGATCTTCTGTTAGTCGGCAAGATTAACGTCACAATTTACAGAACATGTTTCAACAACTTTGAAGCTCTAACGTTTCTAAGACTAAATGGGGTGAATGATGTTATTGACCAAACAGAAAATCTGGAGCAGTTGGTGAACATTTCGAGACCATTGAAAATAGTGTCCTAGCTGGTCAGGTTTTGTGCAAACAGTGCATACTGGGCACCATCCCGGGAAATCAACTGTTCAGTTTCTTCCAATGATCGACCTGAACCCAAGTGATTTGACGTGTATTTACTCTACACTTGACTTTGTAGCTACACAAGTGAAAACACTCTCGGTCTTGCCAATAGTCACATTTGATCAACCACTGTATTGGAAGGCAGTACAAATGGTAATGAATGAACCAGAAAACAGTAACCTCAAACCTATGGTTGTAAGGTTAGGTGGTTTCCATACCCAGATGAGCTTTCTTGGCTGCATAGGACACCTGATGCAGAACACAGGCTTGCAAGAGTTGATAGAAACTGTTTATGCTCCAAACACTGTGGCTCATATAATGAGTGGAAAAGCAGTTTCTAGGGCTGTCAGAGCACATATTCTTGTAGATAGCGCACTCAATACCCTTCTTGTTGAAAAGGCTTTTCCTTTAGCTACTCGGGGTGAAGGCAACAGTGTTTCTAGTGATTTAGAGACACCAGAGATGATTCATGAAATCGAAGTAGTTGAGAAATTGAAGATATTGCTGAAGGATGTTTACACAAAGGAAGTGAGTGTTGAAACTCTGTCAGGAAATGTTTCGTTGCAAGATATATCTGCAAGGTACTCAGCAGTAAAGGCATCATTAGGCTCAAACAGGACTGCGCAACTATGGCTTCAGTATATGAACATGATTTCTATAATGAAGAGATTCATTAAAGCTGAAAGGACTGGCCACTGGGAACTTCACTTGATGACCATGAAAGAGATGCTGCCATACTTTGCAGCTGCTGGTCATCACTTGTACTTGAAATCCGGATGGGTGTACCTTCAACAGATGGAATCCCTTCAGACAACTCACAGGGATGTTTATGACTTATTTATGAATGGTCACCACGTGATAAGAAGATCAGATCGATTCTGGGCCGGACTCTCAACCGACTTGGTCATCGAACAAGCACTCATGCGCAGTGTGAAAGGACAGGGGGGATGACCAGAGGTCGAGGGATGTCCGAGATGCAGAGAATTCAGTGGCTTTTCTCAATGCCTGCTTGCTCTGATGTCAACAATGCTATCCAAGAATACACAGGGCAGAGATATGAGACAAGTGATCAACACAAAGACACTCAAATAAGTATGGTTGCTCGAGATACCAAGGACACTGACACTTTTGTGACATTTTTAAAACAAAGAAGTCCTTTCTCTGATGAATCAGAGCTCATGAATATTGTAACTGGCACAGTAGCAGAAGGGAATGTTAATGTGGACACTGCAAAGAGTATAGGCGAAGACATTCTTAGGGAAATTTCACTCTTTCAAAAGATCAAGTAAAGCTGTTACACTAGGCACAAAGAACGTATTGAAGATAGGAGACGAAGAAATTCACGTGGATCCACAGCTCCTCTTTCAGAGATTAATTGCTGTATCAGATGCATCATTAGATAATCCATTTGATGTCTTCAAATATGAACTGAGTGCAGTACCAGCATCCTTGTTTGATACATCAGGCTTGATGCGAGAAGCGCAAAAACCATCCCTGGCCAATGCAATATGGGACTCGGGGGATTGTGGAGGAGAAATACTCACTGAGAATTTGACATATGTGCTGGATGGCGGGTCATTACTACACAGGGTTCCTTGGAAGCATGGGAATACTTTTCAGGAAATATGTCAAAGTTACGTCCAACTTGTACACAAACATTACGGATATGCAATAGTTGTATTTGATGGATATAGTGGACGGACAACAACAAAGGATCAAGCCCACGAACGAAGGACAAACAAAGTATAACTGGTTCAAAAGTCTTATTTGAAGAAAGCACTCTATTCAAAAGTAAAAAAGAGTTATTTCTGTCCAACACAGGAAACAAACAAAACTTCATAAACATGTTGTCAGTACATCTATCCCAATCTGGATGTCATACATACCATGCTGAGTCTGATGCTGATCTTCTGATCGTGAAAACAGCTACACGTGCAGCAGAACACTCCCAGGTAGTTGTTATTGGAGAAGACACAGATCTACTTGTGCTACTCTGCTTTTACGGAAAACCAGATGGAAACAACATATACTTCACTTCTGATTCAAAAGCATCCTTTAAAGGAAAAAAGGTCTGGGACTTACAGAAAACCATTCAGTTGCTTGGAGAAGACGTTCGCAAATTGCTAGTGTTTATTCACGCCTTTACAGGCTGTGATACCACGTCTAGATTGTATGGAGTTGGTAAAGGTGTCACACTGAAGAAAATTGTGAGTGATAAAAAATTCCGAGACAATGCAAGAGTATTTCTCAATGACTCTTTACATGATGAAGTTGAACTAGCTGGTATTTCAGTCATCTCAAGGTTGTATGGTGGAGCGGATTGCCAGGATTTAGACCTGTTAAGATACTATAAGTTTCTCCACAAAGTGCAAACCAAGAAAAGTGTTGTGTTGATACAGTCTCTTCCTCCTACGTCAAACGCAGCTAAGTACCATAGCTACAGAGTATATCACCAGGTCCAGACATGGCTTGGACGAGACATTTCACCGACAGACTGGGGTTGGATGATGAATGGTGACAAACTGGTCCCTCTGAAGACCTCTCTTCAAGCAGCACCCGAACGGCTTCTGAAGATGATACGCTGTTGTTGCAGACAAAACTGTGATACGAAGCGATGTTCCTGTAGGAAACATGGACTTTGCTGTACAACAGCATGTGGCGAGTGTCGTGGATTGAGCTGTAGTAATAGAGGCGAAATCTTTGAGGAGATGGCAGAAAATGAGATTGACGAGTAATGTGTATTTAATTAAACTATTTTCTATGGCAATATTTGAATTCGTGTTTAAATGAAACAATATCGTTGTTTAGGTAATGTACATAAATTACATATGAATTCATTTTTGGTTAACCCCATATTTAAATCTGTGTAAGGTGACTGAATATTTATGATGATGGTGATGATTGATGATGATGATGATGATTGGTGATGATGAAGAAGAATATGATGATGATGATAGTTATAAGGATGATATATATGAGGATGATATCTATTTGTAATATTGTTTCCAAATATTTTATGCTTATTACTGAATCTAAAAAGACATTATTTTTCTCATTGCCTTATGTATGTTATCTCATTTAGGGTGTTCAATAAGGTTTTACAGAAAAAAGTTAACATAATTATGTATATAAAACATGCTCTTACATTTGCCATTTGTACATATTAATGAATACAAAAAAATTTTAATAGAAATAAATCAAATAATAATAATGATTTTTTTTGTCATCTATTGGTTATGAATGGGTGGGGTAAACAGACACCAAAATTTCAGATTTCATTTAAAAATATACATAACATGCTATTTTATTCAAATGATTATATTTATTCAAGTATTTTCATTAAATATGGCAGTTATTGATGCATAAACAGACAAAAAAGGTGCATTTTAAGCTGTAAACTCGCTCTAATTCCATTTCAGTCATTTTTTACAGTTTTATCAATCACTATTATAGGTAGTGAATGTCAGAGAGAATTTAGTAAATTTATACTCCGAATTTTTTTGAGGACTTTTTTTCTGTGGTGTAGGAAGACTTGTACTTCACAACAGTGATTACTTTATTTCTGTTGCAATTTGTTTGAGGTTGTGGTTACTTATGAGCTAATTTGACTGGATTAATACCCTGTACATAATAATAGTCAAAAATGATATACCTTGATAGTCTGATACCCCTTAATATTTTTATGAAGCTTAAAACGAATCCCATTCCTAGTTACTGAGACATAAGCATAATAACACTGTGCATGCAAAACTTTAACAAAAAATCCAAGTTAGAAAAGGGAAATAATTTGCATAAATTTCAGTCAAAAGTTATCCTCCTTGGTTTTCTGATGCCCTGAAGACACTCCTTAACTTTCTAGTCAATTCCACATGCAATTTCTGAGATATAAGCTGGATAGTAGCTTGAATGCAAAAATTTAACCAAAATTCTAAGTTAAAAAGGGGCCATAACTCATAATATATTCCATCAAGTGTTATCTTCCTTTAAAGTATGATACCCCTAAACACATTAAAGATGTTTCAAATCAATCCCATGCCTGGACTCTGAGATATAAGCATGAAAGTACCTTGCATTCAAAACTTTATCCAAAATTTCCAAGTTTAAAAGGGGCCATAATTTGTAACATATTCTATCAAGAGTTATCTACCTTGGTTGTCTGATGCCCCTAAACATATTCATAAACTTTCAAGTCAATACAATGAATGGTTATTGAGATACAAACTGGATAGAATCTTGCACGCAAAACTTTAACCAAATTCTCTATTGCATGCAAAACTTTAACCAAAATTTCAAAGTTAAAAAGGGGTCATAATTCATATTATATTCAGTCAAGAGTTATCTACCTTGGTTGTCTGATGCCCCTGAACATATTTATAAACTTTCAAGTCAATACCATAAATGGTTATTGAAATATATATTTGATAGTAACTTGCATGCAAAATTTTAACCAAAAGCTGCAACGCCAACGCCAGGGCGACTACAATAGCTCTCATATTCTTCGAATAGTCGAGCTAAAAACATGACTTTTTTTTGTATATATACAAACATTTACATGTATATTTTGTCTCAGATTGTTTAATTATCACGTATTAGGCAGACCTTTTTAAATTAATACACTTAAGTTTTTATCCCTGATGAAGGTCTAACTTTAGACCGAAACTTGATAATAAATTTTATACCACCTGCTGGTACAGTCTGACCATATACCATCTTTCTTCCTGACCCAACCTAAAGAATTGGGAATTTTTGCATCGTTTCAGACAAAACTGGGAAAAACTCACACAGAATCAAAAAAAAAAAGATCAAATATTTGGTTCATTCAACCCTTGTTGTGTCATTCGGACTGGATACTTTCGACCCGAAACTTGTAATAAAAATGGGGTAATGTATATATATATTAATAAATATATATATATATATATATTTTTTTTTTTTTTGTTCCTTGAATTGGGAATTTTCTCCTTGAATTTGGAAAAAAAAACAAACTTTTTTGCAATTGGAAACATGATCCAATAGCGGTCGTCAAAACGGCCCCAAAAATAAACCCTGTGGGTGAAGGTTCCATCTAAAACTATTATTCTGATATGAATACTGGTAATTTGGTATTCAAAACTTATTAATATCACCATATTCAAAACTGTAAAATAAGAATGCGAATCTAATATAATTATGATAATGATGATTGTAATACAACAGAACAGGCAACGAGATATATTGTGTCGGGTAATTAAACATTCTAATGTTCTCTCTAATGAAATATGGAAATACTGTGGTGATTAAGTGCAAAAATCTTTGATTATTTGTACACATTCGCTTCAACAGGTTTGTACTTAATGTCTGTTGGCAATGTCTCCTGGCTTCAGATCGAGGAATAGGCCATTTTACTCTAAAATGAGACGTAAACCTATCTGGGGTGTAAAATTTTCTTTTAGGTCACTCGTCCTGTAGGACGAGTAGGTGAAAAATCTTACTCGTCCTTAAACAAAGTTAGCTCGTCCTAAAATGCTTTTAATTTTTGCTTCCTGTAAAGTTGTAAAGTTTTTGATATTTTGCGGAAACACCACAAAACAATTTTTTTTTTTTTTTTCATCAACCACGGAAAGCCAGAAAACCAATGATCTAGGGCTTTTCTTGTGCGTTTCAGTTTATCATAAGCGCTTTGGTGCTTATTATGTTTTAACTCTCGCTTTTTTTGTATTTTCGTCGTCTCTACAGAGAAGTGTCTTCATTGACAATTGTTCCAACATTTTGAACATATTTCTGTCCTTGACTGTGCTGCAGTTCCGGACTGTGCCGCAAACAAACAAAAAACGTATTGAAAAAACACCGTAGAATATTGTGAACCAGTCTGCGCTAGATCGACTTTACGGATCTTTCTAAAAAATGAGCGTCGCTATGGTGATATTTGTCAAAATTAGCTCCCCATTAACCATCGTAACAATATTAAATTCAATTTTTACTGAAACATTTCTTTCTTGGCCGCGAAAAGTTACTCGTCCGGTCAGACGAGTGTTCAGGGAAATTATGCTCGTCCAACCCTGAAATTCACTCGTAAATACGAGTGGACGAGTGGATTTTTACAGCCCTGCCTATGTAAATCAACAAGCACTTCCCACATACCTAATGTACATGCTGGTGTAAAATTCCAACACTGTTCAATGGGAAATAAACATACGTTTGAGACTTATCCCCAATCACTGATTGGTCAATTTAAATCATTTAAACTCCATTAAAGTTGGAATACCAACAACCTGCCCTTATTAAATATGCAAAGCAATTCATCATCATCATCATCATCATCATTGATGATGATAAATATTCATGAAAATTTCTAATAACTGAAATCCTGAAAAACTTTCTAAAAGATGGGTATTGTCTTCTGAAACTGAATAACATTATTAAATTCTGCTGACAGACTTTTGCTGATATGCCGGAAATAACATTGTTTAACTGATCCCAAGTTATTTTTATCTTGAATTTCATTGTTCTGTCCTCATGGCTTCTTCCTCAAGCATTCATTATGTTAGCATTATGAACTAAAATGATTCCTATTAATAGCTATTCATTACAGAAATTGTTTTTCTCATATCATGTTAGTTCTTCCATTACGCCAATCCAAATTTTACTCAATCTTAATTCATGATGAAAAAAAAGGCCAGTAATTATGAGTATTATCACAAATAATAACATGCCTTTTTTCAAATATGGGGAAAAGAATTGGCCCTATTTCTTTTCCCTATTCTTTTTTTTTTTTTTTTTTTTTTTGGGGGGGGGGGGGGGCCTTGAGTTTAGGGAAAAAAAACACTGGGATAAAAAGCAAAATTAGTGTGGAGGAAATGCTAAGTAAATATGACTACGAACATTCAATACAGTCCTAAAAAGCCTTGAATTACAATGACTGGTAATTACAAGGGATTAAAGCTGTGACTATTTACAGGGCTGATCAAGAAACTGTTCAATTGCCTACTATTTCAATATTTTGCAACTGAATACACTAAAGGCCTTTTAGCTGGTACAGGATACTGTGCCTTATAAAGTATGCAATTTATATCATGTTACATACACTTTACTGACTATTTGAGTTTACCGTCACTTCAACAGTATTTCAGTCATGTAGCGATGTCCAGCTAATTACAGGAGGAGGAAGACCCCGAATGCACGAAGGCATCCGAGTAGAACCACCGACCTACCACAAGCCGGCTGGAAGGCTTCTTCACATGAAAATCCGAATGACCCTGCCGGGATTCGAACCCAGGCGGTGAGGGGCTGAGTGAGTGTTGTAGTAGTTCAAAGCTGAAGTTTGTGGGTTAAAATCTAGCTCAGACTAGAGCTGGGAACCACATTTTGGAACTGTACCATAGTATACCATGTTTTTATAGGTAAATACCATGGTATATACCACAATAAACTGCAAAAATATTCCGGGACTTGTGTTGAAGATTATTCATATACTCCTTACAACATAAAAGTCATGTTTGTCGAAGTTTGCAAGTTACGTTTAAAACAACTTGCATTTTTTTGCAAGTGAAAATCTTAGCTTAAAAATGTTCTTAAATATGTCTTAACGAGATAATTTTATAATATAATCAATAACATCAAAAAAACTAAAAAATCTGTCATGTTTTGAATATCACAAGCGAATACATCAGTAAGTTGTTGTATGACTAGTATAAAACATGAACACATATATATGTTAAAATATATGCTGTTTACCCTTAAGTTTTCCCCTAATGAATGTTAATACTTGATACAGCTTTATTTTCTTATAATGATTCTAATAATTAAAATTTAAATTAAGATAATATCAACCTTACAACCGGATTATACACTAATCCTGGTTTCCGTTGGAAACACATCTGTCATGATGCTGATTTTGATTATCAATTGAACAATGTCAACAAAAAAAAGATATCCATTTTTTTTCTTTTATCATTAAATCTGGTGATGTCAATGAACTGATAGCACAGAATCTGAAATCGACAAACCAAACACACATATACAAAAAAAAAGAAAGAAATTAAAGTGTAAACATTGAAATGTGTCATAACTGAAGCAGTAATGTTGTAGACAAACAGCATGTATAATCCATTAATTTATGAAACAGTGATCCTGATAATATACAAGCCCATAGGAAGTAATTTCCATGAAAGTAAACTAATTTGTGAATAAGTCTGGGAATTTGCGAGTTGAAATTAAAGGCACTCACATTTTTTTGTGAATGGAGGAAAAAAATAAGTTTGATTTAAATGGTTGACACATTTATATCATATCTACACAGATTTTTGATGTTGTTAAACATTAAAATTATCAGTAAAGACAAAATTATTGAAAATTTGTACTTGTTCATTTCAGAAATTTGAACTCGTTCATATGGACCACCAAAGTACTGGTATTATTATTCATCCATGTACTGGTCCATACCACAAGCTGCTTCGGACCGGGGTTTACCGTTATACCAGTAAAACTGCACACTTCTAGCTGACAGACCATACATATTTTCCTTTTTTTTTATTAATTTTGACCACTGTCTTTAATAAAGTACCACATGCAAATCACACACAGCATAATATTTAAAATCTTTGGCTGGTTTACTTAATGTTCAACTGCATATAGGATTATTAGATTAAAAAATAATCTTCGAAACATTATTATTAAAATCATAAGAAATTATTCATCCATCCATTCACAAGTCGGGCGCCGTGGTCCAAAGTCGGGTGCCGTGGTCCAGTGGTAACGTATCCGATTACGGATCCGAAGGTTGTGGGTTCGAACCCCGTTGGAGGCAAGAATTCTTCACGACCTTCCCAGGCGCAAAGTACTGGTCCAACCCAGGAACCGTCGAGAGGGATTAGCATAAGTTGTAAAAACTTGTTTCCCAATCGACGTAAAATAAATAAGTTTAAACTAAAAATAAATAAGTTTAAACTAAACTAAAGTTGCAAATAAGTGAGAAGAATTATGAAACTAGAGTGCGACAGAGGAGTGCCAATGCTTGTCTGTTTTACATGTCAACAACGGGTGCCATATTTGAGACTTAAAAATTGAACACCGTAAGGAATAAAGAGTAACTGTTAAGTAAATATGAAAAAGAAAAAAAAAATATCTTACATTGTGTAGAAGAAATGTAATTGCTTTGGATAAAAACAATTTAAAAATAAATTAAAAAGGGGCATAACATTCCTTTCAGAATAATGCCCTTATTTTACAACTGCACTATTTCAAGTTTTGTATTGATACCTTTCATAGTTTTCAAGACATTCTTCTTAATAAGCAATTTTAACCACAATTCTAAGTTACAAAGGGGTCTAACTCCAAAAATATAGCTTTCAGAATAATGCCCCTTGTTTAAAACTGCGTCTTGTTATGATTATCAAGTTTTCTAAGTTTCATGCTGATACCTTTCCAGTGTTCTGCACAGGACAAGCCCTTGTGCCATTGGAGTGGGAAATAAAAGATGGCCCCTACAGGTGCACCTGCGGGAAAGACGCCATTGTTTACTGCTCTCTAATTTTCCTAATCAAATGCCGATAAAGCCTTTGGCAATGAATTTGGCCATCTCCAAATCCTGTGTTTTCATTGGAAGTTCATATCGGCAGCAGTAAACATATATGTTTAACAATGGCTGACACGAAAAAAAAAACTATTTTAGATTTTTATTCGCGTGTCGCTCCGAAAAAGGAAAAGGTAAATATCAAAAAGTCATTGGGAATTAACACTAGTCCCTTGATTATTGTGTCCCTGTCGATAATTCCAAACAAACTTGAATCAAACACTGAGAAAACTGAAATTTCCTCCCCCCACCCACTCTTTAGAAATGACTGTCACCGAAACATCGGAATCGAACATAAAAATTATGTGGCCCAGAAGAATATTTAGTGTAAAATAAGACTCAGTGTTGGTTAGAAACTGTAAATAACTTTAAAATACGATCATCATGTAGTTGGTTTTTAAAAGTTATTTTTTGTTTAAAAATGCAAAAGGCAGTACCTATTAATAAAGAAAACCAATATTGGATATTAACTGTATACTACAGGTAATCAATTTTTCTGTATATGTTTTGTTTATTAAGTTGTTTTCCTTGGGCCCATATAATGTTAAAATGGCCCCCCAATTTTGAATCAAGTGGGCCCTTTGGCCCACTGTTTTGAATTTCTGGGCAGAACACTGCTTGTCATAGTTTTCAAAACATTCTACTAAATAAGCAATTTTTACTAAAATTCTAAGTTAAAAAGGGGCATGACTATGAAAATATAATTTCAGAATAATGCCCCTTGTCTTACAACTGCACCTTATCAAGATTATAAAGTACCCCAAGTTTGGTGTTGAAACCTTTAAAAGTTTCTGAGTAATGGGCTACATTAAAGTTTTTGCAGGACGCTGACGATGACGCTGCAGCGACCACAACAGCTTGACTTTTTCATCGAAACAGACAAGCTAAAAATGTTTGTCCGCATGATCATCAGGGATTTGAACCTGCCACTTGGTAATTACAAGACCAATGAACTCCAGATCTAATTGAATTATAAAACATTGCAAACTTATTACCAAAAACAAATGTATGGATCATAATAAATCATGGTCACTATCAAAGAACACCACTGAGATTAATCGGTTGCAGGTCAATATTGCCAGACAATACACATTTTCCAAAAAGTAACCAGTAAGTGGATCTGTGCAGAGTGTATCTGTACATGGGTCATGACCATTTGCATGAAAAGATCCTGCTCTGCAGACATCAAAGGTCACATCAAAATATTTTGCATATACAATGCTGATTATTATGGTGACATAGGTGACATGCACTATTCATTTTTTATGTCGAAGAAACAAGATAATGACTGGAAGGAATGAATTAATTATCTCAGGGGAATAAGATTAAAAGTTTAGGGAACAAAAGTCAAGGGAAAAAGATCGAGGGAACGACTGAATTATTTCTGTGGAATGAGATAATAAATACAAGGAACAACTTACTTGAAGGAATGAGATAATAACTTAAGGGAGCAATGAGATAATAACTCAAGGGAACGAGTTAGTCAACGAATCAAATAAATTGTTACAATTGTCATCCATGATAGTCTGCCATGGCTGACAGAAACGATCATATGGTTCATACAAATTTTCTGAAGCAAAATTTAAGGGTTTCTTAAGGCCTATAACTTCAATATTAAGGACTTGCATAAACAGCAACTTATACTTTAAATTTTAAGGCATGAAAAGGATGAACCTCAATCTTTTACCAACTTGATTAACACTTCATTATGATCAATATTGTAATTTCAAGTCAAGGATTTTTTTTTTCAATTTTTTTTTATTGCCATGGCAACCAGAGTTCTACATGGAACAAGTTTATTTTAGCAACTTTTGTGTAAGTTCACCCAGTAATCATCCCTGTCAAGTTCAATCAAATTCTGTTCAATGGTTTCAAAACAGATGTTGTTTAAAGTTTTACATAAGGCAAATTAGCCCCGCCCCTGGCAGCCATATTTTTTTACGGATCGGAATTATTTTAGCAATCTTGGTAGAGAATTACCCAAGGAACATCTGTACTAAAACATTTTGAAATCTCACTAGTAGTTTTGAAGGAGATGATTTTGAAAGTTTTCGGGGGGGTTTTCCATTGCCATGGCAACCAGAGTTCTACTTGGATCAAGTTTATTTTAGCAACTTCTGTGAAGGTTTACCCAAGGATCATCCCTGCCAAGTTTTATCAAATTCTGTCCAGTGGTTTCAGAGGAGATGTCGTTTAAAGCAAATTGCTGACGACAGACGCATGGTTCCTTATAGCTCACCTTGAGCACGTTGTGCTCAGGTGAGCTAAAAATTGAGTATTAGATTGGTGTAATTTGTGAAATCCTTAAAGTAGCTATAAAAACATTTAAGTGTCCATAACATCACATTCATGTAATTTGTCTGGAAATGTCATCATGAAACAAGCAGAGAGATAGTTTTTTCATTAGATTTGTGAAATAATAAAGTGGAATGTTTTATAGTGTAAGACTGACCTGACTTGACTATCTGAGTTCATTGTCGCTTCGACAGTTTTCAGTCATATAGCTACATCCAGCTAATTACAGGTGGAGGAAGGCCCCGAATGCATGGAGGCATCCGGGTAGAACCACCAACCTACCACAAGCCAGCTGGAAAGCTTCCTCACATGAAAATCCGTATGACCCTGCCAGGATTCGAACCCACACGGTGAGGGGCTGTTAAAGTCAGCAACTTTACCCTCTTGGCCAAGGAGGCCCCAGTGTAAGACTGATATTTAACTTTTAATTTGAATAAATACACTAACATGCAAAACATCAGAAAAGGTTTACGCTAAATGCATAAAAACAAAAAAATCTTGCCTAAAATAATTGATAAATATTATAATCAGTTACTTTGGTTGCCCAATGGAATTACCAATTATTAATCAATTACTGAGTAGAAGTTGTTAATCAATAATTTATTATTCACTGAAAAAGCAAAATAATTATTAATAAAATCAATTACTTTTTCAAGTAATTTGCCATGTCTGTTATACAGTTATACTAAAATATCTTTTTCTTTATCCTTTATTACTTTTATATTCACTATAAGAGCTGTCTGATCAGGGTCTCCTCTATTTATTCATACGATATTGTAGCTCAGTTTTTATATAGTCCCTTGGAAAAATTTTATTTTTTTAATATTCATTAGGTAAAGGGTTATTCAAATTTATAAAGGATAAAGTCTTTCTACAACTTTTGTCACCTGTTGCGTTAGATTTTTTTCCTTTTTGTAAATAAAAATTAAATGTCAAGGGTAAAAGAGTTGATTAAACAGAAGTTTCCATTGTTTATCAATGTTCTTTATAGTGCAATTATAAACAAATGTAGCTACAATTCTATCAACAAATTAATCATAAATACGGCTATGTACACATACAGCAGCATTGTTGTTTTCTTCGATACCTAGTTAACTACAATCATGTTATTTCAACCTACTAAATTGATTTTTTTAAACATACCTTAAAATTTTAGAATCTCAGGATTACAAATATGCTACAAGAGACAGAATAGACCACAAAATAAAAATTTATTTCATGTGACAAAATTTAAGTAGATATTTTTGGCTTGTTATTTTCCTTATTTATTTATCTATTTGTTTGCCTTTCTTGCCTGAAAATCAAAAGTAACTATGGGATTATACATATTTCTGAACTAAATCAAGTGGTTAACATCATGTTATGAAATGGTTTACATTGTCCAAGGTAAACACTGATCATGGTACACACACTCCAAGGTTCACATTGTCTGTAATTCTCAGAAAATGGTGTCATTTACGGGCATGTGTAATCTACGGCCCCATGCGGCCCCAGACGGGCCCAACTGCGGCCCCAGTATAAATATATATATAGATAGATACTATTAGATAGATAGATATGCTAATTTGTTATGTAGTTTAAACATGTTAATGAAAATTAAATCTGTAATATATACGCAAAAGTGAGGTTATGACTAAGGTAAAAAATGTGTTTATTTTATATTTATGTTATTTTCTTTTATGTACAATATTACGGGGGACATTTATAAATCCCGGGATCTCTACATAATTCGCGGACCAAATAAATTATCGTTAGGTTGATGATGAGTTATGATAATGATGATTTTTATATTGATTCAGGACCTTTATATGTGGTTGAATTATATCTAGATATTCAGATTATTCGGTTACTAGGTTTATATATGGTAATAATTTGATTTATATACTTTAGAACAATTTTATAATTATGTTGTTTCCTTAAAAAACATGGTGGTGGTGGTTCAAACATACGAACAGAGGTATTGCAATATGTTTTTTGTTATATGTTCATAAATAGATGCTCACTAATCATTTGATTAATATTTATATACGCTTCTCATAATTATACTTAACAAAAAGTCCCAAATTTCCGGATACCTTCGGCGGGCCCATATATATATATTATAGAAACATTAACGTACAAAACATCATTATATATTATAGAAACATTAACGTACAAAACATCATTATACATACATATATATATACCCCTATATATAGCCACGCCTAAGATATCCGGAAATTTGGTACAGGTCCCGGGATTTAATCAAACTGGGGCCGCAGTTGGGCCCGTCTGGGGCCGTAGATTACACATGTCCGTCATTTACCTTTTTAATTGTCTGTGTTATGTTACACAACTTGACAGTTATAACCAAGCACAGTGCACAGGGGTTTAAGTTATTTTTCAAAGTTGTTCAATATATCTACATACCAAAAGCACACTTCTTTTACATACTTTCCATAAATAATCAATTTCAGCTCAATTTTTAATCTGGTCGATCTTTCTTAGCATTTTGTTAACCACAGTAACCTTGTGAATTTGCATTACAATTAACACCAATTTCATCAAAATAAAAGAAACTTACCATCGGTTGATTATAAAGTTCATCCATTCAACTGTCTCTTCCTGTTTCAATGCTCTTTTCCTGTGGTAATGTTCCTTATGCCAATCCAAATTTTTCTCCACAATATCCTTTAGTCTCGTTTTCCATATAATGAATAACCCAAATATAATTGCAAACACCCATAAGAATGATAATTCTAATGTTCCAAACAGCCAGGACAATGATAGTAAAAATGATACAATCACATATAGTCCCATAAGCTGATTGACAGCTGATCTAGGAGGCACTACTTCTTTAATCTTATTTGTTTCCATCTCACGGCGTGTGAAACTTGACATTGTCACAAAAGTGACCGAAAATGAGAAATGCACAAATGATTCAATTCTACAAATCGTCTATTGTTCGAAAACGTGTCATTTCTTTGGCCGTACCAGTTACACCTTAAACTCACCGCTCTCAGTGTACAGCACAACACGGCAACATTGATCCAGTCCTGACCAACGATTTCACTAAATTATTGAACTAGAAAAATATCAACATGCAGTTAAATCGACTCATATGAAATAAAATCACTGGTCAGAATTCGTTTACACTTAAGTCATATTAATCTCAATTGGTAACAGTTTAATTTCGTCAACATAAATCACTTCTGCAACTTCTAACTTTGTTTTGGTTTCTTGACAGATAGGTGGTTGAAGGGAAGTAACTCTCGTGCTTTAGTATCTGACCAATCGGGATGCAGCGCTCGAAATTTGAACGTTCCGGAAATTGAAACCCAGCGGCCAAAATATTGACATTTTTAGCCGATTTAGATATCACAAAATGGAAGATCTCCACTCTCTCAAGTATGCTGAACTTCGGAAGCGTGCAAAAGAAGCTGGAATTAAAGCAAATCAAAAGGTAGGCCTATAATATAATTATCATATATGAAAATAAGGCGGGACAATCTTGCCTCGAAAAGAAACCAGTTTCCGCGAATTTATTATCGCAATGTACAAAATAGTCTAATATCTAATAAAGGTTCTAAGTGTTTCAAAGTAAAAAAAAAGAAAAAAAGCCGCATATGATAATTTAACACAGATTTTAACAACGCTTACCCCCAAAGAATATATTTTGATAGATTTTTATGTATCCTCGAGTACACAGTTCTGACGCACCTAAGAAAAAATCGTGGTCTTTTTTAATTTAACATAAACAAAAAATATAATTTTCATTTGTATGGTAAAACTAAGTAATTTATTCATAGTCTCACATTGTTTTCAAGTGGCTGGCATCGTTTTTTCAACGAAAAATCACTAGTGGTCATGTCTGTATAATTCAGTGAGACTGACTTGAGAGTACAATGAAACGACGCATCTGATTGGGTTTACATTTAATCATTGTAGCATGCTTTTAAAAATTTAATTTACGTGTCAGAAATAATGTATGAGGGAATATAGGTTGCATTTTTTTTTCTATTTCATTGTTTCACT
Organism: Solen grandis; assembly: GCA_021229015.1. NCBI lineage: Eukaryota > Metazoa > Mollusca > Bivalvia > Adapedonta > Solenidae > Solen > Solen grandis. The sequence goes on along the minus strand of CM037784.1, from coordinate 48,786,142 downwards.
GAAAATAACGATTGTGATTGCGCATGCGCCGGCGCTAGTCCGACTTTTCATATTGATTAGAAAAAAAAAAAGAAAAAAAAGAAACATAAGTATTTTGTAGACTTGAAAACTCTATTTTGAGCCTTTTGAATCAATCTTAAAAAGTTTTGCTACTACTGCTTGTTTGAGGTTTCACTGTGAAGTATTAATTGTGAATTTGATATTTTTCAAGTCCAAATCACAACTTCCGGTTTGTCGAAAAATGTAAACAGACGTTTGGTACAGGTATCTTTGCACAACTTCCTTTCTTTATACCTATTCTATTCATGTATTAACATGCTCATTTGTTTGTGTACCATTTGTGTCCGTGGGTCGCACGCGGACTGAAGATAAGCTCATCATTGCTAGCAATTTATGTGTTTGTCTCGTTTCTCACATTTCCAATCTCGAGCACAGTAGTACACTGTACAAAGCACCGAAAATGGTGTCATTCAACAAAACTATTACTCTCATTTACATTTGTTTCTTCATCAAATCATTTAGACATATAGAACATATAAACAACATTGAACATCAGCAACCGGTTGTCAGAAATGAACATTCGCCACTTTATAATTATCAACTCAGACTCATTCAGCCTACAGAAATACAAGAGAATAAATTACTAAATGTTTATTACTGGATATTTCACACTAAAACACCCTTACTCAATAGAAGGCATTTCATACCACCAACTGAACGGAATTTTCATTTACTAATCAAACTGCTCATTAGCAACCAAGTCGAGTTAAACCCTGGTCCAAGAACTCCCAGGTGGCCATGTGGCACATGTTCTAAGGCAGTCACCTGGAAGTCCAAAGCATGGAATGTGACTCTTGTAGAACATGGTTCCATATAGACTGCCAGGGTCACATGTCAGACTCCAGGTATGCCGTAATGGACAGCAGCAACATTTCGTGGCATTGCTTAAACTGTGGCCTCCCAAATTTTGCAAGCTCATACTTTAATAGCAGTACGCCATCTTTTTTATCTAATAATTCTTTTTCTTTGCTAAGCTGTGATAGCCCAGGTAAACCCACTGCCCATTCCTCACCCAAACCAGATTATACCGATAAAACACAAGGATGTAGTACACAACCAAAAAACACTAAAAACAGAAAAATTAGTCGTCCTCTCAAAATAATAAGCTTAAATTTTCAATCAATTAAAAACAAGAAACCACAGTTAGACTTTCTTGTAGACTCTTTGAAACCAGACATCATCATAGGTACAGAAACATGGCTAGACCCTACTATCTCATCGTCTGAGTTCTTTCCCAGTAGCCTTTTCACAGTATTTAGAAAAGATAGACCACCCAACACAAAGGGTCAAAGCCATGGAGGGGTACTTATTGCAGTGAGCTCAGAATTTGAAAGCTCAGAAGTCAAGGAATTGAGCACAGACTGTGAGATAGTCTGGGTGGAAATCACTATCCAAAACACTAGGAAACTACTTATATCATCTTTTTATAGACCACAGCCAAATGATGAAACATCGCTTGGCCAGCTCAATGCATCATTATGTAGAATTAACAAAAATTCAAAATCCATAGTCTTAGTAGGAGGAGATTTTAACCTTGGACACATTGACTGGAAGACATCAAGTGTCATCCCAGGCCAGACTAATGTTAAACATCATCAAGAATTACTTGATATCATCTCAGATCATTCGCTGTCACAAATTGTTGATAGGCCAACCAGAAACGATAAAACCTTAGATTTTTTACTGACAAATTATCCTGATATTGTTGATAAACTCGAGACCATCCCACCAATTGGCGAGGCAGATCATGACATAATCTTACTAGAAAGCTCAGTTTCCCTTCATAGACCAAAAGTGAAACCAAAAATCATACATAGATATTCAAAAGCAAACTGGACAAACATCAAACAAGACTTACACTCAACTTATCTTAAAGTCCTAAACTCACAACACAATGACCAAGTAAATGACTTATGGACCACATTTAAAAATGACCTACAAAACACTATCTCCCAAAATATACCCACCAAAACCATAAAACACAAAAACAAACTTCCATGGATTACACCGGACTTAAGGCGGAAAATGAATAACTACAGAAAAAAACTTCTCAATGTTAAAAAAAGAAACATACAAAAATCTGATCACATTAAAAAACTTAAAAGTGAAATCCAAAAAGAACAAAGGAAAGCTTATTGGACTTACATTGAAAACATGATTTTTGATATTCCAATACCAGAACAAGGTAACAACATACAAAACAAGACACCCAAAAACCTGTTCTCTTACATTAAGACACAAAAAACTGATAGTAAATTATTCCACCACTACGACATGAAGGCATACTTAAGTCAGATGCTACAAGTAAAGCAAATATATTAAATAAACAATTCCAAACAGCCTTCACACCACACAACAACGATTATATTCCCAACAAAGGCACTAGTCCTTATCCACAAATGCAAAACATACATATAACAGAAAAAGGAATTCACAAACTTATTACTAATCTCAAACCACACAAGGCAGCAGGGCCAGATAAAATCAAAACAGAAGTTTTAAAAGAATGCAGTGAGGCTGTCTCACCTATTCTTACCATTATTTTTCAAAAATCTCTCTCTACTGGCACAATACCATTAGACTGGAAACATGCCACTGTCTGTCCAGCTTATAAAAAGGGAGACAGACATGATCCAATTAATTACCGTCCAATCTCTTTAACTCGGTTACTCTTTTTACCGGAATCCCCCTATTTACCGGAATCCACTTAGATTTTACCGGATTCTACCGGAATCCACTTAGATTTTACCGGAATCCACCTTATTTTCATGTCAAATAAAGCATATTTTGAATTATGTTATTGAATGTACTTTAGAAAATGTGATCACATAAAAGCCAACTGCATTTAACATTTTTGTTCTTTTCCTAACGGACATTTCTTGTATTTGACTTACTGGTACCGACTAAGTGGATTCCGGCATGAAGTCATCCTCGTGGTTTTGAATGACTATTTCATCTGATCTTCATAATAATACTAATAAAAATTGTCATATCCTTTTCATCTTTTAGTTTTCAATGGTTGGTACGTAGAGCTTTATAAAAGTTAAGTAAACTGATCATAACATTACACAAAATGGCCGATTTATTATGTATCAATGTATAAATAATGTACATCTCTAATCGTCTTTTGAGTCACCGCCACCTTTTTATTTTAAATCAGATTACACAATCAAAATTTACAGTTTGCAGAGCTAAAAGAATACCTAGCGACTATGTGGTCTTTGATTACCACCAATTAACAACGAAGAATTTAACGCGAGTAATGAGTGTGTGATTTCTAAATTAAAGAATAAATTAAGAAAGATTAACACGTAATTAAGGGGCGTTTTAACAAGTTCTTGTATTTGAGTTCTTGTTAAAACACACACACGCTTATTGAAAAAAAAAGTTTGCACATAAGATGTTATGCCGACTTATATTGTCTAACAGCATTGGGGTAAAGAAACTTAATTTATGTGGTTCTTTTTATGTTAAACCGAGTTAATCAAACTGTTCCTTGACGGCTATCAGTTAGCACCTGCTGTGACACACACACAGCAAGTTCTCTGCGGAGTGCAATTAAAATCCGCTACCAAATACTACCTTAACGATGACCGTAGGAGGTTAGTATTTTATGCAATTCATACGTTTGCTGTGATAAAAAGATACTTTCATTTTTTCGTCGTTTTTGAATTATAGACTAATAGTAAAAAAAATGTGTATGGACAGAAAGATAAATGTTAATGCATGGATATTGTATATTCCTCAACAACATTAAGGAAATAATAAACTTCATCCTTTACTCCATAAAATGTTTATGTTGTGAAAGATGCACATTACGGTTACATGTTATAAGCAAAGTACGGTCACTCATCAACGAACAAGTCAACCTCCTATCTTCCTTGGCCCCATATTTATACACGACAACAGCGATTTCGAATCATTTTCTCATTTCCTTTTTCAACTGAAACTCAAAGTCAAACATGACGTGCCTCACTCTAAATTTTTTATCGGATCTGACGATGAAAAGTCTTTGGTCAAGGCAACGAACAAATCATTATATATCCGCCCATTTTGTGTTTTGTTGTTATTCCGTTTGGATTTGAAGTTTCCAATTACTCGTTTAATTGGTAAAACAAACATAACATGCTTCAGAGCCTCCTTTCTTAACTTACGATGTCGATTCCAGTCTACCATAGTATAAATAAAATGGTTAATAGTAGGCCTAACATGACAGTCAAAATACAGACAAAAGCTATATCAAAAGTGTTTTATTATAACTGTCATATTTAATAAACAGATTTGACGTAAAATTTATTGATGTTTTGGTGAATCAAAGTGAATTATCAGTATCTTCAATAATGCCACGTGACACCTCTATGGAGTTACTGATCATTAGTGTGCCGCGTGACAGTTGACGCGTGTACAGTATTTCACCTTGCGGCACGCTTTCGGTAATTGGATTATCACCTTCTTCGAAGTTGACACGGCACACGCCACAGTGGTCATGCCAATCACCCCAGGTGTGCATGTATGTATAATATCAAATACAAAATAATCTCGCGTTTATGGTTTATGGAACCGTACTAGATTTTTATATTTTATATGGGTATTATTAAATCGCGCCAGTTATAAACCTACTAATGAAAACATCATTTCTCATAACTCATAACCATATGAGAGAGAGAGAGCTGGGGGGAGAGAGAGAGAGAAAATACAATACAATTTCTAGTCAAACAACAAACAAGGAAAAAAAACAACTTTGTACCTTGCTTTTAGGTTGATACCGGATAATACACGGTGAAGTGATTCTGCCATTTTGTTTGGTAAACAAAACACATTATAAATAAGAGCTATCCGTACTGTATCAACCATAGGCAATTATCAGACGAAAATGATATGACATGTAAGTTTAAGAAGTTAAACAATAATACTAATCTAGAAAAGTTACCAGGTCCGAATCGGCCGCTCTATATATGGCTAAGTCGATTTTCATACAGTAAACGACAACATAGGCCTACGTCAAATGTCATTTAAAAACAGATAAAAATGTATTAAATGAAATTCAATACTAATATTGTATTTAAGTTCAATAATTATAATAAAAACATATAAAAAATAACATAATACAAGATAAATAAGGTGGATTCCGGTAAAATCTAAGTGGATTCCGGTAGATTCCGGTAAATAGGGGGATTCCGGTAAAAAGAGTAACCCCTTTAACTTGTATTTGTTGTAAAGTTTTAGAACATATAGTCTCCAGCAATATCATGACACATCTAGAAAATAATAATATTTTATATGATCTTCAACATGGATTTAGGCCTGCTCGCTCGTGCGAAACACAACTCATCTCATTTCTACAAGACCTAACACAATCAAACAATAACAACATACAGACCGACATAATTATAATGGATTTTGCTAAGGCTTTCGATAAGGTACCACATCGCCATCTACTGTACAAGCTTAAACATTATGGCATTACAGGCAGCACTCTTGGTTGGATTGAGCACTTTCTGTCAAACAGAACTCAAACAGTTGCCCTTGAGGGTGTAGAATCAATTAAGGTACCTGTTTTGTCCGGTGTTCCACAAGGTACGGTACTTGGTCCGATCCTTTTTCTGATTTATATAAATGATCTCCCAGAATATCTCAAATATAGTAAACTCCGACTCTTCGCTGATGATAGTATTATTTATAACACCATCAATAACACAGAAGACGCTAAAAACCTCCAACTCGACCTAGACGCTGCAAGTAAATGGGAGTCTGACTGGCTGATGCATTTCCATCCTGATAAATGCAATGTATTGAGCATCACACAAAAACACAAACCTCTACAATTTACATATAAACTTCGTGATTATCCCCTTATCAAAGTTAAAAATGCGAAATATCTAGGTGTAACTATACAAGATAATTTGAAATGGGACAGACATATAAATAGTGTAACAAGTAAGGCTAACCAATCCCTGGGCTTCCTACGACGCAATCCCCATCAAATCTAGAAAAAAAAATAAACTAGAATATTCATCAACAGTTTGGGACCCTCACAACAAATCACAAATTAATCAAATTGAAAAAGTTCAAAGAAGAGCAGCCCGCTTTGTAACAAATAGATATCACAACACTAGTTCTGTCTCCAACATGTTGCACAATCTTAACTGGCCATCATTAGAAATAAGAAGAACAAGATCACGATTTATAATGCTATACAAAATCATTCATCATGTTGTTGCAATCTACCCACCTCCAAATTTACTGATAATAGCTGACCAGAGAACAAGAAATAACAATCCTTATACATTCAAACACATCCATACTGTTAAAGATTCATACAAGTACTCCTTTTATCCCAGAACTGTAGCACAGTGGAACCTCCTGCCATTGCAGGCCCACGAAGCAGCCACAGTGGATGCCTTTAAAGCCATGATCCCTGTGTCTGTTCTCATCCCAATTTTCCAGCAGTAGATAGCATATACTTTGTATAATAGTTTTAGATTGCACTTGTAGATATTAATTAAAACCTTTAAACATCACTTCAGATTATTAGCTCTGAACTGTAATATACACCTTTTTGATTTATAAATTAGGCGCCGGCACAAAATCTTCAAAAGTGAAGGAGTGCTGTATATAGAAGAAGAAGAAGAAATATGCCAGATGAGAAAAAGTACTTATTGAAAAGGAGGTTTTGCAGGTGTGTTGTATAAAGTACACCAAATAATAGCCCTGCATCAATAATTCGCCACATTTTGGCTTTCTAACGCTAAAAGGGATGTTGAAAAACAAAACTTGTAAGAATGATGTCACACGGAATCCATTTAATAAAAATCGAGGTCGAAACAAAAAAAGGCGTCTGAATAATGATACGTCAGAATAGAAATGTTTTTTCTTAATAGGACTATCAAATTGTAGGGTGGTTTCCGGCGGTATCGCGGGTTCTCTGATATTGCGGTATTGTCAGTTTGTTAGGAAAGACTTTGCCGATCGCCACCTAGTGACACCATTTTGTAAACAGGAAGGTACGATTTTAATTGAAATAAACAAAAAGTAATAAGTCTCCGTAAATGGTAAGAAAAACGTAAATCTCTTGCAGTACACCGACTTTCAACCATTACGCTTATGCGTATCACCCTGTGTCCGCTAAAAACCGTTTTTTAGCATAAATAATGAATTGAAAGACTCAGCAAATGCTAGATCTTCGTCATCTGCATTGTTTTATGAATGATGATTGTTTTGATCATGTAGCGACACCTGTAAGTGGAGCCAGCAGTCATTTTTCAAGAAATACCGCGATACCAGAGAATCATGGGATCTTTTATGTTGGACAAACATGGCGAACAATAACATGTTTTAAAATGTAATTAGAAAGGCTGGAAAAAATAAATTGTTTTCACATTATGGTACAAAGGTGGAATATCAGTGACATACAGAAATAAATTTCAGATAAAACATCACTGATATTTTATTCACATTCATGCCGTTAGTACCGCGATATGAGGGAACACCATCCTACAATTGTTTGAATGGTTCCAGATCAGTTACAAAATTTTCGCTGATCATAGCAAAAATATTAAACGGTTTTAAGGTTTTGTGTTTTTTCTTTAAAAAAATGTTGTTTGATCTATAGATTTATTTTACAATCCAAATACAAAAACAATTAAACTTAAAAAACTGTGCTGCTGTTTCATAAATTTTAAAAAAGCTTATGATAGTATTGACCGAGGTAAGCTCTGTAATAAACTCTGGTGTAGATGGGAAATTGTTGTCTGTTTTGAGGTCCATGTACCAGGTTAATTGCACAGGCTACCGGCGGACCCCCTAATGATACAAAGTAACGATTCAAAACACATTTTATAACAAAATTTCACAAGTCAAGAAAAAAAATATCACTGATACCTACATCATCTGCAATTATATGAATTAGAATAGCTGAATATTGACCCCCCCAGTCAAAAATTCTTGAATCACGTGATACACACAGTCTTGCCGATACTGCGGTGAAAAAGAAAATCTGAAACACAGGTTGTCAATACACTTATGAAGTACGAAAACCAAGTCAATGAGGTAGATATATCAGCAAGTTAAAGTTACGCGTCAACAAATATCAGTTAAATTGTCAATTTCAACATCCTAATTCTCAGAGAAGATAGTTTATTTGGGGAAAAAAACACTTTCTTGGCATTGGTTTCAGTTTTGTTTACACTTTTGGCGTCACTCATTTGCATAATGGCCCAATTTTCATTAGAGATGATCTGTTACACATATGTCTACTTATTAAGTTCAGGGCTCTCCTTAGTCTTTGAAACCCAAGAGTCATTGGCTCTTGGGGTCAAATTTTCAAGAGTCAAAAACAAATTGTAAGAGTCAAATGAAATTTGCAATATTTTGCTTGGATCGTAGTATGTCACAAATTTTACATTTAGTGATATACATATTTAGATAAACAAAGTTTGTATGTGGTGTATAATACTTGTTTATTGTAAGTACATATTAGAAGTTTTCTGATTAAAAGAAATCCAAAACAAAATTAAAATTAATTTTATTTCTACAATTTTGCATACAAAACACAAGAATAAATATCCGGACAATGGTATATGCTGATGATTTGTCCTCTAGGAATGTACCTCCCTTTCACCTGCTGAAAGGTGAGAGAGTTCATTCTGGGCCATCAATGACAGGTTATTCATCACAATGAAACACAACCGCTTGAAAATAGTCAACAACAAAAAATAACAAATGAAATAAGTATTATATTCTGTTCCATTCCTAAGAAACTGCATTTTTATCATGGAATAGTCAAAGTCATCATAATGTACTGTTGTCAATTTTAAATGTGAACAGGATAATTTAATTTGTACATTCTAGAATTTCTATGTTTTATTTAAAAAAAAAAAACCCTTAATGTGGAAAGAAAATAACAGCTGCAATATTTTTTTTGAGGTTAGAGCTACCTAAATTTTATTTAAAGTAGAAAACAATTACTGTAAAAGATGACATTTGTTAATTTAAAAAAAATTGGATCTGACCAATATCATAACATTCATTATTATATAGATGAAATATCCAGGCATATTAATTAAAACATTATTGCCCTAATCAGCTATAGAAAAACAAAAGTGTTTTACTAACCTTCATTTTTTAACCTTGTTTTTATTCTGTGTGGGTCGATGGTCCCACATTATTAAGTTGACAGACTGACCATACCTATTTGTTACAATCATCACAGCTTATATCTAAACTATTCTACGATTCACATCAGATTTCTGTGCTGCATATGTCTGTGTCTAAACCAGCATGGTTAAATTACTGTCATCAAACCATTTGTTGTTATCAAGCAATAAAAATTTCAGCCGATTCCGATCGGCAATTAACCTGAGTAACAGCCATAGGAAGTAAAAACATTTAGCCGTGGTTCCTCGCCTGTAATGTTTTAACACATCGTAAAAACGGGATCCAGCAACCTCGTGCAGTATCTGTATAGTACAGTTCTATACTTGACCATTGAGGGTACACGAAGATTGCCGAAGCAATATGTGATTTTATAATTACGTTGGTTACACAATCGGCGATTACATTCAGTCGTGTATACGAAGATTGCCGAAGAAATACAATAATTTATTAGGCTAATTAGAGTAACTGACAGTGATAGCGAATCAATTGGGGGTCAGTTGCACTCACTGATCACGTAATCTGATAGAGGCGGTACTTTTATGACCGACTGATCTGGTGGTATTGACGCACCAGCTGTTATTGCCCCGGGTCAAAATGACGCTTGGTACAATTTTACCCCGGGTCAAATACGCGTCATTGGGAAATCTGCCGGGTCAAAACCCGGGAGCTCGGGTCAAAGGAGAGCCCTTAAGTTGATTAGGCATGTACGCATGTCGGGAATCTGGTATAACTCGAATAAGGAAACTGTAATAATGTTGGGCCACATTTAAAAATATGTTTGTTTCCCCTCTCCCGACCCTAAATTTCAAGGTAGGGTAGGTAGGTAGGTCAAAAGTTTTTTTTTTTTAGTTTTAAAAGGTCATAAACAAGTCTTAATACTTTACAGTTTGCTTTTGATATTGTTTGATTAAGATTTCATCATTATTTATAAGACAATACAACTAATATTTTACTTTCCTCTTCTGTGCATTTCCCTTATCTATGTGGCTATCTTCAAAATTAATAAATTCAGCAAATTTTTATTCAAATTACATAGAAGCAGAATTTTTATGTTCCTATTTATTTTTGTTATCCCTGCTCCAAAAATCAAAATGAATACACGAGAAAGCTATTAAATGGAATTCCATATTTTTGGACAAAGTGTTTTATGACATATGGAAGTATGTTAAAGAAAAAGGGTCTGCATAGATACAGGAATTTTGGAGTTTTGCTTGTAAAAAAAGAGCAGGGTTTCTCAAATAGCTTCATGTTTATCCCAGGAATATATACTTGGGTAGGGTATTACCGGTGGTCGTATATTACCGGGGTATTCAGAAATAAGAAGAATATTGGTTTCATGAATTCTGCCTCAATATCATTTGTATACTAAAGGTAAACACATACTATGTGCTATCTGTCAAAACTTTAAAACCTTAGGTATGAGCTATTTCCAAGTGAGATTTTGCATTTCTTCTAAAATGCATTTTAACAACCAAAATTCCATGGAAATATAACATATTTTCTACCAGACTAATTTCGAAGCAATAATTAAAAAATAAATATATACAACATAATTAAAAATCATTCTAAATGTTGCAGGACAGCATAATGAACGTCACAGAAAAATTATTATGATGATATTTGATCTAAAAAGATTACTAGAGGTGAAGTTTATAAATGCATTGGTAATACCCTACCAAGAAATTTCAGAAATATATTACATAGTGTTTACATTGTCAGTATTTTTATCAAGGAGAAATTGTTGTAGAGAAGTGACAATCAATTATTTTATCAATGAAATGTTGAGGATTACTGAAAGATAAATTTTTCATGTGTGTGCTTCTTCTTCTATTTGTAACTTATTTCTGAAAGCTAAATACCATGGTAATACAACCCACCAGGTTCTATATGGAAGAAAAGTAAAGAAGAGATAGCAGATGGTTCCCCTTATCCTAAAGGAACCATAAAGAAATCAAAACAAAAACAAAAAAAATAAAAAAAATAAAAACCTGTGAAGTTTGCAACTGTTTTGTCTTTTAATTTTGAGGGTTTTTTAGTTGTGCTTGCATTCATCATGATAGTAAATTCCGACATTTCTGTCGATTTTCGGCACTCACTGTCTGGTTTGGCAAAACCAACTTCTTCGTCTCTATTTATTGTGAACATAACGTATTTTAATGAATTGTCAAATTCGAATTGATTCATTCATATCTGGAGTGAATGTAACAGTCCCTGATAATTTGCTGGAGACACACGCAACGAAAGTATCAGTTTTATGAAAATCAAACTCCCCGCCGTCAAGAACATCATACAAAACTTCTTTCCAAGTGTCATCCTCGTTGAACTCGTACAAACGATTCTGACATAATTGTTTCGTAACATTACCGCATTTGGCAATCACTGAAGAACACAAAGTAAACGTTCCACCGTCCGAACGTTTTCTTTTTCCGCCGTTGACAGACATTTATCCGACGATTTCCATTGCAGACAACTTTCAAGAAATTATAGACTGGTTCTCGGTTACTTAATTTAGCACCCGCGTAATGATATTGTTGTAAGCGAGCAGACGGGTACCAGCATAGAGAAAAGGCTAGAATTTCATAAACTTCCGGTTACACTAAAAATCCAATATCGGTATAATGGAAACGGCTTCGATTTTTCGGGAATAAAGAATGCAGAGATCGACCTGCGATTGTTTTCGAGAGAAAATACAAAGATATACGTCTTCAGCATTAAAACCACAGATCGGCATTAGATGAAAAAAAACAAAAAAAAACTCAGAAAAATCGGATTAAAAACTTTTGGGTCGGCGGGATATTTTTCGGTCGGTCGGGCGAGGGGAAACAAACATACTTTTAAATGTGGCCTTATTTTAATGCGTGTATGATACATATGCGTATGTGCAAAAAATGTTCTTTCTTGAATGTAAATAACGTGAACTACGAACATGCACGAGTATAAAAATGCACAAGAAATATCTCGCAGGGTGTCACATGACGGCGGCATATCAAAAAAGGGCAGGAGGGCAACAGGGTGCCATGCCCTGCTATTACTTGCTGGAGCACTAGTAATAAGGGCATAAACATTGTTAATCTGGATAAGGCAGAATGGCGGCAAAATCCAGATCAAATGGCAGCATGGCGTATTTCGGGACTCTAAAAGGGCGGCATGGCGCAGTGCCATTGGAAAAAAGGCCTTGAGGGGGGGGGGGGGGGGGGGCAAATATTGAAAATCAGTAGGGGGAAAAAAAACAACTGACATGGGTAGGGGAGGAGGTCACCGTATACCCGGGCCCATAATACCCTACATAAAAACACTGAAGGTCAGATCAAAAGAAGTAAAAATATTTAAAAAAAAAAAAATTCATGTTAAATTCTAATAATTCGGTTATAAATCAAATGTACATTTCGCCCATGTAGCCGAACGCTTATCAAAATATGTATGTATGTTACAATATAATTGATAAAAATGCTGTTAAATCCATATTTCAGTGTTTGACAGGCATTCAAACGCAATCTTTAGTATTAAGTTCTCTGCCTCAAAGGTACCCGGTACGTTGCTGCCCATTAAAAAAAAAAAAATAATAAATTCAATGATCTTATAATTATATAATAAGAAGGTAGGTAACTTCTTCCACTGAAAACGTACATCATGTTGTTTCAATTGCTGTAACTCCTTTGAAATTTTGTGGATACCTGCTGACATGAAATCCATTGTTTTGAGACGATTGTGACTAAAACAAAACTACACCAGCAATGTCCCCAAAATGCTCGATAGAAACTGTAGAGAATCAGTTGTTTAAACGTAGCTGATCATCGGTCAAGGTCGAGTCGGATGAAGTTTTAAAAAGGCAGAAAAAAGGCTGAATAAGATAAAAAAAATAAAATAATAAGTATTCATTTTTTTATTTATTTGTTGGTTTTTTTTCAGCATCTGTCCATACAATTCAATGCTGATATTGTAGCTTTAGTTTTTCTTCAGTTTTACATGGGAGAAATTGGCGATATTCCGACCAAACACGTTTTCGACTTCGTGAACTGTTGTAGCGCGATTCCTCTAGCAAGGGGGTGTTTTTTGTACCTGATTGTCTTTATTCATCCCTTCCATGCAAAATAATACCAATTCTATGAAAATCCACCAAATTTCAAAGGAGTTACGGCAGTTGAAACAACATGATGTACGTTTTCAGTGGAAGAAGTTACCTACCTTCTTATTATAAATAAGGTCATTGGGTTTTTTTTTTTTTTTTTTTTGTTTTTTTTTAATGGGCAGCAACTTACCAGGTACCTTTGCTCTGCCTCCCTTACTTTTAGGACTTGTCTGAAGAGAGATATTTTACCTATACACCGGAATACCTCATTTGAGTATTGAAAAAGTAGGTCAATTGCATAAGTTGCGTTAAAATGTGTTTTAAAGGCATATTTATTCGTTATGAGGATAAAAACCTGATTGGAATGGATGCATTATTGTTCAAGGATGACGACAATATAGGTATGTTGAGTTGTCATTTAGGTTTTATGCAGAAATTTTAATGCCTAGGTTTTGGTTAGCAATAGAGGGAAAACTTTCCGCACAAAAATTGACCTTTCCGGCTGTGTACCCGTAGGGGATATCGCCAAATCGAAAGTAGAACAATATCACAAATTATGGGTACACAATTATGGACTAGTGCTAGTTATATATAATTTTTCAGTCTCATTTTTAAAATACATTTAAGTAGAATATTATGTGAATGTGAACTGAGAGTTTGAGTTGGCAGCTGGTCTGCTATTTATTTATGTTCATATTTATTATTATATGATATGCTCAGAGAAATGGCAGTAAAGAGTTAAATGAGATCCCCATCGTAATATTTAATGTATAAGAAGCACAGGTATAATAAAATCATATGTATATATTCATGCTTCTTAACCAGTTGTTGAGAATAACTGGTTTAAAAAAAGCTTATAATTGAATCATCAATAATATAACAAGTGTTTGAATACAACATAAAAAAAAAATCAGTGGCCAAGTGGTTAGAGTGTCCCCCCAGCGAGCAGGAGGTAGTGGGTTTGATACTCAGCCGCGACATACCAAAGTCTTAAAAAATGGTAGTTATAGGTCCCTTGCTTGGCGTTCAGCATATAAGGGTAGTTGCAGGACTGGTTGGCCCGGTGTCAGGATAATGTGACTGGGTGTGTTATGCCACATGCCTACGGCTTGATACTGCAGTGTGGCAGCACTATATCTGTGTTAAGTAGACATCGTCTCCAAATGACTGAAATACTGTCGGTGGGACGTTAAACCCAACAAACATTTAAAAGACAAACAAAACCCTAATGATGAAGACATGATTCCACTAACTTTAAATTTGTAGTCCTTAACTTAATTTTGGGAAAGAAGGACTCCTGATTTGTTAGCAACTTCAATATGGCATTAGGCAAGGACTGTGCAGGGGTTTACTTAAGGATTTGACTTTCACTTGTCCAGGGGGCAAGTTACTTTGAACATCTACTAGCCCCCAGTGAAAACAGGTTGCCCGATCTTTAAGTTAGTTGGTGTTTGTTAATGTTTAAACTTAATATGTGCAATATTATTAAGGTGGATTTTAGTTAATATGTATCAAACACAATTTGCAAGCATTTTACCGCTGATATACTATAGAAAATTAAAAACGGAAGATTTCATTTACATAAATAAACTTGCCCGCCGGGCTATCTTCTTTGAAATATCACTAGCCTGCTGTGATTTTAACCCGGTGCGGGCGAGTGGGCGTCCACTTAGGAAAACTTCTGCTGTGATAACTTGTTTCATAATCGGTGTTAAATAAATCAAGTTTAAACTAAGGACTGCAACATTTTTGCAAATCTTTATCAAGGACGCCAGTTACAGAAGATATTTTAGTACTTTAAAGCTTGTGTAAAAATAATATGGTACAGAAATGACATACTTCAGAAGTTGTCTTTCAGTTTTATATTGATCCATAGTCATGGATCATTAATTGATCAAACTTCATTGCTGCATGTCTTATGTGTAATTGGAACTGACTAGGGTTTCCTTCTATAGAAAGTTTTTTAATAATTTATTTGTTTCAGCAAGAGAAGTTGATTGCAGAGTTGACAGCTTACTATAAAAAGACTCCTGTTTCTGAAGAACCCAAGAATGTTAATGTAAGTGTCCATTCCATTTAATTCCAGTTTTAGTTTGTTTTTTGTTGTTGTTGTTGTTTTTAAGGGGGGTGAGGGGTAGCTTGCTTGAGCACAATGGTAAGCTATTGTGACCGTCTTTTGTCTGGCGTCAACAGTTTTCTTTAAACAAACATCTCCTCCTTAACCACTGGTCAGATTGGATGAAAATTGCCTGTCATGTTCCTTGCATGAAGCTCTACCAAAGTTGTTCAAATGGTTCCAGTCCTGTTTATATCAGGGTCACAGGAGCTAAAAATAGATTTTTAAAATCTTCTCCGATATCTTCTTAGATATTTGGTATGTAACATGACCTAGTAGACCTCTACCAAGTTTGTTAAAATCATGGCCCTGGGGTCAATATTGGCACCACCCTAGGGGTCATTCGATGTTGCATAGACTTGTTTGTATAGGAAATTCATCAAAAGATCTTCTCGGAAACTACAAAGCCTGGAGTTAAGATGTTTACTAGCTGACCTCAACCAAGTCTGCTCAAATCATGGCCTGGTGTCAAAATTGATATTTTTTTTCACATCTTTTAGCAGCAGTTGACACTAACAGTGTCCCAGGATCCCTAGGACATCAAAAATTGGAAAGGGACTCCAGAACTGGCATGCCAGGGTTCCTTTGGGACACTTTTCGATTAAAAGTAAATTGAACAGCCACAATTGTTGTAAACAAATGTAATCTGCTTTATAAATTGTTCTTATTAGTAACTCTCACTGATAAATTTTTTCAAGCAATGGTTGTGCAAAGAAAGTCATACTTTCTAAGTAGTGTGACAGGGGTTGAATTCCACCAAAAATTCTTAGCTCTAAGTAATACTTATTGTTAAATTCTGTTTAATTTAAAAAATCTTAAAGAAATTAATGCTCATTTATTGTCACAGCATTCAAATCATTGTTATTATTGAATTCAGATATTATTGTTGACATACTGTAAAAATATGTCAAGTTAAAGATCACCATCGTTATCATCATATAATAAAAATATACTTTCCTGGTCTGATCTTTAAATAAATAGACTGACAGTATTTAATGCTTCTAGGATTATGCAGAGCAGCAGAGGAGAGATTTGCTAGACATAGGGTTTTCCTTAAGAGTCACAGACTCAGTATAGAAGGCTGGGGGTTCTACTTTTTCTTGTGATTTGTTTTTTTATTTTCTTTTAATTATTCTCATTTTTTAACAATTTGGCAAATTTGAGCCAGCCAGGAAAGGATTTGAGGTGGTTAAAATCTGATGCCAGCCACCTCTTAAGGAAAACCCTGTAGAACATTCACTTAAAATCTCATTGAAATCAGATATATGAGAGAAAAACATTCCTTAAAAAAACATTAGACTAAAATCTCTCTCTGGACATGTTCTTATTTTTGCATATGATACAAGATGTTTTTTCTCATTATGTTTTTAGACAGAATTATATCTGTGCTTGATATATTTTTGCTCAAAATCTGAATATGTTTTGAATGGAATTGATTCAATATAATATTGTTCTGACTTCTCACGACAAATTCAATTGTTCAATAGACACCTCCTAAGACTGCCCCATCAAAGAACCAGAAAGTGAAGGATGTAACTCCGAAACCCAGGACACCACTTGCAAAACCTGCCACACCAATCTTGAAGAAGGTTTGGAAAAAAATTTATTATAAATCTATATATCTAAAGATAAAAAAAATCAGTTTTAGTAAACCAAAGTCACCTGTAAAGTATACAAAGTCAGGCTGTCAACTGATTCCTATATTCCTATATTTTCCTATATTTTTTAAAGAAGTCCTATATTTTTGAAAACCTCCTATATTTCCTATATTTTCCTATATTTTGATTCTTTTTCCTTTATTTTTTGCACAAAAAAAATGTTGCAAGTCATAATGAAAAAAGGATAGATATATTGCTGCCTCTAGATAACTACAAGTCTGCAGTTCAACTTCAGAAAACTGTCCTTTTTCTGGCAGAGCATCTCAATCTTTGAAAGATGCAGTTATATACATGTGGCTTTATAATCCGTTTGGGAATCTTTGATGCAGGGTCTGCCAAACTACAAATTTTAAGACATGTCCCAGCTAGGCCTAGTTGTTAAAAGTTCTTTTGCTTTGGGGTGATGGGGCCATCTTTGACTACCAAAACCAGTCATCTGACAGATTAGTAATATGCATATAAGGCATATTCTTACTTGCACTGATAAATCTTGTTTACAGCAATCAAAAATAGGTCTAAAAGCTTCAGTAATGTTTATCCTTTAAAACATGAATGTTTGAAAATCAATATGAAACTATAAATTCAGCACTGAGATAAGATTGCATAATATTTCAATAACATTAGTATTAGTTATTAAGGAAGAACAAAGTCAGATTGACAATAACATGAAAGTTCTGATAATTGCAATATGAAATAATTATTAAATGGTCTTGGAGATACTAGAGAAATATCTGTAATGAAAAAACTGCCAAACAGTAATTCTATACACAAGGATTTTAATCTGAGTCTCTACACATCAGCAGTGGAACTTTAATTGAAATAATCCCAGCTGTAGAATATCCTGTCAGATGGAAAATACATTTCTACATATTTTTTGTGTCACCTGCTGTAAGCAGATGTGACACATAGGGATCACCTTTCTGTTGTTTGCCTGTCTGTATGTCTGTCACACATCTTCCATTATGCTTCAGCAGGTGACACGTGTCCAAAGATAAATTTAGATTTCAGAGTATGAAAACTTTTCATGTAATAGAAAACAATGGATTTGGAATTCCTTTATTTTTCTGAATGATATTAGAAATGCTGTTCGTTTACAAATCTTACATACAACTGCTACTCTTTTTTAGGGAGATTTGCCCTTTTCATATCCTCTGGAGAAATGTACAGTTACTAATATGATATACATAATTATAAAGAAGAATAACTTGAATTCATAATTTTCTGTGGCAATAGTCTTAGATGCCTGCTTTTATAGTTATCTGAGCTACATGCAACTGAAATTCCAGCTTCATAGACATTTTTAACTTGAAAAAGCAGCAGTACAATGAAGATTTGTGGTCAAAGGTTGTTGATACAAAGAATTCTGCAGATATATTTTCACCTAATTAAGGCATTATTGACTGGAACAAGAAGAAAAATTCTTCTGGAAATCTCTAGGATACCTAATTTAGGGTCTAATTTTGATTTTTTATAGGGGGAGATCCCCCAAACTCCCCTCCCAGTCAGTGAAACTTTGAGTCTTAAAGCACCCTGTACTATTAACTTTCTGGCTGGAGCACTGCAAAAGGTGATGGGCAGTGTGTATGTTGCTCATTGAAAATTTTGTAGAAACATTTGCTTTAAGTAAAATTCAAGTTTAATGATTATAACAAGTACTGTTAAACAATTAGTATAAAGTAGATTTACACTTCAAATGCCTCCGAGTGAAGATTTTATACTGGAAAATTCCTATATTTTGTTCAATAAATGGCCTAAAACTCCTATATTTTTGAGAAAAAAAAATCCTATTTTTTTCCTATATTTTGATCAAAACTCAGTTGACAGCCTGCAAAGTACATAATATATGATTAGTGATTGAATTTTGCCTTGAGTGTAAGGAAAATCCAAAGAAATCATGATTTAATCAGGAAATGTCATGACATTGAAAAATTTGCACAGGCAGCTTATGCACATTTTAATGAAAAATGAATAGTGTGTTAGGTATAAAATTTCATAATTGTAATTACAGGCAAGGTGTTTTTAACTCGACTATTCAAAGAATATGAGAGCTATTGTAGTCACGCTTGCATGCAAGTCAATATCAACCTTATATCTCAATAACCATTTATGGTATTGACCTTAGCGATATTTTGTCACACAATTTCATTCCTAGTATTTTGATTTATTGACAAACATTAGAATAGTCGAGCGCGCTCTTACGGACAGCTTGTTTATAACCCTGCCAAATGAAGTTTGGGTGGGGTATTATAGGAGTCACCTTAAGGTCAGTTTGTCATTGGTCGATTGGTTTGTCAGCCGATCCATTGGAATTTTCATGTCTGGAACAAAGCTTGAAAATTATTCAAGGTATTGACTTGAAACTTAAAATATAGACAGATGGCGACTAGGAGAAGTGCAGTGTCCAAGAACTGTAACCCTACGTGGTCCCATTTTTTTAATTATCTCACTTTGTTTAATTCTTTTTTTTTCTTGTCCAGAACATAACTTTGAAATTATACAAGGTATACCCTATAGACTTGATACTCAAAATGTATACAGATGACGACTAGGAGAAGTGCAGTGTCCAAGAACTGTAACTCTACACTTTTTAACTACGTGCCAAACAACCATAACTCTCTTTATCCACTTTAATTAAAGACTTTACTTATATACTAACTACCATTTATAACCAATATACTATGTATACAGGTATTATCTTTGCTCTACTTGGAGTCTGGCTTCACCTGTATCAAAGCATTTTGCAGGGGTATTAATCACCTTCAGTGATAGTTCTTGTTTTTATCAAGGATAGCTACTGATTTGATGACTGATGAGCACCATTATCACATGTTTGTCAGGTGTTAACAAAGACTGCTACACCAACCCAGAAGGTTGCCTCCCCAAGAGCTGCCCTTAACTCACCAGCCACAAAGAAACTAACACCAGTCCCAAAGAAGGGATCAGTGAAGAGAAAGCAGACTTCCTCTGTAAGTTATCAAACTTTTATTGGGTATTCAAAAATTGTTCAAACAAAGCAGTCTGTTATGCAAATTACTAATATGTAGAATACAATTAAGTATCGTTTTAGTATAATGCTATAAAACATATTTGTAGATTAATTTATGAGATGTTATATACTAGCCAGGAAGGACAAAATGTAAAAAAGAATAAAGAAAAAGGTTCCATCAGTCGGTATCAATCTAGGGGACCTTAGTTACCAGGTGAGCACTTAACCAACTGCACCACGCAGTTTGCTGCTATATATGGCTTATGTAAGCTAACTTATACACTACAAAATTTGTAAATCAGAGGGACGAGTCCACTACCAAGGTTAAATACGCATTGAAAAGACTACTTTTTCAACTGGGTGATTTTTAAGTCTCCTGAAAAAAGTTTGGAGACTTATTGTAAGCTCGACTAATCGAAGAATATGAGGGCTTTTGTAGTCACCCTTGCGCATGCAAAGAATTTCATGCTTATATTTCAGTAACTAGGCATGGGTTTAATTTGAAACTTCTTTAATATGTTCAGTGGTATCATACTATAATGGCAGATAGTTCTTAACTATTTTGTATATTTAAGTTAACACTACATTTTGTTTTATATAAAGAATATTCAAACATGTTTGTTTTGAAACTGCCAAATGCCAAAAAAAAAAGAAGGGAAAATAGTGTATATATATGTCTATAACTATGTTGTTTATCTTTTAAGAAAAATAGCAATTGATAAAGTTATAATGGCAAAATAGCCAGTGTTAGATGTCTCCACTTTATCCTAATATTTTATAGTATATTTCCTCCTGTCCAGCAGTTTTTGTTACGATGGAGAAGAAAAATTTCTGTCACGCACAATCGCATGAAATAAACAAGTGTCTCCAGTAACAACAATTTTTCAATTTTGTCATTGCTACTGTTGCACAACTAAAAGAAATCAATTGATTTTGCGAACATGCCTGCTTTATTTTACATTAAGAATAACAGTTTAAAAGACAAATCTCAACTTAACATCTTTTATTTTAATATCGGCACCATTTATGAGCAACTGTTTGCATCTTACACAACTTCAAGGTGCTGCGAAGCTTGCATGCAAATGACCCGATTGCAACCGCATGCACTTAAAATGACTAAAATCAAATAACACTAGTAAAAGTTTTGCAAATAAATCCAACCCCTTACCCTAAACCTAACCCTAAGTTTGTAAGGCATGAATAGCCCTGTTTCAGTAATCAATATTTTTGGGAAACTGAAAATAATTTTCCAAAAATAAAATAACGACTGATTTTTTACTGGACATAGTGTCCAACCACAATAGGGGTTTTCGTATGGCAAAATGGATACCAGATATGTCAAAGATGACCAATGAATATTATATATATATTGAGCAGCTCAAAAGTTTGTTTACAAGGTAAAAATGAAAGTACAATCATTTTTCACGATCTGTATTTTACAAGCCTATCGGGCTAGTAAATTATTGTGCTAGTGCAAATTTCGACCACTGTAATTGGACAATTTTGATAGCATTTTTCTTAACCCATTCCCTCATAGAGGACTTCATGAAAAGACCTATGTGAACAGCATAAAACCAGATCAGCCTGCGAGTAACTCGCAGGCTGATCAGGTTTATGCTGTTCGCTGCTCCTCAGTGGTCTGGAAATGAGGATTTTACAATTAAATTTGGTAAGGTTTAACTGTGGTTTTCTGCAGATCAGGCTTTATGTGATACCTACTGAGGGCATCAAAATGAGTCTATATGAGGGAAAGGATTAATAATATTCATGATGTAAAGGTCAACAAGAGACAACCTTTCATGAAATGACAGATCTTCATAGCGTAGAGTATCAGAGCAGAAACAAAGAGCTGATTTTAATGAAATTGAAAGGCACAGGACATGAAATTCTTAAAATTATTTCTTGCCCAGCTTGCCCCATCCAAACTTTGAGATAATAAAATCAAGAAAATTACAAAGAAATATTTTGAATTTTCACGCACCCTGCACTAATTTTCTTGGTCAGGATGAACAAGCAAGTTAAAATTTAAACTGAAAGGGGGATCACTTATTAATGACACTTTCAGCTGTCTGCATGTATAATGCATTTGCTGATACAATTTTCAGCCTAGCACCCCTCAGCCTGTGGTCAAGAAGCGCAGAAGCACCTTTGAGAAAGCCCCTACCCCTGACTTGTCTGCTCCAAATGTTGCCACCGGTCGTAGAAGCACATTTGAGAAAAAAGCAACACCAAACTTGACCACTCCAGAAATAAAGAGTCCATCAAGGCGTCAGTCCAAGGGGAGATCACCCAGGGGAAGCCCTGGGGTGAATGACCTGCTAGGGGCAATGAGGCCAGAGATGTCAAATGATGAGATGAAAAACAGTCTGATGTCAGTCATAGACAAGAAGGTGCAGGAGAAAAGTAAGTTTGCTTTGTATTGTGTGAGTAAGAAGAAGGAAGTTGAACTGTAGAGTTTAAGGTTTGTTGTTATTGTTTTATTGGATGGGTTTTTTTTTGTCCGGGCGGGCAACTTTGGGCATTTGCTCAGGTTGACTTTTTAATCAGCTATAACATCTTTGTACTTCATTGGATTGCTTCAATATTTGTACAGTTGCTTAAGTGGATGGACCTTAACAATATGCAGATGAGATGACTTTGACCTTAGAGCTTCTTTTGATTTAAAAAAAAAAAGCACTTGTTGTCTTGACAGGTTTACCTTTTGGTTAATCTAATATAACTTCTATGTTCTTCATTGGATTGCCTCACTATATGGACAGTTGCTGAAGTGGTTGGACCTCTTCATGATGCAGTTGACCTTGACCTACTTTTGAAACAAGCCTGAAAAAAAAAACACACAAAAAACAACATCCATATTCATAATACCATAGGTTTTGTTTTAAGGTAAGTATTCAGATTGACATGTACAGAAACTTGTGATGGCTACATTATATAGAATACAGGTTGTGATAAATATCATTTACCAATTATAATTACGATTTCAGAATGTGTCTAAAACCATAATAATGATCAAAAGATAATTCAGTAGGAGTTAATTAATCCTGCACTATAAAATTGAAACTGTTAATGAAACAGCAACAACAACAATAAAAAAAACACACAAAAAAAACATACATCTATTTATATTTAATCTCTTAAGACATTTGGAATGATAGTCTGATTCTAAATGGTTTCATTTTAACTATTCGCTCATGAGGACACCTAAAAGGAAAATATGAGGGAAAGGGTTAAATCTGTCGGTCTATCTAGATGAAATTTGTCCACCCTATTTCAGCTATC
>CM037784.1:48712718-48762718 GCA_021229015.1 Solen grandis | reverse complement strand
TCTACGCATGCGTCATATGGACGACAGGGTGTCTACGGTGGACTAAGTGGATCACACATACTGAAGGGACAGCGACGACAGGAAGTCAGTGTTCATCGACAAGAGCACATGTTATAGTGTATGAGTACTGTGAATTTAGTAATCATTTTGTGAATGTGGCACATTGAAGTGCATTTGTATCAGTAAGTCATTATGTAGTTAATATGCGGGCTTAAAGTGAAAACAGGACGTTCAGTGCAGTTATTATTTATTATTGTACCAACAGATAAAGAGACAGTTAGCCGGCAGTTTTTTTCTTCATATTCTTTAATTCTTTTTCTAATATTCTCATTGTTTATATTTTTATATTAAATATAATTTTAAAGAAAGTTGTTTGGTATTTATTCTACCTTAGAGAGTTGTCCGCCCTTGGTCATTTTGGAGTGTCTGGGGCAATGTGGCTGGTTATCATAAGGAACCCAGATATTGTGCCCATATACATTGTGACCAAGTATGGTTAAATTTGGTTCACGTTTGTTCGAGTTAGAGAGCGGACAACATAACTGGAGATTTTTCTAAAAAATTGCTAGTACTTTAGACTTTAACTTAAAGCTATATGAATTAAAAATAGGGGGTCACCATGCTTGTTTTAGAGATCAAGCTTATGGTAGAGCATCACTATTTGCTAAAATTTGTTTAAAAAAAACATAGCATTAAAAAATAAGAAAGATTCGTGCCTAAATACTGTAACAGCATTTTACATTTGAATACAAAACGGGCATAAAATCTCATTTGTGCCCGAACCAAAATGTATACAACTGAAATTTAATATATATTTTTCTAAATAAATTTTTTTTTCAACGGACAGATTTCCTTTATTTTTTCAGAGTCAGTTCTCTGATATAGATGCTTTCTGAAAATGTAAAAAAAATACATACCTCACCAGATTTGTTTTTTAACTAAAATTGCTTTATTGAAATTTTAGCCAAATTTGCATAAAAACACTAAAATGTTAATTTTTGTACCTTCAAAATTTGGCAAATATACTTTTGATGATATTTTCAACACATGAAATTTAAATTTGGGCTTTCTTCTATCATTCTACTTAAAATAAATGAGAAATTCCAAAAAAAAATTACCGAATTCAAAATCTGCTGTAACCCGCTGAAACGTCCTTATTGTTGTCACGTAAGCTGGTCGTTTCTCAATATATCAGAATATAAGGTTATAATGGGTGAGTTTGATTCATAAGATTTAAATGCTAATTTTGTCAATATTCCAATTAAAGGGGTTTTTCTAATTTTGTAAATATTAATGCGATAGCTTCAAGTTGTCTGTAAAAAGAAGTTTTTAAAATTTGGAAGATCGTATTGTGGTAGCTCTGTACTAGATCAAAATGTGTTTACTTTGGTTTCACGTTTCCCTTGAGTCCTCCGCCGCCAGTACTTCATCTAATTCACCCTTCCTCCGATATTTGATTGACAGGCCGATTGGCCAGTCAGATAATGGGATTTCGGCACACATCCGGAAGCTACCTACGACGAACTGATGAAAATTATCGTCTGCCTATTTTTTTTTTATTTTTTTTTTATCAATTTATATGTTTGTAAAGGTAACACATTTCTTTTTCGCTATATGTTATATTCATTGAAAATATGTAGCTACGGATTATGCAATTCCGACAGTCGATATAAAATCGGGGTCTCAAACCTCTGGATAGATCAAATGTCTCACTGCCATATCACGCCGTGGCTAAGCATTTAATAAGATACCACACCAAGTCCCATTATCCTGGCACTGAACAAACCAGTCCCATGTGTACAGGGAGATATGCAAACACTAATTTTGTTGCGGATGACTCTGGACCCACAACATTGCGTTTACGGGGCAGATGCGCTGAAACAGTTCTGTACTTATTTACTGAAGATTAATTAAAGCAATGTTTAAGGCAGATTTTTGTCAAAATTGAAACTAAACAATGACAGTTCAAATGTTTCTGGTGAGTGAGTTTCAAAGTTTGATTTTTTTTATAGGAACTCAAGATTTCCTCGTTAGTTGAATAAATAGATGGATTCAAAGAGCATAAAAATTATTATTGAATGATCCACATCAAAATATATTTATATTGAAATTAACCTCAAGTCGTTTTTTTATATATAATCGTGTATAATGTACACTTTCATCTTGCAGACTCCTAACATACTCCTGAATGCAAGTTTTTGTGAAAAAAAACGCTATACACCGGGCACGTAAAAGAACCAAGTTGTCTAATCGCAAAATAAGCTAGGGTATCGCACCCGGGCTTCCTTGTATCCAATTACTGTCTTTTCCGATGCTGTCTCTTCAGCAAAATACATGACCCACACTTGGGAAATCCTTGACCGCAAGGTCTAAAATATGGCCATAAAAATCAGATAATACGTGATAACAGGGAAATCTGGAACAAGAGGCAAATTAAAAACTGATCCAATAAGAAATGTGGTTTAATTCAAGTCAAATCAACTATAACAAATGCTTTAAACAAATATGTATGTTACTGTCAAAGAAAACAAATAAAACAAAACTCAAAGGTTTTTTGTGCAATATGTCACATTATATAAACATCCTAATTGTACAGTAACTAAACATAAGAAATGCCAAGCTATCCATGTTTTGCTCTCATAAATAGCATTTCCCTTTATTTCCCTTTGGGATTTAGGATGAAATATGAAGACATTTTGAACAAATATCAGAAAGAGTCCCCCTCCTCCGCATTGCCACACAAATAAGACAAACTGTCTAATAAATACTGGAATGGACAAATACACACAGACAGATAAACCAGCAACTTGTCTAAGTAAATTATTTTGAAATTTGAATGAATTCTAAACAGTCTCATGAGAAATTGCAAGACAAGAAAATGGATGAATGGATGCTGAGAAATAGCCCAGACAATAAACAAGCGGACAAAGCTGCAACTATATATCCCTATGAAATTGTTTCCAGGGGCATAAAAATACATCAGATAGTCAATAAGTTGAAATTTCAAGAACTAATCATTTTGGTTGATTTGGTAATCACTGTATTGGTGTAGCTGATGTAACAACAAAACAAAAACGAGAACAAAATATTTCAAACATCTCAAAAATAAAAAAGCTCTTCTTACAGAGAGACACAAAAGGCAGATCACAACTTACCAGAGTTTACCAATATCCAACAGGGCAAATACTAATTATGAACATATTCAGTAAAATCTAGTGAAATCTGTTAATATGAATTAAACAGTACTTTGCATCAGCCAATTACACACAAACAAGAGAGCCATAATGTCCCTTTGATTCCTGAGTAACCTCACAAGAGAGGACAAGCGTCCCATGATTCTGAATAACCACAAACAAGAGGTCATAATAGCGTCCCTTGGATTCCTGAGTAACCCACAAACAAGAGGGTCATAGTGTCCCTTGGATTCCTGAGTAACCCACAAACAAGAGGGTTATAGCGTCCCTTGGATTCCTGAGTAACCCACAAACAAGAGGGTCATAGCGTCCCTTGGATTCCTGAGTAACCCAAAAAGAAGGCTATAGGGTCATAGCATTCCACAGATTCCTGAGTAACAAAGCTGTTGCATCAATTTTGAATAATTCACGATGGCTACTATAAATCAAATCTAAAGAGCCATATTGGTCCATCCTACATCACAAACCTAAATACTATCAACCTAAATAAAGTAATTCCGGCCATGTAGTGTTAGTTTGTAACCTTCAACAGCAACCAGATTCGAGATTCTACCATCTGACTTCAATAACATAAATGATCACATATGACAAGCCCAACCCCCTGGAAGTCTCATTTTTGATGAAACCATCCTTACTTTGACAAGTTCTTTCTTGATCCATGGGATGAGTATTTTGTAAAACTATATTGAAATACATGTATTCAGATTCACAGAAGAAGACTTTTAACGTTTCTATATACATAAAGATGAAACAGGAAAACTTGCCCACTAGAAATTTCTTTTTTTCAAAGGGTGTTTTAGCGATTACTGTAGCTTGCATGAGGTAAGAATTTGTGCATAATAAAACTGAATTCTGATCATTGGTTTCTTTTCTTTTTCCCTTTTATTTTCACTTAGTATATTTTGAATAACATAAATCATCTGAATGACATATTTCAAACGAATTACTCATATAATAGGAGAAGTATAAGGAGTCTGACCATTGGTTTCACACAAGAATAATTTTGAAATTTTCAGTAAAAAGACGTGTATAGGAAAACTACTAAACCCCCTGGAAGCATATCATTTTCAAGGATCAATTTCATCTCCATGTATATAGTATATAAGGAAACTAGCTAACCCCAGTGGCCTCACTTTTTTTTAAGAGATCAACATTATCTGTGCAATAAAGGCCAATAGATGACCATTTCTGCCAAATGAAATAAAATTCTGACCTATGGTTTCAGAGTCTTTGAATTCTTAATGTTTTTTTTAATAAATTTCTTCCTGAAATAATGCCACCCAGAGTTCTCCATGGATAAAGTTTATTTAGAAACTTTTGTGAAGGGCCAACCATGGATCATCAATGACAAATTACATTAGTTTCTGCCCAGCTGCAGTGGTTTCAGAGGAGATTTTAAAGGAAATTCTTTACAAAGCATGATAATGAAAACAAAGAGTGATCACAATAGCATGTTGTTCTCAGGTGAGTTAAAAACAATAATGATATAATTATATACAGAATGTACAAGTGAGAAAGTCATTATAGTTAACCCCTTCACTGCGGCACTATGGGTAAAATTTGTTTCCTATAGGCCTATACCCTGAGCACAGCTTGGGGTAAAGACGCATCATATTGAGAACGAATAGCATCTACAGGAGGCAACTCAATAACATTAAACGGTAAAAGCTATACAAAGTTAACGTTCATGAACTGTAATTTTAATCATGTGATATGAAATGGTGTCCCATCTGTTGATTTTTATGCAACAACAGACTGTTTTAAAACAATTTTCCCCAGCATAAAGCATGCATTATATACGGCAGTGAAGGGGTTAAAATAACAAATTCTAATTTTAGTAACATTTTTAAAGGTGCACCATTTCTATCTATGCTAACAATCAGATGACATGACTTAAGTCATACTTATCAAAAAAAAAAAATTAAAGAAAAAAGACGTTTTCCTTATTAAATAGCATTCAACCAGCTTTGTAACATTGTTACTTAACAATATTTAAATGATTATTAAGCACAAAATCAAAATAATCAAAAGTTGAGACACAATGAACATCTCTGACAATCCTACATGAACACCCCAAGATACCACTTTGTCAGAGTTACTGTTACCATGTCTGACAGTCTTGATAAATTAAGTTGAAGGATAAAAATAACAAGAGCTGTCAGAGGACAGCACGCTCTACTATTCAAAATGCTTGTTGGTAAATCAAATTAAATCTATTTCAATTCTAGCCCTTCATATACCCTGTATATATTAATAGTAAAAATTGATATACCTTGATAGTCTAATACCCCTAAATAGGTTTATGAAGTCTAAAATCAAGCCCATGCCTAGTTACTGAGACAGAAGTACAAGAACACTGTGCATGCAAAACTTTAACCAAGTATCCAAGTTAGATTAGGGCCATAATTTGTATAAAATTCAGTCCAAGAGTTATCCTCCTTGGTTTTCTGATGCCCCTGAACACACTCCTGAACTTTTTAGTCAATTCCATAAACAATTTCTGAGATATATGGTAAGCTGGATAGTAGCTTGCATGCAAAACTTTAACCAAAACGTCAAAAAGTGGCCCTAATGTGCATTGTATTCAGTCAAAAACTATCTGCCACTATAGTATGATACCATTGAACATATTTAAGATGTTTCAAATCAAACCCAGGCCAGGTTACTGAAATATAAGCATGAAATTCTTTGCATGCAAAACTTTAACCAAAAGTTCTAAGTTAAAAAGGGGACACAATTTGTAATATATTCCATCAAGTGTTATCTTCCTTGATAGTATGATACCCCTAAACATATTAAAGATGTTTCAAATCAATCATGCCTGGATACTGAGATATAAGCATGAAAGTACTTGCATGCAAAACTTTAACCAAAATGTCTATTGCATGCAAAACTTTAACCAAATTTTCTAAGTTAAAAAGGGGCCATAATTTATATTCAATTCAGTCAAGAGTTATCTACCTTGGTTGTCTGATGCCCCTGAACATATTCATAAACTTTCATGTCAATACCATGAACGGTTATTGAGATATAAGGTTGATAGTAACTTGCATGCAAAACTTTAACCAAAAGCTGCAATGCCGACGCAAGGGTAACTACAATAGCTCTTATATTCTTCTAAAGTCCAGCTAAAAACACACCAAAACCAGGCAGAGCTCTGATGCACTAAAACATGTACCACAAACAAAAAAATCAATAAATACAAAAAAATAGGCTGATCATTTTATGACAAGGATATGTGCAACTGTTGTTGGTAGTTATAAATGCTGTGAAGTTATATCAAAATCAGACCAATATATTCAAGAAATATGGCAAGGGGGGCATAACTCAATGAAAACTGAAGCAAGCATGACATGCCTACATATGAGCAAGTAGGCTTGAAATTTATAATTGTTGTAAAGTTAAATGAAAAGTAGCTAAGAAATAGTGTGGACAAAATGTTTTCAATAAATATAACAATGGGCCATACCTCATTCAAAATTCAGCTGATGAATACATGCAAACGACATGCGCAACTAGGCTTGGTACTCATTAAAACTATGAAGTTAAATCAAAATCTGACCAAAGGTAGCTGAAAATAGGACACACAAAATATATTTGAGAAATATAATAAAGGGCCACAACTCATTTAAAATCAAGCAAATCATTATGTGCCAACAATATGCACAACTAGGCTTGGTACTTATCCCTTCTGTAATGTTTGATTAAAATCCAACCAAAGGTAGCCAGAAATAGGCAGAGAAATTTCGTCTACAGGCAGACTGACCTACATGACTCCAGTATCGCCACCATATACCCATATACTTCGTATCTGGGGGTACAATAAGATTGCCACCTGGCCCCTCTCGATTATTTGCTAATTCTAGATATCAGTATATTCATTGAATTCTTATATGCAATGAAACATACTTTACAGACAATTGTATACATACTACTCTCACTGAAATTGACCTGTGTGGTCCTAAATGAGAGTTAAGAGCTGTTTTCTGATTCTTTGATACAAAAGTCATGACTTGTTGTTAACCCTAAAATGACAAAATTAAAGAAGCCCAAACACCAACATACTGTCACTTCCGTAGTTAGTTACAAACAGTTTCTTCTTCACCAAATCAAAGAACACAGATGTAGGTCTAGTGAGACCATCTACATGTGTCAGAACAACACTATGTCTCTTACCATCAGCGCCTATATGAAGCACATTCTGTGAATCTAACCCCGACAGGAATATACCCCCTTTCCCATCTGAACACACCCCATGCCCAAACTCAAACTGAGTGCTTCTGTATGTATACAATTCTGATCCATTAACGTCTATGCAGACGAATCCCTTGTCCTTGTCTGTTACATACAGCCTATTTCCGCTATAGGCAAGACGTGTGGAACATGAGAACATTAATTCTCCCAACTGGTTTTGACATATTGTCTGCAGAAGTGTACCACACAGGTCATACACATACACATTCTTCCCCTCGTTAGAAACAAGAAGTTTACCATCAACATAAGCTATACCAGCACTATAGTGTTTCACAGAAAACTTCCTTGTAAGCCTCATAGTGTTTCCAACAGCCACAAACTGGATTTGTTTACCATGCCAAAGACTCACGGCTACCTCTGCATACCCTACACAACATACAGCTACAGGATAGTATGGGAGGAGGATGCAATCAGTAATGGTGTAGGAATCACCTTCAAACCTCTTCATCTTCCTGTTGCAGCTGTCAACCACCAGGATAGAGCCGTCTGCCAGAAGACATGGACTCTGAATATTACATGTTGCTTCATCATCAATCATTCTTGCATGGATTTCAGTCTCAAAAAAGGATCCCAGTGAAATAACACCTGCCATGTATTCCCCAGTGCTAGTGTCAATACGGAAATTCTTTAAACTTTTTTCAAAGGAATTTTTTTCTACAGACATTTCTCTCAGTTGGCTTGCTAACTTCTCACCTCGCTTCATAGAGACAAACATCTGAGCCTGGTTCTCAGCTGACTGTTCTATCTGTTTAAGACATGCAGAAATGTCATGCTTAAGATCGTCAGATGTACCTAGGCCTTTCTCCAGCTTTCTTAGATGATCACTGTACCAAGATTCAATTTTCTCAACTGCTGACTTTCCAAGTGCCTCTATCAAACTAATAAGTTGTTTTTTGTTTTCTTTGATCTCTTTGATGTACTTTGTTTTTTCAGACAAAAGACTTTCTTTTTTCTTCTCTTTGTCAGCCTTTATGGATGACATGCTGATTTGTGCTCCTTTTAATGAATCAGTCACATTTCTGAGTTTGCCCTTGTCAAGGATTTTTGAGACTTCATCAGGAATGTAAAGGATATTACCACAGAACCTGCATTGGGAAAAAGTGAGATTTAAACAAAGAATACTTATGGTAAATCAATGAATACATACCTCCAAAATATGATTAACAAGAGCTGTAAGAATGACACATATGCCCCCCCCCCCCCCCCCCACCAGGATGTGCAGTCATAAGCATGGCCAATAAAGAAAACAAACACATTGCTGCAGATGCAAGTTTGACCTTTGACTAAATGATCCCAAAATCAATTAAAGGGTTAATTACTAGTCTGTTTGGTTTTTCTTAAAAAGGGGAGATAATTTTGCTTAAAATGGACTTAGAGTTACAGCCCTTGATCAGAATGTAGCCCTTTAATTGTTATAGTGAGCAAGTATAAAAAGGTTTAATAGTTTAGAACTTAAGGTCAAGGTTGAAGCTTTTCTTCACCTTAAGGCCAACAATAACAACGACAATGCCAGGGGCAAGTTTTACACACAATGTGTTCCAGTAAGTTTTATAGTCTGGGTTCTTGGTTGAGGTACCTTCCCCTCATACTATGTTATCTGTGGTCTTGATTATTACAGGGAACCAGAATACAAAAAAAAAAAAAAAAACATATTGAAACTATTTGTGTAAGCAACTCACCTCTGAGTGATGACAGTAACTTAATTTTTATGCCCTCTGATCTTTAGATTGGGGCATATTGTTTTTGATCTGTTTGTTAGTCTGTCACAAAACATTAACCTTGACCATAACTCAGAAGTCTAACACACAGAGCCTCCAAACTTCACAGGTGCAAATATTTGATTTAGCAAAACTTGATGGAAATTCATTTAAATGAGTTTTAAAAATCCTACTATCGTTTCCGCTTACCTATGATCAGCCAGGGCACATATGCTGCACAACACTTCATTATGATGTTTACACCACATCTTCAGGATCTCTGCACCGTGCTTCTGACATCGTTCTGTTGGCATGGAAGCCAAACCACCAGTAGCAGCATCCGATATGTCACCCACCACATGGTTTTCCATGTACTCATTGTGTTGTTCGACGCAAGGACAGCACAAATACTTGTGACATTCTTGGCAGAATTTTACGGCTTCGCTGACCCGTTTTCTCTTGGAGCAAACTGAGCAGCTATAGGCAAATGTTTCTTCCGATGACTTCATCTCAGAATACACCAGGAGGACTTTCATGCGCTTCTTATTTTCCTTGCGACGGGACATGTTTAAACTGCGGCTCTCAACTTCTGCATTGCTTACTTCCCCTTAAGGTTTTTTTTTAATTTCGGGTTCAATCTCATTAAAATCATATCCTAATTTGCACTCCTCTACTATCCGCGATTTAGCATACTGAATCTGATTTTAATGAGATTGTCTCGGGTTTAACTTGGTATTTGTATATTCAAACATATACAACTGGCTTTATACATGTATTAATAAAAAAAAATTTAAAAAAAATTGTGGTGTTTTTAAACTGCATATTAAGAGCACTAAAGGCATGTCATAGTGCAAAGTACTGTTTTTAATAAATACTCAAATAAAAATCGTGACAGACGACGGAAAAGTGATCCCTATGTGTCACCTCTGCTTGCAGCAGGTGACACAAAAAGTAATGCAAGATAATTATTTAGTGTGAAATATCATATGCAATATGATCCATTCATGGTCTTAAAACCATATCAATCTGCCTAAAAATGTCACACAAACAGGTACATGTAAAGGTATCACTTTTTTATGTTACAATGCATTTAAAACAGAGGCAACCACAACATTGAGAAAATATACTTTCATACTTCAGTCCAATTAGGTGTGTAGAAAATTAATATTACATTATATTTATACGTCTGTTTTAGTAAAGATCTACACATTAAATACTTTAAACCTTATTTTTTGTAAGTGCAACATTAAGCAGTTCAACATAAAGCAATTTCAACTTTGACATGAACGTCAGCTAACTCATTGTACATTATCAAAAACACTGCTACATTTATTCAGTAAGCTTTACAAAGACAACGGTGGGTATGTCATTATTGTTTGTTTATATGTTGGGTTTAACATCCCACCAACAGTAGTTGGTAATTATAAGACTATGCCTATTTGAGACAGATAAAGTGCTGCTACATTGCAGTATCTCCCGTAGACATGTGACGTGAAACCACACTAAGCCAAATTATCAGGACACCTGGCCAACCACCATAGAACTACCTTTATATGCTAATCGCCAAAAAAGTGTGTGTGATTATTGCAAAAGCAGCTCAGAGTGCGAACTATGCATATTTTCCAGGGCCTCAAATAGTAAACATGATGTAAGTAGGACTATCTCTGTTTTTCTGTAAATTCTAACTTACAAATTTTATGTTCACATGTATCTGTAACAGCTATATATAGTATGTGCTGATTACCAATAAAACAGTTTAGTGTAGTTAGTGTAGCACAAGGTTTAAGCTATGGTTACAATACAATAAAAAAAAAGATAAGTTAGATCAATTTATCAACAATTATTTCTAACTTGTTCATGTCACATATAACCCTCTTCACTTTTTATCATAAACCTTTACAATCCAAGCTATAAAATAAATAAATATGGGAATAAAAGAACAAATAAAACGGTCAATACTGTTGAAATTTTATCTCTTATTTTTATCTCATAACAAATAAAATTTACAATTGTCTGATGAATTAAGAAGGTGAAAACGTACAGTGAATATATCAAATGTTTTATTTTCAGATTAAAAAAAAAAAAAAAAAAAAAAAACTGCATTTGCTTACTGGTTACTGCAAACTATGCTATATTGAACATTCCATATTTTGTGATCACTTATTAGTTGAACCTTAATGAAACTTAGTTACAGTGAATTTCATCAATGACATAATAAAGCATCTACATCATCATTCCATCATCTTTATTTTAACGAAGTAAATACTTTTTGTTTATGTAGAATGAAGCGATTTAAGTTTGATTTCTTTTTGTATAAAAATACACCAAATCTCTTTAATGTATTAATTTCATACACACTTACGCATGATAAAACAAATAGTTTATAAATGGAAATGCACATAAAAAGATAATATCTTTAATTCTTTATATTTGTAATTTGTAATAATTGTATTTGTAATGAGAATTATATACTGGACATAGGACATAGCACAAAATTCACAAAAAATATTTACGTGCTAGTTTTAACTCATTTAGGTCACAATGAGTATATGTACACCTCAAGAAAAATGTAACTTCCCCCATCCACTCCTCGACAACCCCATCCCTTAGTTAACATCATCATCACCATCAATCACCAGTAACATAATTATGTATCCAGTGAATTACAGTCATCTTTCTGACTTGTGATGCTCCAGTGCTCCTATCTTTCAGTGAGAGTCTCAATACCACTCACCGACAATCATCGATGTTGAAGATATCTTGCACTACATTCATTAGTTTGAAAGTCTGACATCTACCACTATACACCGTCATCAAGTTGTTGGCTTCACCATTGTATGTCTGAAAATATGAAAATAAAAGTCAAATCTTATTGATTAAGTTCCACAACAAAAAAATAATAAAATACTACACTATAAAGTGTAACAAGAGCACCGCATGCGAATGCCAACACTCGTCTGTTAGGTTGTTTTTTTTTTTAACCCTTTCCCTCATAGAGGAAACCATGAAAAGATCTATGCGAACAACATAAAACCAGATCAGCCTGCGAGTAACTCGCAGGCTGATCAGGTTTTATGCTGTTCGCTGCTCCTCAGTGGTCTGGAAATGAGGATTTTGTAATTAAATTTGGTAAGGTTTAACTGTGGTTTTCTGCAGATCAGGCTTTATGTGATACCTATTGAGTGCGTCAAAATGAGTCTATATGAGGGAAAGGGTTAAGGAGGAGATAAATAAGGTCAAAATGGACCTTAGAGTCATGGTTCTTAATGAGAAAGTAGCCCTTATGATAATGAACAAATATAGGAAGAGTGATGACAGATTGTTAATAGTTAAGAAGTTATGGCCAATTTTTTTTTTTTTTAAGACGACAACACCATCGACAACACTGGAGTGATGACAATACCTCTTTTTTCTTTGGAAAACTGACAAGCTAAATATAAAAACACCAAGAGATATGACATAAAACAGAACCATGCAATTTAAATAGTTTGGATAATGACTGCCTGCAGTATTTCCTAAATTTCTCCCATTTGGCACAACATTAACTTATCCATATATCAAGATTTCATTTTCTATTCATATAATTAAACTCCCTAGAGTAAAAAGAAAATGTCTGTGAGGATGACCTGGAATACTACATAATTTACCAAAGGCCAATCTCAATGAATATCTTGAATACATACGTGAACCCTTTGTTGCCGGTGAGGACAATGTACGGCGTCTTCTCCTGAGACTGTTTCTCTTTCAGAAGTGCCACTGTGTTGAGAGGGGTGTCAGTTGCACTCATCTTTTGCATTAGCTACAAAACAAAACCCATACAATTCTTATCATGTCATATTAG
This sequence comes from Solen grandis, assembly GCA_021229015.1. Lineage (NCBI taxonomy): Eukaryota > Metazoa > Mollusca > Bivalvia > Adapedonta > Solenidae > Solen > Solen grandis. Next base: position 48,749,732 of record CM037784.1, on the reverse strand, counting down.
ATAATAAATGACGGCTCAATGAACAGCTTATAATGAGGCTTCTAAGATTTGTAGAGATGCTGGTTGAAATTTAAGATCAAATGAAGCTGGCGTCGTAATAAAGAATTCTTATTGCCTTAATGGTTGCTTGTAGTGCATTTACATCAGGTGCTGTGTCCTGAAATTATATAGCATTAGTGGTCCTATCAAAACAGGATTAACTGTATCACTCATTGAGGTTTTTTATTTTGTTATTTTGAGGGGCCTCTGTGGCCGAGAGGGTAAAGTCTCTGACTTTAACACTCACTCAGCCCCTCACCGCATGGGTTCGAGTCCAGGCAGGGTCATTTGGATTATCATGTGAGGAAGCCTTCCAGCTGCCTTGCAGTAGTCAGTGGTTCTACCCGGATACCTCCATACATTCGAGGGACTTCTTCCACCTGTAATTAGCTGGACGTTGCTATATGAATGAAATACTGCTGCAGCAAAGAGGACTCAAAAAATGCTAACTAATAATCCCACAGGGAGATGAATGGAGTAATGGAATAAGCGATCGTGGGTTTCCAACGCTGCCTTTTCATTGATTGTTTATTACATACACACCAAGGGGTGAGAGCAAAACTAAGCTAAGTGCATATAATTATACATATAAGCACTTAGCCTAGTTTCCCTCTCACCCCTGTAGTTACATATTGTTAAAAGCAACCAATACAAAAGATCTGATTGCTTTATGAAATGTCAGATCTATTTTATGCGTAAAGAAATCAATTAACAATCACATATAATACAGTTTGGATTAAAACCCGAGTCTGAAACCTGTGTGACAGATGGACCAGATTCCTGATAAATCAATGTCTTACAAGACTAGACTTTAGTTTGTTTGTTATTGGGTTTTACGTCCTTTCAACAGTATTTCAGTCATTTTGAGACTATGTCTACTTGGTACAGATATAGTACTGCCACACTGCAGTATCAAACTGTAGACTTATGGCATGATACCACACTCAGTCACATTATCCTGATATCAGGATTCTAAATCTTTTCTAAATGTGAGATAATATTCCATTATCATAATGATGCATAAATCCATTAATCCAACGTCTATATTCATAGATTTAGTAAAACATCACTATGAAATAAAATGGCATTTCCTGAGATATATAAAAGAAAATATTGACTGAACATCTTGAAAACTCACCTGTTCTTCCTCAACCTTTTTCGATCGTTTTTCTGTCTTCTTCTTCCCTGACCCCTTCCCATGGAATCTGTGTGACAGCTGTCGGAAAGCCTCTTTCTGGTTCAGGTGCCGTCCGGAATCATCAACATACTCCAGTTTCACATCTGGTTTGTACCCGGATTTTTCCTTGAAATCCATTAACATCCCGCTGTATCGGTCTCTCTTCTTGTATTTCTCATCAAGATCACTGCATAAAAAATCAAATTCAAGGTTTATAGGTATTTTTCAAAATGTAATTCTTTTTTCAAAGTAAATTTTTTTCTCCTAGTTTTCTCCTCAGAAAAAAATGAAATATATGAGTCTTCTGCTATAAAATATAGTACAGAAATACTGCAAAAAATATGCAGGTACATGTACAAAAGAAATTTACCTGTATTATCAAGAACAATGCACTTTTAATGCATTAAATAGGTATGTTGCATATTTTTCTGTCACTGTTGCCTTTTCATTATTTTAAATCACCTAAGATCGATGTGTAAACATTGCTAACAGCACACAGATAGACTGATGGGAAGACAGACAGACAAACAGAGGGTAAAACTCCTGTGAACCCACAGTATGGACTGGACTAAAACAATTTGATACCAAATATTATTCCCTTTCAAGTAATGAGTTGGCAAGTATTTTCTTTTTCTGTATTAAAGATGATATAAGTGTACTGCATGCAGATTCCAACACTCTTCTGTATTTTTTTTATTTTAAAAAAAGGAAGATAAATTTGGTCAAAATGGACTTACGAGGAATGTCCCTTGATGAGAATTTGGATAGACTGATTTTTTTAGTTAACCGTTGCTGCGACAGTATTTCAGTCATATAGTGACGTCCAGCTAGAGACCCCGAATGCACTGTGGCATCCAGGTAAAACCACCGACCTTGATGAGAATGTAGCCCTTGTGATAGTGAACAAGTAAGAAGTTTGATAGCTGACGGTTTAATAGTTTAGAAGTTTTGGCTAAATTTTTCACTACAATGACAACATTGTGATAACAATACCTCGTCTTTCTTTTTTAAAAAACAAACAAGCTAAAAAACACTATTATATATATAAACTCATAATTTCTATCTTCAAATGTCATCTTTTTCTTCCTTGCCAATGACAGACACCAGATACAGGTGTCACCTTTCTCTACTTTTCCTAGTTGTTTTTACAAGAGCCTGAAAAAGACAGTCTGAAGGTTCCTCATCAGTCTTACACTGCCACTCAAAGGAATATGAGAAATTGACTGATTTGTCTAGGTGGCCACTAACTGAAGTAGAATACATTTATTTTATTTCCCTGCTTCATATAGTGAAAAGCATGCTATATAGGAATAACACATGTCATGTCCAATCCTACACTCACATCAAGTTTGTTAACTAATGTTGATAATACCTTCACTTTTACTTTAAGGAGGGGAATCTTAAGGCTGTTTAATAAATATTTACATATACTTATATACGAGCAGTGAAGTTCCAGACAAGAGATTTTATCTTAAATTTAACATTCGTTTAGCAGTCACCTAGCTTACACAGCCTAGTTCTCTTGTTTCTCTGACATGACACCTATATTTCAACAACACCTACTCATATCTCTTGTCTTCAATGGAGTAGTTCTGTGCCTGCAGTTCCTTGATTTGGTTACTCAGCTTCACAGTTTTGATCTCTTCGTTCTCCAGGAAGCCCTTATTCAATGCCACAGCTAGAGCACCACCTATACCTGTAGCCACCACTGGCTCATCTTCAAGAATGGCATTCTCATCACCCTAAAATAGTAGATAAAAAAAGAATAAGTTAACATGGAAAAAACATAACTGGCCTTCATAGAACTGTTTGATAAAATGGACCCACATCCACAAAATACAAAATTTCTTAAGTGTCCTGCGTGTTTTGCGCTCAACACATCAGTGTAATTCCAGGACAGATTTGCCAAAAATGTCAGGTGAGGATAATGTGACTGGGTGTGGTATCATGCAGCTTGTATTCTGCATGTACATGTAGAAGGCAACTCAATATATCCAGAGCTCTCTCTGTTTTGGGGGAACTATACCTCTACTGCTTCTTTCAGCTGGGGGAAATTTTGCGTTGTGTTGTTGAGGGGAATTTTTGGCAATTTTTGCTGCATTTACATACAATAATTGTATTCATAAAAATGTACAACATAGTTTCTGTCTAGTAGCTTTATTGGAAAAAAACTAAAATGGAAATCAAATGGTATACAGTACAACAATCTATCACAAGACCATACCTGTTATTTACCTGAGCTCTTATATTGCTTATTGTGGTGAGGGGTGGGGGTAAAAAAACATACACAATATTGCTGGGAGAATGATGCTGAATATCAGCACTAAAAATGGAGATCAAGAGCCTTGAATCATCAAGCAATGAAGAGTACTCAATAAGAATGTATTCATCAAGAAAATGACAAGATAAATTCTTTTACATGGCACTCAGTATCTATAAAGTAAGACTCCCTATTACATATAACTGACTGACTTTCTGTCTAAAGAATCTGACTAGGTATGCAGAACTCCAACAATGTTTCTGTCTCCAGCAGAAAAAAGTCTCAAAAAATAAGAAACTGGGAACATTTTTTTCCACTGATACAAAATTCAAATGACAATTTCTGGATTGGATCAGTACTCCAGGCCTGATGACAATTAGGTGAAAACACTGATGACAGACTAACCGTGATGTTGACTGGCGTCTCGTCGATCTCGACACGGTTCCAACCATGAGGCTCATCTTCCTCTTCCTCCATCCTCTGTCTCTCCTCCTGTAGCTCCTTCTCCAGTTCCTGCAATCACAGACAAGCCTTTATCAGCTGATAATTTGGCCTTTTAAAAGAGAAAAGTGAATGATTTCCCAACCTGTGAAATTAACAAACTCATTTCAGAATTTAACATCCAAATTTTTTCTCCATAAAAAAACATATCATTTGAAAATTTTAAAGGAGTCTTAAGACTATTTCTTGATCATCAAGCAATGAAGTTTATCCCATAAAATCAGAAATTAAGCTGACTGCTTGGAATAAATACTTCATATTCAAGTATTTTTGCAAAAATTTTAACTTCAACTTCAGGTGACATTTCTTATCCTGAAAATAATAAAATCAAAGGTAACAAGAGGGCCAAGATGGCCCTTAATGGCTCACCTGATGCTAGAGTGCAAACAAATTGAAATCTGGCTGGCTTTTTTTTAAGTGAAAGGGGAATAACTCCTAACTTAACTGTAACTGACACCTGTATCAGTTATAATTGAACCCGATTGCAACATTATGGTCATAAACATTGTCTTAAAGTTTAAAAATGATTGTTTAAAAAAATGATAATGGTATAAGGTAAACAAAGTAAAATCTTGCATTTTTTATGTTAAAAGGGGCATAACTCCTCACCTAATTTGCCCATTTCAGCCATAATAAACTCAATTGAGACATTATAGTCATAAACATTGTCATAAGGTTTGAAGATGATTGCTCAAAAGATGAAGATGCTAGTGTAAACAAAGTGAAATTGGACATTTTTTTATATATTAAAAGGGGCATAACTCCTGACCTTATTGACTGATCTCAGCCATAATCGAACTCAATCGAGACATTATAGTCATAAATAATGTCATGAAGTTTGATGATGATTGCTCAAAAGATGCAGATGCTAGAGTGTAAACAAAGTGAAATCTGGCATTTTTTTAATATTAAAAGGGGCATAACTCCTGACCTAATTGACCAATCTCAGCCATATTCAAACTCAGTCGAGGCGTTATGGTCATAAATATGGTCTTAAAGTTTGAAGATGATTGCTTAAGAAATGAAGGTGATAGAGTGTAAACACTAAATTGTTGACGACGCACACCGCACAACAGACGACGGACAATCACGGGATCACAATAAGCTCACCCTGAGCTTTGCTCAGGTGAGCTAAAAACACATCAACTTACAGCAAGTTCATCCTTCTCAATTTCCTCTCTGTTCCCTGACTGCCCATATGTAGGAATGTCACCCAGGGCTCGACAGAACTCCGAGGTGGCGTTCATAACAATCTTGGCTTCCTCAGCTTCTTTCTCCCTATCTCTCTCTGCCTGAGTCAGTACCTTCTCAGCAATCTGTCAATCAACAAAAAAGAAAAAAAAATTGAAATCAATCTCTTCCAATCTAGTCAGAAACAGACAGAAAATTCCCAAACAAGAAATGTATTTTGACATGTTTCACATACATGATGTTTTAAATCAGTTACTTTTTTTTTTTCATTATCTTGATAATATTCTTCATGTAGCATAATTCTTTGACTTAATCTTTAGACCTCACAAGACCATGAAAAATTAAGAGCATGAAAAATTATTTCCCGTAATGGGATTTGAATCCACTATTTCTGGAGCTTCAGTCACGTACATTAATTTTCCTTTTCACTTGGCTGATACTAGGTGTACATTAATTTTCCTTTTCACTTGGCTGATACTAGGTGTACATTAATTTTTCTCTAGACCATGGCACTTTTCACTTGCCTGATACTAGGCATTCATTAATTTTCCGTACATTAATTTTCCTTTTCACTTGGCTGATACTAGGTGTACATTAATTTTCCTCTAGCCATGGCACTTTTCACTTGCCTGATACTAGGCATACATTAATTTTCCTCTAGGCCATGGCACTTTTCACTTGCCTGATACTAGGCATACATTAATTTTCCTCTAGGCCATGGCACTCTTCACTTGCCTGATACTAGGCATACATTAATTTTCCTCTAGGCCATGGCACTTTTCACTTGCCTGATACTAGGCATACATTAATTTTCCTCTAGGCCATGGCACTCTTCACTTGCCTGATACTAGGCATACATTAATTTTCCTCTAGGCCATGGCACTCTTCACTTGCCTGATACTAGGCATACATTAATTTTCCTCTAGGCCATGGCACTCTTCACTTTCCTGATACTAGGTTGTACAGTATATTGTTTTGACCCTTTTTACAAACGGATATGCCATTTATCTTTATACCTGTCCACTGGTACATTGTATTTCTATATCACCTACACACCTCAAATGTACTGATGAGGCTGCATATTACCTTGCTAAACCTTCTTCTTCATAAATATTCATGTTCAACTTTATATTAAATTTATAACTTGATGAATATTAATTTACTGAACTTTAAATGGTATATGAGACTGAATTGAATCTGAGCTACAATATTGTAGGAGCTGTCATATCTTGATCTGCTATGTTTCCAAAGGATTCAAAACATGTCTTTATGAGTTGGAGGGTTACCCGGTAATACTTAACAAGTTGGATGTGTCAACTTCTTGATAGCTCTCCCATAGGTAAAGATAAACTTAACCATATCTGAGGTTAGAAGTGCTACCACATTCTACTTACAACATCTGGATTGATTTTCTCCTTCTTCTGTTTAAGTTTGCGGGCCTTGTTCAGTGCTGCCTGGAGCTCAAGATCTGCTTCATCTGGCTCTAATGGGATATTGGTCAGATCCTCTTCTGGCATCACTGTGCAACAGATATAATGCCACATAAGTATCACATAATTATTTAAATATGACTTTAAATTTTTGCTAATCTATTCTATATCATTGTAATTATTAAAATTATTAGATCTAACTTTTTTTTCTTTTTTCATTGAATAGTATTTAATTGCCTTACCATTATGATCATTTAAACTATTCCATATTGTGCTTTTAATTATATTTTATACATTTTTATTTTTCATAAATTACCAAAGAAAATATCCATAAAATATTCATTTCTACACAAAACAAACATACTGCAAGCACTCTCACCAGATCAGATTTGAAAAATAGGAAAAGCCCTAGACACTGAACATCAACCCCACCAGACCTAGATGAATTATACGTACATAAAATCATCATTACCAACATCATTAAAAAGCCAGCACGATGCAACAAGTAAAAAAAAAAATGAATGTATAAAAGAAAACAAGAAGCCTAAGACCAACATGTCAAGCATGTGACTCAAGTTGAAGTGCACCATTCACCTCTTAGTGTGACCTTCACCTTGGAGCTAGGGACCAAACTCTCACTGAGGCAAATCTTACAATCAAATCATTTAAAAATCCTTTGATCCAAAGATCAGTAACTGCCCAGTAAGATAAATCCAGAACCATGACCTTTCCACTCTTGATTGTTACCATAACCTGGAGCTAGGAGTGAGGGATCAAACTCTTGTGTGCAACATATCATCTCATTGAGGCGAATCCTGCAAACCATGTAAAAGCAAATGCAGAAGATATGATCCAAACTAAGGCAAATACACTGAACAGATATTGTTGCAACTATGTTAGGCTTTGCAAGGGGTCTCAACAAAAACCAGAGCTAGAAGAGACACTGACCATCATCATCCGATTCCTGGGTTGGATCCTCATCTGACACCATGTCCAGTCCTGGGATAGCATCACTGGTTTCCATGGCAACAGGTGGCTGCAATTTGCTGAAGAGATAACACAGAGGAAATATAATGATTTAATGAAAACTGTTTTCTATTTCAAAGACTTATTAAAGAGGGATAGGAAACTCCTGTAAAAGCCAATGGAAAATATTGTATAGGCACAGAACAGATCATTGAAATTTCGCAAAATTTAAAAAAAAAAAAAATGGAAAAATTACGGAGGAGAAGATATCCATATTGTAAATCAATCATTTTTCTAATGCATGGAATTATTTTCTGTTTGATTCATTTAAAAAAAAAAACTTCTGAATTACCTTTTACATTCAGCCAGATTGCAGAAAAACAACAAAATGTATATAGTTCTTTTCAAACGGGTACTTTTTCAATTTTATATGTAACTTTTTCGTTACTTGACTGATTTTAATAACAAGGTATTATTTTCATGGTAAGGTAAAATCTTATTTTACTATATACTTTACATCACATATCTTCAATAGATAGATATTTTTTGTGAGATTTAGACTAGTTTCCAATCTTTGTTAAATATACCTTTGGGCTGGGACACAGAGGAAAACAGCGAAATGGCAGATAAGACTGAGAAAAGGAAATACAGTAAAACCTCATTTAAAGACCACCTACATATAAGGACCAACTAAATATGAAGACCACATCAATATTAAGACCACCTCAATACCACCTCAATATTAAGACCACCTCAATACAACCTCAATATTAAGACCACATCAATATCAAGACCATCTCAATACCACCTCAATATTAAGACCATCTCAATACCACCTCAATATTAAGACCACCTCAATACCACCTCAATATTAAGACCATCTCAATACCACCTCAATATTAAGACCACCTCAATATCACCTCAATATTAAGACCATCTCAATACCACCTCAATATTAAGACCATCTCAATACCACATCAATATTAAGACCACCTCAATACCACCTCAATATTAAGACCATCTCAATACCACCTCAATATTAAGACCACCTCAATACCACCTCAATATTAAGACCACATCAATATCAAGACCATCTCAATACCACCTCAATATTAAGACCACCTCAATACCACCTCAATATCAAGACCACCTCAATACCACCTCAATATTAAGACCACCTCAATATTAAGACAATATAAAGACCATCTCAATATAAAGACTGCCTAAATATAAAGATCACCTCAATATAAACACCACCTCAATATAAACACCACCTCAATATTAAAACCATGATTTTCAGGACCCTGTTTCCTACTTTTATACAGCATTACTTGACAAGATAATCAGACCACCTCATAATTGAGACCAGTTGACAGTGGTAACTTGAGCAGTCCCATTATAGAGGTTTTACTGTAAACATGAGGCAGAGATAAAGATGGTCAAAGGAGGAAAGGAGAGAATGGAGACATGACAAGAGATAGTAAGTGTACCTTTGAGTTCCATCAGCAGATGCCTCATCATCTTGCAGGGGTAAAAGGTCATCAGCCTTCAACATCTTCTTCTTCCTTATCTTCCTGAACTTCTTCTTCTTGAATTTCTTAAAACCCCCCTGAAAAAAATAAATAAAATAATAGGCATATCAAGGTGGTTATTGAGGATCGTAGACAGGTGATGATCCCCGAATGTTTGTTTGTCATAAAAACAATAGTTGTCAGCTACATGGAACATTTCTGATGGTGTTAACCATTGAGTAAACAAGAGGGCCAAGATGGCCCTGTGTCGCTCACCTGAGTAAGATGGCTGTGTTAGGCATAATGACAAAAAATCTGGCATCTAAAGTGTTTTTCTAACATTTGACTAAGTGACCTACATTTTGATCCTACCTGAATTTGCACTCAACTTGGAATTCATGCAGTCATCATTCATATCAATTTTAATGAACACTGGGACAAAAATGTTTTTTTTAAAATTTGCCCTTGTAACCTACTTTTTGACCCTATGTTGCCCAGTTCTGAATTCATCTGAGATTTGATGTAAACAAACATTCTGACCAAGTTACATTAAGGTTAGTCTAAAACTGTGGTCTCTAAAGTGTTCACAAGGTTTTTCTAAGATTTGACCTAGTGACCTAGTTTTTGACCCAACATGACCCAATTTCAAACTCATCCGAGATATCATGTAGACAAACATCCTGGCCAATTTATGAAGATTGGGCCAAAACTGTGGCCTCTAGAGGTTCACAAGGTTTTTCTAAGATTTGACCTGGTGACCTGTTTTTGACCACATGACCCAATTTCAACTCATCAGATATCATGTAGACAAACATCCTGACCAAGTTTCATGAAGAATGGGCCAAAACTGTGGCCTCTAGAGTGTTCACAAGCAATTGTTGATGCCGGACACAGCTTGACGGACAAAAGGCAAAAGTGCTCAGGGGAGCTAAAAATTTAAGAAAGGGCAATAACTCTACCTCACTGCATTTCTCCTAATTGATGTGTTCCAACCAGAAGTTATATATTGTTACTTTTAATACTTTTTTAAGTACTCTCTGGACAAAATGGGAAACATCTCCTTCCTAGGATGATTACTTTAGATAACATCAAAATTTTCAAAATCATATGACAAAGTTACAAGCAGAACACAAACATGTCTTTTCAGTATTGCCAAAGTATGAATACCTATAAAGCATTGGGGATGAGCTTGACCTCTTAAGGTACTGACTCATTTTTATATGTGACCTGTCATTTTTGTATAATTATCTTGGAGCTACGGACCTGAGTCTTGTGCACTGCACATCATCTCATGCTGGTAAATATTTGTGCCATATAATTTCAAAAATCCATCATTAAAGGAGGAAATTATGGACCAGACACACACACAAAAAAAAACATTTTCTACCTTTGACCTCAATTTGTGACCTTAGCTTTAGAAAAGGGTTGTAAAAAAAGTCATGACCTTCCCAGGTGCAAAGTACTGATCCAACCCAGGAACCGTCGAGAGCGATTAATATAAGTTGTAAGAACTTGATTCCCAATCGATGTAAAAATAAACAATTTTAAATAGTAAAAATGTCAATTCAACTCCAGTTATGACATCTCCTAAAATACCCTTTTGAATTGTAACCGATATACAGAGACTGTAGGTTTGTTTTGGTGTTTTTTTTCTACAGGGCTATGTTCTGTAAAGATCAATATTGTGGAAAAATATATCAAAATAGAAATCCAGAATTTGAGCTAATTCTAGACTTGTGAAAAAGTCTTGTCCAACTTACCATTTCTTCTGTTGTCATGTATTCTGAAGCCAATGTGAGATTTGAAGATAATGTTTGCTGAAACATTAAAGAGAACAATCTATAATCAAGTAACAAATGGATTATTTCACATATATTTTTAGAAAAAAAAAGTTAATCCTTCAGCACCCTCACTATGTACTTAAAATTTAATGCATAATGGATTTCTTACGCCAGCGACTGATCAAATGATGAAGACAGAAAAATGACATACATGTATATTAGACGAATAAAAATGTCATTATACGGCAAGTCTTAAAATTAAACCGCCTTGATATTTCAACTTGTTATTTATCTTTATCTGATAGGCAATGCTAAACTCCTATAACAGTATAAGGCTAAACCCCTATAATGGTAAAGTCCTATACCCCTATACCAGAGTAAAAGTGCTAAACCCCTAAAACGGTATAAGTCCTATATCCCTATACCAGAGTAAAAGTGCTAAACCCCTAAAATGGTAAAAGTCCTATATCCCTATACCAGAGTAAAAGTGCTAAACCCCTAAAATGGTAATGGTCCTATATCCCTATACCAGAGTAAAAGTGCTAAACCCCTAAAATGGTAAAAGTCCTATACCCCTATACCAAAGTAAAAGTGCTAAACCCCTAAAATGGTAAAAGACCTATATCCCTATACCAGAGTAAAAGTGCTTAACCCCTAAAATGGTAAAGGTCCTATAACCCTATACCAGAGTAAAAGTGCTAAACCTCTAAAATGGTAAAAGTCCTATATCCCTATACCAAAGTAAAAGTGCTAAACCTCTAAAATGGTAATGGTCCTATATCCCTATACCAGAGTAAAAGTGCTAAACCTCTAAAATGGTAATGGTCCTATATCCCTATACCAAAGTAAAAGTGCTAAACCCCTAAAATGGAAAAAGACCTATATATCTATACCAAAGTAAAAGTGCTAAACCCCTATTATCATAAAAGTCCTACACCCCTATACCAAAGTAAAATTGCTAAACCCCTAAAATGGTAAAAGTCCTATATATCTATACTAAAGTAAAAGTGACCCCAATAATCATAAAAGTCCTATACCCCTATACCAAAGTAAAAGTGCTAAACCCCCTATAATCATAAAAGTCCTATACCCCTATACCAAAGTAAAATTGCTAAACCCCTATAATGGTAAAGTCCTATATCCCTATACCAAAGTAAAAGTGCTAAACCCCTATAATCATAAAAGTCCTATACCCCTATACCAAAGTAAAATTGCTAAACCCCTATAATGGTAAAGTCCTATATCCCTATACCAAAGTAAAAGTGCTAAACCCCTATAATGGTAAAGTCCTATATCCCTATACCAAAGTAAAAGTGCTAAACCCCTATAATTGTAAAAGTCCTATATCCCTATACCAAAGTAAACTGCTAAACCCCTACAGGTAAAGTCCTATATCCCTTTAGCAAAGTAAAGGTGCTAAACCCCTGTAATAGTATAAATTCATATTGGTTCTAGATCATGCAATTTTCCTGCCCCTTTTACTGTTCCAACACACATCTGCCAGACTCTTTTTTGACAACCCTCTTCCAGATAAACTTACAGACTGTGCCCTCAATTCTGCCCTTATTCTCTCCATCTGTGCATCCTGCTCAGCATTGTAAGCACCACCAGACCCCAGGGTCAGCTTTGACTTCTTCTCCCCTTGTATCTCCTCGTCATACTTGGCCAACACCTCCTTAGGCTTAAACTGTAACAAAGACAACTTTTCTCACTAATTTCTCTTTACAAGGATTGTGAAGAAAGTTCTTATGACTTTTATAACTCTTACTTTATTGGATTGAGGGCTACTAATGTGGAGATTATATGCGATCCTTTCTGTGAAAAGAAACCAGAGCGCTGCACTTGTGGGAGACTCATCTGCCTAGATGGGTAACCACTGTTATATGTTTTGCCGAAACAGCATTTCTGTCATATGGTGACTTCTAGCTTATCAAAGATGAAGAAAGGCCTCAAGTCTACATACCAAATGGGAGGCTGTCTCATATGAAAAATTTGAATGACAAGACAAAGACTCAAACCAACAGCCATGAGAGACTAGTGACCACACTCTTGAAGCTTGAAGAATCAAACCAAGGCCGTACTGGTCAGTATCTAAGTCTATTCAGACACATTATCTAAACTTAAGATGATTTTTCAATTAAAATCGTTACAAACTGAACTGAATTATTGATTTTTTAACTTGAATAGCCTTACACACAAATGAAAATTTCTTTTTGAACTGTACGGCATATTTTCAAGGAACAAAGAGGATATACTATGCACCTTCATATGATATTAATACAAAGATAACTGAATCTATGATTATATTTTTAAATAAACATAAAAATTATTCCTGAAGTTTCAAGGCTACAATCTTTTCGTTCATAATTTCATATCTTCTCAATTACGTTAAGTACTTAAATACATACTCAAAGTAAACCTCAGACCAAACCGGCCCACAATCAATATAATGTGATTCATTGTGGTGTCATGCTAATGGTCTACCCTATGATATCACTTCCAGGCAGCACTATACCTGTCTCATGAACACAAAGATATAAATGACTCAATTTAATGTCCACTTTATCTTTACTTGCACCTAAATCTAGAGTAAGTTCATTTTTAATATATGTTGGATTTCTCATAGGGCCTCTCGAGTTACTTCATCCTTGTGTCACCTGCTGTAAGCAGTGGTGACACATAGGGATCACTTTTCCATCGTCTGTCAGTCCGTCACACACTTTCTGTCATGTTAGTCTGTCACACTTTTTCTGTCATGCTTCAGCAGGTGACACATGTGTTCCAAAAAACACTCTTGTTAATCTACTTTCCGTCAAGCTAGTTTGTCACACTTTTTCCCTCACACTTCAGCAGGTGACACATGTGTTCCAAAAAACACTCTTGTTAATCTATGTTGTATTTCTTGTATGACCTTTTCATGCTTCCTTACTGAATACTACCTAGCCAACCCACATCAGTCAAGCATAACCTACCATGCCATATTCATCCTCCTCTGCATCATCGTAAGGATTATAGTCAGGCTTCTTCTTCCTGAGCTCCACATTTTTCTCCGCCCTCTCAAGGTCCACCATGTTTACATTGACCAACGTCTCCTCGTCATCTTCATCAAGGATGCCTATAACAAATAAAACAATCAACAAATGTAACACTTGTTTTGTTTGTTAATTGGGTTTAATGTCCCACCGAGAGTATTTCAGTCATTTAAAGACTGTGTCTACTTGAGACAGATATATTGCTGCCACACTTAAGATTTATGCCATGACATGTGGCACGATACCACACCCAGTCACATTATCCTGACACTGGGCCAACCAGTTCTGCAACTACACTTATACATTGTAATGATGCTGATTGCCAAGCAAAGGAGCTATACCAGTACCATATTTAATGACTTTGGTATGTCATAGCTAGGGATCAAATACATACTTCCCTATTCTTGGGTAGACACTCTAACCACTCAGCCACAGGGACTGGTTGTGAAACTTGACACACACATATATATATACCATGATAATCAATGAATATTAAGTCAGTTGTTCCATCTAGAAGGTTTAGCTTTATCAGGGAAAGATCTCACACATTTATACTGTTTAAAATATCAAGAGTGTTCTTTGGAACAAGTATGGGCTGAAGCGTGAGGGAAAAAGTGTGACTGACAGATGGAGAAGTTATCCCTATTTGTCACCTCTGCTTACAGCAGGTAACACAAAAACACATTCAATTCACATATAAATAAAAGGGATATCAACAAACATGGAAAAAATTGTGAAATCTTATCAAACTGGACACAATTTACAATATAATCTATCAATTTAGAAGACCATAGATGGTGCACAGTTTATTTATCAAGGTACATGAATTATTTCATTATCCCCTAACGGGAAGTGTTCCAAAAAGAAAATTCCTCTTACCTCTGTCCTTCAGGGTCATTATAATAGTCTGGCCTTCCTTAAAGCGATTCACGTCATGTTCCACCTTAAGGCCCTTCAGGTCACGAGAGGTGTAAGCCTGTAAGGATGGAGGAGTACAATTAAAACTTTGTGTCTCTTGAAATTTCAGTCATGATATATTCACAACAGCATCGGAAACCTATGAGCACTTATTCCGTTCCTTCATACATCGCCCGTGGGGTTATTAGTTAGTATTTCCTTGTTATTGATTATTTGAGAAGCAGTGCCACTACTTGCAGCCCCACTACATAGTGGGGATTTCTGGACCAATAGAAACTTTTGTACATGCAGCACTAAGACAAACCTTTACTGACTTATAGATTTTAGATCTCCAACTGAAGAGTACTTTGACTGGTCGACCTACATGGTTGACAGATGTAATAGAGACAGCTGTGGGTATCCAACGCAATATCCTCACTAGTGAATGTACCATTAAAATTCCTTTAAATAGTATGCATTCAAACAGAAAAGACCAAACCTAAAAGTTTGATTATTTTCATGAGAAAATTTGAAAGAAAAAAAATAAAACTTGTATTACAAGCCCAAACAGAGTTGTGTGAATAGCTTTAAAATATTTCTTCAGATAAGAATATATTACTTATATGTGTATACAAAAAATGTACAGAAAAGTAGATCATACAGGTGTCTTCTTCACATCTTTAAATTCTTCCTCCACCAGATTACTGATCCCAAACTCTTCGTCCATCTCCTCCAGCATTCGAGCCTAGAAAGAACAATAGATAAACAAATTAAAACATATTCAGGTATCTGACAAAGGAAACAGGTTGTAGCATTTTATTGTTGTCTCAGAAACATTGACCTAGACTGGGTGGAAGGTGTGAAGAAGGTAGATCCAATCATTTTCTCTCGCTTGTTTTGTAAAGGCCATGTTTGATTGTTGGGTTTAACATCCCATCAACAGTATTTCAGTCATTTGGAGACGATGTCTACATGAGACAGATATAGTCCTGCTACACTGCAGTATCACGCCGTAGACATATGACATGATATCACACCCAGTCACATTATCCTGACACCGAACCAACCAGTCCTGCAACTACCCTTATATGCTGAGTCCAATCAAGGGAGCTACAACAGTACCATCATTTACAACTTCGGTATGTCGCAGCTGGGAATCGAACTCTGCTCCCGAGGGGGAGTGTTGTTTGCGGAGTCTAGGTCTGGACAAACTAAACCATAAATGACCCACTTCATCAGTGCCTACACATGATGGGAAGTCCATTGTCTGTAAAGTCAGGAACTGACTGGCAGAATAACTTCACAGACAACTATGAAAAGCAAAAGCATGCAAGTTGATCAAAAACATATAGTGCCACCTTTTGACAGCTTCTATTCCAGATCTTCTGATAAATACCATCATCTTCTCTATCTGCTACGCTAATTTAAGGTATTCACTTAATCTTTATCTTGATATTATGTGCTAAGTGTTTACTGGTTTATTGTTGTTTTTGTTGTTGTTGTTGTTGTTGTTGTTGTTGTTGTTGTTGTTGTTGTTGTTTTAATTTCTTTTTATTTTTCTAGTTCAAATTGATTTTTTTTTTTACTAATAAGAGTTAAAGATTTTCAAACATCTTAAAATAAAAAATAAAAACTCTTACTGTTTTATCAGCCCTTTCCTTTTCTCTTTGCTTCATTCTGTTCTTTCTCACCCATGTAGCAGCATCTTCATCTGAGTCACTCTCTCCAAGGGTCTTCACTTTACTATTATAGTAAATTAATAAATATTATTGAAAGGAAAGTATCGTATAACATCAGAAACAAATGAACAAATTTAGTCAAACTTGTGAACAAAGGCCACTGAAAGGAAACTGAAATTTGACCTTTATCTGGCGGTGACCATTATTCAAAGGTTTAATTCTCCATAATTTCAGTGCTGGGAATATAGTCATTGGCCTTTGTTCACAGGCCGGCTGTTATTTGGAGTGACCGCAAATACAGGTTTGACTGTATAATTAATAAATTATATTTCATGGATCAGTCACATCAGAGTTTCCTCTTTTAAGGGTTTTACACTTACTCTTATGAAGAAGGGCTCTCCCTTGGTTCCTTTTAATATGATGGTCATTTTACCCCTTGCTATATAGATAGAAAGACAAATTTCTAAATATTTGGGGGTCATTAAGACAATTTGAGGTTCAAAATGGACAATTTCATGTGTCAAGGAAACCCTGCTGACAAAATGAGATGAACAACAAAATGATACACATTATGTTCATGAGAATCTTGTACTTAAAGTATGTGTTGCTTTACCACCTTACGTAGAAATGAAATTTTAAAGAAAATTTAGCAAATTGACCAAACAAGAGGACCATGATGGCCCTAAATCGCTCACCTGAGATAAATAGGTTGACCCAAGGAACATATGTACCAATTTATTTTAAAATCTGGCCAGTAGTTTTGAAGAAGATGATTTTTAAAGTTTTCATATTATTTTTCTTTTTGTTGCCATGGCAACCAGAGTTCTATATGGATCAAGTTTATTTTAGGAACCTTTGTGAAGGTTAACCCAAGGATCATTCCTGCCAAGTTTAATCAATTTCTGTCCAGTGGTTTCAGAGGAGATGTTGATTAAAGGTTTCTCTATATACATATAAGGCAAATAAGCCCTGCCCCTGGCGGCCATGTTTTTTACAGATCGGAAAAATTTTAGCAACTTTGGTAAGGGTTGACCCAAGGAACATCTGTACCAATTTATTTTAAAATCTGGCCAGTAGTTTTGAAGAAGATGATTTTTAAAGTTTTCATATTTTTTTTCTTTTTGTTGCCATGGCAACCAGAGTTCTACATGGATCAAGTTTATTTTAGCAACTTTTGTGAAGGTTGACCCAAGGATCATCCCTGCCAAGTTTAATCAAATTCTGTCCAGTGGTTTCAGAGGAGATGTTGTTTAAAGGTTTCTCTATATACATATAAGGCAAATAAGCCCGCCCCTGGCGGCCATGTTTTTTTACGGATCAGAATAATTTTAGCAACTTTGGTAGAGGTTGACCCAAGGAACATCTGTACCAAATTATTTTGAAATCTGGCCAGTAGTTTTGAAGGAGATGATTTTTAAAGTTTTCAAATTATTTTTCTTTTCGTAGCCATGGCAACCAGAGTTCTTCATGGATCAACTTTATTTTAGCAACTTTTGTGAAGGTTGACCCAAGGATCATCCCTGCCAAGTTTGATCAAATTCTGTCCAGTGGTTTCAGAGGAGATGTTGATTAAAGGTTTCTCTATATACATATAAGGTAAATAAGCCCTGCCCCTGGCGGCCATGTTTTTTACAGATCGGAAAATTTTTAGCAACTTTGGTAAGGGTTGACCCAAGGAACATCTGTACCAATTTATTTTAAAATCTGGCCAGTAGTTTTGAAGAAGATGATTTTTAAAGTTTTCATTTTTTTTTTTTTGCCATGGCAACCAGAGTTCTACATGGATCAAGTTTATTTTAGCAACTTTTGTGAAGGTTGACCCAAGGATCATCCCTGCCAAGTTTAATCAAATTCTGTCCAGTGGTTTCAGAGGAGATGTTGTTTAAAGGTTTCTCTATATACATATAAGGCAAATAAGCCCCGCCCCTGGTGGCCATGTTTTTTTACGGATCGGAATAATTTTAGCAACTTTGGTAGAGGTTGACCCAAGGAACATCTGTACCAATTTATTTTAAAATCTGGCCAGTAGTTTTGAAGAAGATGATTTTTAAAGTTTTCATTTTTTTTTTTTTTGCCATGGCAACCAGAGTTCTACATGGACCAAGTTTATTTTAGCAACTTTTGTGGAGGTTGACCCAAGGATCATCCCTGCCAAGTTTAATCAAATTCTGTCCAGTGGTTTCAGAGGAGATGTTGTTTAAAGGTTTCTCTATATACATATAAGGCAAATAAGCCCGCCCCTGGCGGCCATGTTTTTTTACGGATCAGAATAATTTTAGCAACTTTGGTAGAGGTTGACCCAAGGAACATCTGTACCAAATTATTTTGAAATCTGGCCAGTAGTTTTGAAGGAGATGATTTTTAAAGTTTTCAAATTATTTTTCTTTTCGTAGCCATGGCAACCAGAGTTCTTCATGGATCAACTTTTTTTTAGCAACTTTTGTAGAGCCTCACCCAAGGAATATTCCTGCCAAGTTTCATTAAATTCTGTCCAGCGGTTTCAGAGGAGATGTCGTTTAAAGCAAATTGTTGACGACGGACGCCGGACGAAGGGCGATCACAAAAGCTCACCTTGAGCACTTTGTGCTCAGGTGAGCTAAAAATATAAGTCACTGACTTAGTAAGAAATAAAAACAATAAGCCCTGATGCATACTATTTTTTATATGACAGTGTATTTGTGTTTCCCAAAATAAGTCTCATTAAGTGAAATTAAGACTTACTCCAATTTCTTGGAGATTTCTCTTCTCTGTTTTGATCGCTCCAGCCTTTCCTTAATTTTCTCTGTCTCTCTCTTCTGACCCCAGTTTTCTGCTGGCTTATGTATATCATCCTTCAATGATTCCTTTTCCAAATCTATCAATACAAGTATGACAATGTACTTGAAAATAAAACAACACAGCAAACATCTTGCATTCTGTATGATGCTGAAAAAAGGAATTCTGACTTGACCTTTCATGTATGTAATTTTGTTTATAGGTATATTCAAAATAACCCACATTGTATCAAATAATTAGTAGCCAATGGTTAACTTGGTTTTCACAAAAGAACACATGGTTTTGTTTGTGTTACTGTTTGTTCGCAGTTAATCTAACCATGAATTGGAAAGGGCTTAAATTTTTACTGCTAAAAATAAGAAAGGTGCATTAGGCCCTCTCCTGAATGTTTTTACATGTACTTGATCTATACTGTACTTAATTTTAGTGTAATTAACTGATCACTGATAGGTTAAAAACAATGTATAGTGACACAAATGGTATTATCGTTAATACCATTACAATTAACTTACATGGATTTTCACAGTAGGACAAGGCACAACCAGATTTTTATTGTGTTGGTACATTCAATATATGATATTCTGAAGTTCTGATGCAGTCTAAGTAAAAAACAAAACAATGTTTTCTCAATTACATTTCAAATTTCTACATAGACCACTTCACTAACTATGTTACATAAAAATACATACCTGGTTCTTTCCTATTTACTTCCAGCGGTTTCAACCCTAGTTTCGCTCTAAGCTTACTGCAAAAAACAAATGTTATTGTATGATAATAGCCTTTCATCAGTTCCACTTTTCCATTTGGAAAATAGAGGGCCTGACCACATAATTTAAAAATAAAGCAACAATGTCGCTGAAAAAAAGAGTTCAAAGTTATACTGTAAGAGAAGCTGAACTTGAGACACATTAACGAGACTGGACCCAATGTGGCAGCAGTGCTGCAGCACATGATCATTTCCAATATTAAACCCCAAAATAGCAAGAGAAGCATGGGTATAAATGAATGAACCAATGCATCAAACCTATTTCTTTGGCCTTATATAATTACCAAGATAAAAGCTATATTTATAATTATAATAAATGAGATCAATAACAATAATCATTTATCAATTTACTTACTTTGTCTCCTCAATACTTAAAAAAAAAATTATTCAAAACAAAATCATACTGACAGCAATATGAAACACATTTGTGAGTCCTTGTGATGATACACATCTGTATTCATTCCATAAGTTTATAAATGTATTGGCTCAAATTCCACCAACAATACTTAGCGCTCAGTAATACCAAAATTCTTGAACTTGGGTAGAAACACATTTTTACCATTAAAACTAACAATATTTGTTAAGAAATTACATATATAGGTATTTTAAACAAGAGGGCCATGATGGCCCTGAATCGCTCACCTGAGTACCATTGCTTCAACTGATGTCAAGGTTTTTAAACAGACAAGGAATCTGATATAACTTAATCTAAAACATTTTACCCCTGACAATACTACACACCAAATATCTAAGCAATGGCTATATGGTTTCAGAGAAGACTTGGGCGCAGGGTCATTTATCACCGTAGGCCAAGACTTTGAAAAATCTTTGTAATGAACCATTAGACGCTACTACATACCAAAAATCTTAGCTCTAGGCCTTATTGATTCATAGAAGAAGATTTTTTTAAGATTTTCCTATTTAACTCTATGTAAAACAAGTGACCCCAGTGTGGGTCATTTATCACCATTGGGCTATGATTTGTACAATCTTGGTAGTGGCCTATAAGATGAGGCTACATACCAAATATCTAAGCTCTAGGCCTTATGGATTCATAGAAGAAGATGTTTTAAGATTTTCCTATATAACTCTAGTGTAAAACAAGTGACCCCTGATGCGGGGTCATTTATCACCATAGGGCTAATGATTTGTACAATCTTGGTAGTGGCCCATAAGATGATGCTTCATACCAAATATCTAAGCTCTAGGCCTTATGCATTCATGGAAGAAGATTTTTTAAGATTTTCCTATATAACTCTATGTAAAACAAGTGACACCCTGGTGCGGGGTCATTTATCACCATAGGGCTATGATTTGTACAATCTTGGTAAGTGGCCCATAAGATGAATGCTACATACCAAATATCTAAGCTCTAGGCCTTATGGATTCATAGAAGAAGATTTTTTAAGATTTTCCTATATAACTCTATGTAAAACAAGTGAACCCTGTGCGGGGTCATTTATCACTATAGGGCTATGATTGTACAATCTTGGTAGTTGCCCATAAGATGATGCTACATACCAAATATATAAGCTCTAGGCCTTATGGATTCATAGAAGAAGATTTTTTAAGATTATTCTATAAAACTCTATGAAAAAAACAAGTGACCCCTGGTGCTGGGTCATTTATCACCATAGGGCTATGATTTGTACAATCTTGGTAGTGGCCCATAAGATGATGCTACATACCAAATATCTAACTCTAGCCTAATGCAATTCATGGAAGAAGATTTTTAAAGATTTTCCTATATAACTCCTATGTAAAACAAGTGACCCCTGGTGCGGGGTCATTTATCACCATAGGGCTATGATTTGTACAATCTTGGTAGTGGCCCATAAGATGATGCTACATACCAAATATCTAAGCTCTAGCCTTATGGATTCATAGAAGAAGATTTTTTAAGATTTTTCTATATAACTCTATGTAAAACAAGTGACACCCTGGTGCGGGGTCATTTATCACCATAGGGCTATGATTTGTACAATCTTGGTAGTGGCCCATAAGATGATGCTTCATACCAAATATATAAGCTCTAGGCCTTATGGATTCATAGAAGAAGATTTTTTAAGATTTTCTATATAACTCTATGTAAAACAAGTGATCCCTGGTGCGGGGTCATTTATCACCATATGGGCTATGATTTGTACAATCTTGGTAGTGGCCCATTAAGATGATGCTACATACCAAATATCTAAGCGCTAGGCCTTATGGATTCATAGAAGAAGATTTTTTAAGATTTTCTATATAACTCTATGTAAAACAAGTGACACCCTGGTGCGGGGTCATTTATCACCATAGGGCTATGATTTGTACAATCTTGGTAGTGGCCCATAAGATGATGCTACATACCAACAAGAGAGCCATGATGGCCCTGGATCGCTCACCTGATATCATTAGGCTATGTAAAATCAAGTGACCCCCTGGGCAGAGCCAATTTTGACCCCAGGTCATGATTTGAACAAACTGGGTAGAGGTCTATTAGCCCATGTTACATACCAAATACTAAACTCCAGACCTTGTGGGTTTGAGAAGAAATTTTTCTAGATTTTTTTCCAAAATAAGTCTATTTAAAATCAAGATGATCCCTGTGGAGGGGCCAATATTTTCACCAAATATCTAAAACCCCAGGCCATGTGTTTTTCTAGTTTCCTAAAAAGAAGAATTTTCAAGTTATTTCTATATTAGCCTATGTAAATCAGGGACCCCAATGGCGGGGCCAAATTTGACCCCAGGGGCATGATTTGAAAAACTTGGTAGTGATCTACTAGACAATGCTGCACACCAAATATCTAAACCCTAGGCCTTGTGGTTTCTGAAAAGAAGATTTTTTCAAGTTTTTCCTATATTAGCCTATGTTAAATCAGTGACCCCTGGGTGGGCCAATTTTGACCCCAGGGTCATAATTTGAACAATCTTGGTAGAGAGTCATAAATCATGCTACATACCAAATATCTAAACTCCAGGCCTTGGGGTTTCTGAGAAGAAGATTTTTTCAAGTATTTCCTATATTAGCTTATGTTAAATCAAGTGACACCTGGGGCAGGGCCAAATTTGACCCCAGGGCCATGATTTGAACAAATTTGGTTGTGATCTACTAGACAGTGCTGCATAACAAATATCTAAACCCCGGGCCTTGTGGTTTCTGGGAAGAAGATTTTTCAAGTTTTTCCTATATTAGCCTATGTTAAATCAAGTGACCCCTGGGGCGGGGCCAATTTTGACCCCAGGGTCATGATTTGAAACAAACTTGGTAGTGATCTACTAGACAGTGCTGCAAACAAATATCTAAACCCCGGGCCTTGTGGTTTCTGGGAAGAAGATTTTTCAAGTTTTTCCTATAGTAGCCTATGTTAAATGAAGTGACACCTGGGGCGGGGCCATTTTGACCCAGGGTCATAATTTTTTACAATCTTGGTAGAGAGTCATAAGATCATGCCACATACCAAAAATCAAAAGGCTAAGACTTGTGGTTTCTGAGAAGAAGATTTTTCAAGATTTTCCTATATTAGCCTATGTTAAATCAAGTGACCCCTGGGCGGGCCAAATTTGACCCCAGGGCCATGATTTGAACAAACTTGGTAGTGATCTACTAGACAATGCTGCACACCAAATATCTAAACCCTAGGCCTGTGGTTTCTGAGAAGAAGATTTTTCAAGTTTTTCCTATATTAGCCTATGTTAAATGAAGTGACCCCTGGGGTTGGGCCAATTTTGACCCCAGGGTCATAATTTGAACAATCTTGGTAGAGAGTCATAAGATCATGCTGCACACCAAATATCTAAGCTCCAGGTCTTGTGGTTTCTGAGGAGAAGATTTTTTTAAGATTTGACTATAGACATATAAGGAAAACTAGCCACGACCCTGGCGGCCATGTTTTTTTTTCGGATCCAAATAATTTTAACAATCTTGGAAGACATTTAATAAAGGAACATCTGTGCCAAAACAATTTGAAATAACGCCAGTGGTTTTGGAGAAGAAGTTTTTTTTCAATTTTCACTATAGACATATAAGGAAAACTAGCCCCGCCCCTGGCGGCCATGTTTTTTTATGGATCCAAATAATTTGAACAGTCTTGATAGACATTTAATCAAGGAACATCTGTGCCAAAACAATTTGAAATCAAGCCAGTAGTTTTAGAAGATTTTTTATTTTCACTATAGACATATAAGGAAAACTAGCCCCGCCCCTGGCGGCCATGTTTTTTTATGGATCCAAATAATTTGAACAATCTTGGTAGACACTTACTCAAGGAGTATCTGTGCCAAAACATTTTGAAATTCAGCCAGCAGTTTTGGAGGAGAAGATTTTTTAAGATTTGAGTATAGGCATCTAAGGAAAACTAGCCACGCCCCTGGCGGCCATGTTTTTTTACGGATCCAAATAATTTGAACAATCTTGGTAGACACTTACCAAAGGAACATCTGTGCCAAAACATTTTGAAATTCAGTTGGTTGTTTTGGAGAAGAAGACATTTTAAGTTTTTTCTTTCCGTTGCCATGGCAACCAGAATTCCAAATGGAATTCAATTCTTTGAACAACTTTGAAAGGGGACCACCCAAGGAACATCCCTGTAAAGTTTTATCAAAATTGACCAAGCGGTTAAGAAGGAGATGTCGTTTGAAGCAAAATGTTGACGGACGACGGACGACGGACGGACGGACGACGGACGACGGACGGACGACGGACGAAGACCGGTCACAATAGCTCACCTTGAGCCTCTGGCTCAGGTGAGCTAAAAATCAAAAGGTTAGGCTTTGTGGTTTTGGAGAAGAAGATTTTTTCAAGTTTTTCCTATATGAAATCAAGTGACCCCTGGGGCGGGGCCAATTTTGACCCCAGGGTCATAATTTGTACAATCCTGGTAGAGAGTCATAAGATCATGCTACATACCAAAAATCAAAAGGTTAGGCCTTGTGGTTTCGGAGAAGAAGATTTTTTCAAGTTTTTCCTATGTGAAATCAAGTGACCCCTGGGGCGGGGCCAATTTTGACCCCAGGGTCATAATTTGTACAATCCTGGTAGAGAGTCATAAGATCATGCTACATACCAAAAATCAAAAGGCTAGGCCTTGTGGTTTCAGAGAAGAAGATTTTTTGAATTTTCATTTTTAAAATCTATTTTTAGCTCCTGTGACCTAATTATGCGATGGACCAGAACCATTTATACAACTTTAGTAGAGCTTCATCCAAGGAACATTCCTGCAAAATATTTTTCAAATTGGCCAAGCCGTTTAGGAGGAGATGTTGTTTGAAGCAATTGTTGACGCCGGACGCACGGACGCACGCACGCACGGACGACGGACGCCGGACAAAAGTTGATCAGAAAAGCTCACCTTGAGCACGTTGTGCTCATGTGAGCTAAAAAGAGGCAAGAATAACGAAATTCGCCACTAAGTATTTAAGTATTACTTAGCACTAAGAATTGTTGGTGGAATTCAGCCCTGAAAAAACATTTATTCTTAGGCGTAAAAAAAGAAGTCTTTACTCTCTTGTTTCTGATTACAGGTTTGGAAAAAATGGGTTGGTCGGCTATTTTTATTTTTTTTTGATAGCTTAGATTTAATGTAAAAAATGTAACATGCTACATGCCAATTTACTTTTTACTGTATTTTGCAATTTAAGACAGCTTTCCAGAAAAAAAATATTTCTAGTTTGCACTAAACATCAGTCAACTCAGCTCAAATAGAACTCGGTTGCCGGTACATGCACACAGTATGTTTTTTAGAAAGCACATGCTGGGTACAAATGAAAAATCAATGAAAATGGTGGAGTCTGTCACCTGTGTCATTTTATCCAATCAGCATACGTTCTTAAGCTTCCTAATTATGAATATCTGTTTACATTTTACATGCTCTCTACCAACTTGCGTTTTATCTGCAGTGAGAAATTGCTGCTCTCGGGTGAAAGTAGAGATGATTGCGAAAGTAATGTTTAATAGACTGATTAATGTCTATTATGAATACAAATATATTTAAAGTGTGCCAAGGATCCTTCAAATTAACTATTTTTACGACCCACTTTAAAGACTTGTTCATAACATAGTTTAAAATTTTGATTATTTACGTAAGTTAGTTGAAATTTCAAACTTAACTTATAAAACTGCTTGTGCATGCCACAAGTAAAACTGAAAGAAATTCTTCAAGATATGGAAGAGTGTGAAGTAATGATAAAAGATCGAAACCTATTCTACAGAGTAGTAGTGTGTGGAAAGAAGGAGTATTTAAAGAAGTCTGATCTGACAGGAGGTTGCAGAGAACCTTACTGTACTAGGACTTCTAGGTATGGGGGAAGTGTAATAGCTACAAGATTATACTTGAATTTGTTAGTTGTAAAACAAGATCAGTCTGGCATCCAAATGCCCCCTTTTTAGTGTGCCCCATCTAAGTGTGCCCTGTAGTTCTTAGACACTTGTGTGTCTCAAGTGGTCATTTTTTACTAATCAATGGACCATCTTCAACTTGTGTATCTTTGCCTATGTTTTTGGTGACCAAACAGTAGAGGAGTACTATTATTACATTTTCATGTTTTGTATTGACATTGTGTTTAATGAAACCTTGTGTCCTGTCTGCATTTGCTGTGACTCTTTTTGTGTGTGTGTGTGTGTGTGTGTGTGTGTGTGTGTTTTCCAGTTTAACTCATAACTGATGTTGACACCAAGGTACCTAGCATCCTTTACTGGGCTTAGTGTTTGACCATGTAGTTTGTAAGGGAATTGGTAAGGATTTTCACTGCGAAAGATATGGTGGACTTGCATTTACTGGGGTTGAATTCCATATCCCACTGTTTTTCCTAATTTTCTAGTTTCAGGAGATCATCTTGAAGGGTTTGGCAGTCAGCTTGGGAAGTTACTGTAAGGTACACTGCTGTATCATCTTCAAACAGATGTATCTGGCAGGTGACTGAGTTGGGAAGATCATTAATAAAAAGGAGGAAAAGAAGAGGACCCAGCACAGACCCCAGTGACACTCCTGAAGTAACTGGGACATGATCAGATGTTTGACCATTCACTTCTGCCTGAGTTATTAACTTTGACAAAACTCGAATTGAGAATGAGAAGATATTATCAGGCTGTATTTGGAAATTAAATAGACTAGTGATTTCTTTCTTCACTATACACCTTCATATACAAATTAAAATTAAATGTCTTCGAGAATAGTTAACATACCTGCTGGCTCTTGTTTTACGGCTGTACCACCATAAGCATCTTCAATCTCTCCCTCTTCTCTGTCGGGTATCCCCGGCGCATAATCAGGATAGGGGTCCGCATCCCTATCCCGATGACGGCGTTTCCCTTCTCTTTCTCTTGAACGGGAGCGAGATCGATGCTTCCTTTTTCTCTTATGCTCTCTGTCCTTCTCCTTGTGTTTCTTCGAGGAACCCATGGCTTTAAGTTATTGCAAAAACAGTGCAACGAATGTTTCACGTTTGTTTTAAACGGAAGTGAATAGCCGGTGACAACGTAAAATACACAGAAGAACCCTCTTGAGAAAATCAAAGCGCTAAATGCACTGAGAGTATTAGAAGCGAAAGCTTCTAAAGTCAGACAGTGGGTTTCCTACTTACAATCACATTACAGCCACTTATCCATACATTCGCGTTGAAAATTAGGACCACTGGTGGTCAGTTTTGATAAAAGTTAGATATATTGCAGGATTTTGAAAGCATTTGGTATAATCACAATTTCTGTACAAATAAATATGTAAAAGAAGCAAGTTTATAATTCAGTGTTAATCCGCAGTTTCATTCATTAAACTACTTATAAATAACCTTAATTGCACCCACACATTTACGGCTGCGGGATTAGCTCATTAGTAAGCGCATCGTTCAAGTATTTTGTTCTTGCAGCTGAGACTTTTTTTTTTTTCTTTTTTGCAATACTTATTAGTTTTTATATTCTTGGGTTATATATTTAGAATTTTTGAATTCTAGTTTTCATACTTCAATTATTTTGCGTCTGTTAACCCTTTGAATTAAATCATAGACTGCAGGACCCTCATATTTATTAAAAAAAAAAAAAAAAAAAAAAAAAAACTTCTCTCTATATAAATTATTTTTAGAGAGGTCGATGTTTCTAATATGAGGGTCCTGCGCATAGACAGGTTCGCTTATAAGGTTCAACTAGAACCGCAAAGCGGCATCTTGGTTTTCGCTTTTAATTTGACTAGTAAGAGTACTGGTTTCAACTGCAGACATAATTGATTGATATTAACTTTATTCGAATATTTTTATAAATTGATCAAAGGAAGTCCGATCTTCAAAAACTAAACATCATTAGAACGATCTCTTCACGAACTAAAACTTTTATTCATATACCTTCTTTAAAATATTTCTAGATTTGAAGCTATTTTGCGCCGATAAAAATAACAATAATCGGTATTATGACCTTGACCTTTGTATATTTTCATCGTTATTTACTATGAGTTTATTTGTATTATTTAAATGCATAAACAGTGAAAAAATGATGAAGATTGAACAAAAATAAAGTCAGGAGCTGCAAAAAAGAAGCACATATGGATATACAATTGTTTGATAAAAGGATCAAACTTTGGACTGTGGTCATTTGATCAAATGAAGTCCGATCTTCAAAAACTAAACACCAATGGAAAGATCTCTTCACAGACTAAAACTTTTGTTCATATACTTTCTATAAAATATTTTTAGATTTGGAGCTATTTTATGCCGATATAAATAATAATAATTGGTATATGACCTTGACCTTTGCATATTATGGGTGATTTTTTTTCTATGATTTTATTTGATTGATAAAAATGCATTAACAGTGAAAAAATGATGAAGATTGAATAAAAAATAAAGTCAGGAGCTGCAAATAACCGTAAAAGTCATGCTTTTAAAATGTTGATTTTTCGAAAATATTGGTAAAGTTTGACCGCATACTGTTGACAAACCATACATTTCTCAAAATCTCCACACCAAATATTTTGTGCGTATGTGTCTTGCGAATCATATGCCACAAACAAAATTCTCCTATCTCATCTCTGAAAAAAATGAGGACTTTTTTCGTAGACCTACCTTTATTTCATCGTTTTTTCGAGATTTGAACATTCAACCTCCTGTAGCACGAAAGTTTTATATACGCAAATAATTAAAAACGTATCATATTTTATTAAGTTTCTAACAAGGAACACAATACAAAAAACCGCATTTGAATCGGACCTCAAATAACAGAGTTATTAGCCCTTAGTCATTTTTACAAAACGCCACCTAGCGGCAAAACTAAGATAAAAATGAAAATTTCTCAACGTGAGGATCAAATTCAGATCTTAGGACAAAAGTGGTAAAAAAATCAGAAATGTGACTTTTTTCTATCATGGTGATATGCCGTTCACAAAAAAAGGTTAGAAAAATAATAATAAAAAAAAAAAAAAAAAAAAAACAGAAGAAGAACAATAGGTTTTCGCAAGCGATGCGAAAACCTAAATAGTAGAAATGAGAGGGGGGCAATATGTTTAATTTAAGCCGTCATTTGAAACATTTTGTTTTTAATCTTTTCTTGTTAGAGTCTTTATAGTCGCATCTGTATGTCACAACTCAGAAAGTACTTTAGGGATTACCGTCCCCGGTGGCCGAGTGGTTAGAGCGTCCGCCTCGGGAGCGGGAGGTCGTGGGTTCGACCCCAGCCGCGACATACCAAAGTCGTAAAAAATGGTACTGTTATAGCTCCCTTGCGTGGCGCTCAGCATATAAGGGTAGTTGCAGGACTGGTAGGCCCGGTGTCAGGATAATGTGACTGGGTGTGATATCATGCCACATGTCTACGGCGTGATACTGCAGTGTGGCAGCACTATATCTGTCTCAAGTAGACATCGTCTCCAAATGACTGAAATACTGTCGGTGGGGCGTAAAACCCAAACAAACAAACAAACAAAACAGATAAACAAACAAAACAAAGAAACAAATTTTAGGGATTGAGTTTATACTTTAAACAATGGTCAAACTTTACTTACCAAGAACAATAACTCTACATTGCTTCATCTCTATTAAAATTTTTTTTTTTTTAAAAATTTTTTTTAAAAAAAAAAATATTTTTCAGAGACCAATAAATAAAACAATCTATCTTACCTGCTGTTTTAATACGATTTAACTTTCCTGATTTTTTACATGCATACCACAATTTTTTTAAAGAGATTGACTTTATAATTCACACATTTCGCTTCTAACAATGCCCTCAGTTCTTTGATATATGAAATAGCTATTTTTTTCTAATTCCAGGTTTTAAAACAGGGTTGAACTCGGTAGACGCAAACCTAGGTGAATTTGACATTTTTCATTTTTTTGAGCCTAAATCACCACCAAAATCTTGCCAAAGTACCCAGCACGTGGACCCGGTACAATCCCGCCTGTTGGTCTTCTGTCAAAAGCACAGTATATTCCAGTCGTATTAGTTCAGGAATCCAATTATAATCACTTTGAAATATCGTGAATTTTCAATACCCAATATGTCGACACTGGTACGATATGAAAACAAGACGGCGGTACGTACAAAATACGACGTACTACGGTACGATACGAGATTGCGGAGGTAAGAAACGAGAACACGACGATACGAAACGTTAATCACACGTGTCACCGCGTTTCTTCTTCTTCATCTTTTTCTGTTACGTGTCGAAAGCCGTAATCTCCTATCGTACCGTCGAGATTTCGCATTGCATGTACCGTTCTGTATTGTAAAATCGCGAAGCATATCGTGTCAATAGTTCAATATCAATCAATATTTCGTCTTTTCATGCTAGCTTCCCGAAAACATGCCACACGGCTATCTTTATCTTTCATTTTCGCCTTCCGGCGCACAGGCGCAAATTGAATGTAAATACATTTTGGAAAAAAAATGTTTTTTTTTCCATTGAATGTAAAAAGCTATGGTAATTGCATTCTTATCTTATATTTTAGATATATATATATATATATATGTAGAGAGAGAGAGAGAGAGAGAGAGAAGAAAAACACTCGTTTATCGATCAATTAGATATATGATTTAAACTCACTGAATAAACCTATCCACAAACTGTTTTAAGTCGGAGTTTACTTATGTGTGCGATATATAATACCAATATGGGGGAAAAGGTTTTCAAAAGTAAGTACTTTGAGTTTAACATATATTCAGCCAAAAAAGAAAGTACCTTCATACATTTCTATGTATATATTTGGAATTAGCATGTATTCTGATTATTTGTTCTATCTGGAATAAAGAACCTTCCCTTTCTGACATTAAGTGAAAATTTGAAGTCGTGGAGATATTTCTTTCCTTGAGAAAATTTGAACAATAGGACATATGGTCGATTTCGAAAATGACAAGACTCGGTTATACAGCATCTACTAACGTACCTGCATTTAGCATCCCGATAGCTAGGTTTCGTTGATAATTATTTAATTTTGGCATTTTTGCGTGATTTTATCCAATTGTGATTTATTTCCGGTCAATCGGTGCAGTCAGATATTACCACCGTTTATGGACCACAAGGTGCACATGCAAAAACACTAAATTTGGTCTTTAATCGAAGGGTATGTTTTACTACTGGTTAAAGTTAAAACTTAGGTCAACAGGTACTCAGACGATTACATGTATACATTGTTAAATCAGTTAAATCTGTGTTAACATAATATTAAATGAGATATTAATAATTAAGAAGTGGGTACTTTCTTATCTTTTTTTTTTTTTTTTTTTTTTTTTTTTTTTTGATATATTTGATACACCCGAATTGTGTAATTTATAATTCGATGCCTAAATTAAAATAAAATTAATATAAACTTTTGATTCTAATATGTATATAGTCTGATTTTATGCTCATATACAGAAAAATGTAAGTCATAAGTCAGCGAAAAGAATGTCATGTACAAATATGCGAGTTTTCCTTTGCGAGTTATCTATATTCAGAGATTCTCAGAATTTTGAATGACCTTCGTAGAAGTTGACTCTATACTCTATATAAAGTCAAGTTGAATATATAATGACAAATTGACTCCATATAAATCACTTATGGTTCCCTAAAAACGACCCATATAATGGCAAGTCGACTCTAAATAAAGACATGTTGACTCTATGTTATGACAAATCGACTTCATATAATGGCATGTTGACTCTAAATCTAAACAAAGACGTGTTGATTTTATATAATGACAAATCGACTCTATATAATGGCAAGTTGACCCTCAATAAAGACAAGTTGACTCTATGTTATGACAAATCGACTCTATATAATGCCAAGTTGACTCTCAATAAAGACAAGTTGACTCTATGTTATGATAAATCGACTCTATATAATGCCAAGTTGACTCTAAATAAAGACAAGTTGACTCTATGTTATGACAAATCGACTCTATATAATGGCAAGTTGACTCTAATTAAAGATACACAAATACACAAATGTATTTTCTAGTAAATGATTTTTAACTCTTTTAATAATGCCCATTTCTTATTTTCATTTTCTTAACCCTTTCCCTCATAGAGGACACCATGAAAAGACCTATGCGAACAGCATAAAACCAGATCAGCCTGCGAGTAACTCGCAGGCTGATCAGGTTTTATGCTGTTCGCTGCTCCTCAGTGGTCTGGAAATGAGGATTTTATAATTAAATTTGGTAAGGTTTAACTGTGGTTTTCTGCAGATTAGGTTTTATGTGGTACCTATTGAGTGCGTCAAAATGAGTCTATATGAGGGAAAGGGTTAATGTGCAAAGTAAGCTGTTTAATCGCCTCATACAATTATAACTATCATCCATGAATATCCAAGGATTTTCGTACTGACCTAGAAAAGGTATTTATTGTCAGACACAAATTTTATATCAGGTAAATTCATGTATGGCAAACTAGATCGACCTGATCCAATATCGATCCGTATATAGAGCGAAAAGAAAAGGTAGTCTCGACTCAGTCAGCCATGCTTTAGTATCGCCAAATGATCAAAAGATACTTGAAGGTACGAAAGCATAAAAAGGGACACGGAACATATTTTCATATCGCGTACGCTCGCGATAACTATGTGTGTGCCAACTTAGAGGCTATCGCATGCGCACGCGATATAAAATGTAACTTCTATGTCCCCTTTATGCCATCGTATAATGGCGAAGAATAAAAGTTTAACTTGTATATATGATATATAAACTTTAAAGGAGAGCACGCAAATCTGGCCAACTTTATAAATTGTGGAATGATCATTCAGTCACACTAGACCGATTTAATTTACTTCAATACAGTTGGGGCAACGACTTGAAACTGAATTAGTTTCATCATCATTGGATAATATGAGATGGTCTACTATATTCATTTAAACGTTATTAAATTTCGACATGATTCTATGTTGGTCTTATACCAATATCCTGATATTACTGATTTAATTTGGCAAACCTTATTAATTAGTTATTACTAAAGGCAAGTCTTTTTTTTTTAATTTAAAATAAGCATACACTATTCCTTCTAATATATTTCCAACATTTATTTATAATAAGCCATTATCATCTCAATATATCCATATAGTATCTTTATTTTGTAAATCAAAGTTTAGTAATTTGTTAGGATTATATTCCTTTTAATTTTGTAATCCAGAGTACTTTTCATTTACCCTTCACCTCGCTCCAAAGCATATTTAAATGTTCGACTTTAAAGGCTACATTGTATTACATGTCACTTTCGTATACCGGTACTTTTTTCATACAAATACTCGCAAAATGGAATCGTCAACCCCCACAACTATACTTAAGAACTTTGAAAACGCATTCTTTGAAGTAGTGTGTTTTTACAACGAGAATACTTACTATGTGATTATATTCTTACACATTTCAACATTTTTTAATATTTTCAGTTGTTGAGTGTTGTTTTCATGTAATATATATATATATATATATATATATATATACAGGCGTGCATTTTCAAGGTCCTTAAATATATAATTCCGTTACATATTTACATCATAGGTCAGCCACGATCTTGTTGTTATGCCGACAGCTGATTTATAATATTGTTAATGGATCTGGAGCCAAATAAGTTTTGTGTTTGAACCTGATCATGGCTTCCTTGGCTATTTATCTAATCTCTAAAATACCGCACGTTGTAAACTCCACCACGTATAAGATAAAGTCTATTCAGACAATAGCTAACCGAAGCAAGCGTAGGCTTCTATTTTCTGGAGAAATTACTTCAGATATTCTATCCGACTAAGAAGTCACCTTAAATATGAAGCTAACCTGAAACGCTGAAATTTCAAATTTATCAGCGATTTATTTTTACCATGTGCAATATAGACCCATCAAGTTAAATCTTATTGAGTATTGCTAACTTTAGAAAAAAAAACATTTTTATCCTTCTTGTATCCTAAGAAAATGCTCAATTATTTCATTTCTTAACACATACTTGTACACAAGAATAATGTAATGTACATTTTCATTTTACGAAATCTATTTTATAGCAACGTAGTTAGTGGAGACTCATTCCATAAAACTTAAGATGCACTAGAAAAAGTCCAGCGAAATCGCGGGAATGTCTTTTACTGTTGGGATTCGTCTAAACAGATATAAGTTATATCATGCCCAGTGCCCTATCACATAAATATACCAGCCTTAATGACGCTTGGCTGTGAAGCCAATGGTTTTGGGATCGATCCCCATGCACTGGGGTCGGGCACGGTCTCCGTGATGACTAATTTATAATTTCTTTCTGATGGTAATTCGTATTCCACCCCTGTACTTAGCGACATAGATGCGTGCTGAAGTTTAAGTACTGTCAGAGTCCCGGTAAAGAGTTGTGAGGTGAACTGGCTATCCTTAGCCTTTGATGGCATAAATGGCGTTAAATAATTCAAATACAATCAAATACATAAACCAAGCTTAACACAAAATGAAGAACACAAAATTAAAAATGACTTATTGTCACATGTTTAAATGTGTGTGTTTTTTGATTTCACAGCTGTAGCATTGGAATATAGAGCAGAATGGACTAATTAATGTAAATTTTCAATTGCTGTGAACAATCTATGTTCCCCACGAAGAACCAACTATATATACCAAACGGTGTTCCCCAGGAATGTTACTGTACTTAGAGTTATCATATTTCGATGATTTCACCAGAAATTATTGCAAACTACATGCAATTTTATTTATTTTATAAACACAAATAACACTACTACTTAATGTTACGGAATAACCTTAATACTCGGTATACATAGAGTTGTTTCTTAATACTCTGTATACATAGAGTTGTTTTCTTAATACTACTGTATACGTAGTGTTGTTTCTTAATACCGTTCGTAGTAATACCGTATAGTGTTGTTTCTTATACTGTAACTATGTTGTTCTATATAACGTAGTGTTGTTTCTTAATACTCTGTATATTGTAAGTAGGTTTGTTTCTTAATACTCTGTATACGTAGTGTTGTTTCTTAATACTCTGTATACGTAGTTGTTTTGTTTCTTAATACTCGGTATACATAGAGTTGTTTCTTGTTTCTTAATACTCGGTATACGTAGTGTTGTTTCTTAATACTCTGTATACGTAGAGTTGTTTCTTGTTTCTTAATACTCGGTATACATAGAGTTTTAATGTTTCATTGTTGTTCTTAATACTCGGTATACATAGAGTTGTTTCTTGTTTCTTAATACTCGGTATACGTAGTGTTGTTTCTTAATACTCTGTATACGTAGAGTTGTTTCTTGTTTCTTAATACTCGGTATACATAGAGTTGTTTCTTAATACTCGGTATACGTAGTGTTGTTTCTTAATACTCGGTATACATAGTGTTGTTTATTAATACTCGGTATACACAGTGTTGTTTCGTAACGGCGCCAAATCCTTCACAAAAATCAGCTAGTTCTTTTAAACATGCATGTTTGGCAACTTTATAAATATGGGAGGAGATATCCGCCAGTTTACATTTTTTCCTAATTGAGGTTTCATGATTCTTATTACAATTTACCATGCTTATCATATTTACAAAATGCATATTACAATTTCAAAATGCTTATTACAATCTTGAAATACATACTTAAAGGTATTAGCACCCTATTAGCCATATTCCATATCTTGTCACTGGACGGTAATATTTCTATGAAACTTTAACACTTTGAAGACATCCAGACATAAAAATGTTTCACCGGGAGTTTTTCCAAGTTTTATTAAATGCAATGGAGATAATCTGTATTTAAGTTAACATTGAAGTCTGGGAAATATATAATTTCTGTGAACATGAGAAACTGAATTGGATTTTTTCAGAAAACTCACGGTAGAAAGATGCATTATATGATTCTTTTTCAAATTTCATGAAAAAAAATCTTACTTTTACAGTAGAAAATTTGAAAAAGTTACTTTTTGTCTTCTGTCACATGTCATAACATGTCAGTTTGCCCCTACAACTTCCATTGTTTGACATTTTAAAAGTTAATACTGAAAGTTCTAACTGATTAAAACGAACGATATCAATATAATAAGTAAATAATAAGCCCATGAAAACTACGATATAGAATCTTGTAACATACTAACATTACCTTTTAAAGTGGAACTCGATCGTTAAAAGTGTATTTTTAAAGTAACAATTTTGAAACTGTTATAAGAATTTTGGTATTGTAATAAGAAATCTTAAAATGTAATAAGAGTTTTGAAAATGCATGCTGTATTATAGAATTCTCAGTTATAGAGAAAGGAATGAACTGGCGGATATTCCATCTATGGTGTGTATTCGTCGCAATATTCGATATATTCTATTTATACGCAATAAATATCATTTATTTTATATTCTAAATTTTGATCATGTATATGCAACATATATTAATTATATTCAATGTTTGGATATTTATATTGTTTTTTTTTCCTTTTGTATTCTATTTTGTTTATTTATATATTTTTGTTGTTGTTGTTTTTGTTGTTGTTGTTCATTTATATTCTACTTTGTTCATTTATATTCTATATTTTTGATATAAGTTATATTTCGATTATTTATATTCCACTTTTTCATTCAAATGCTACATTTTCTATTCGTATGGTATCAAAAGTTCATGTATACTAG
>CM037784.1:48662618-48712618 GCA_021229015.1 Solen grandis | reverse complement strand
TTTTGTCAGATAAATGAAACATTACAAGACTGATAAGTACTGAACCTAGTTGAACATTACTGTCTGACATGGTAACAGAAACTGTGACAAAGTGGTATCTGGGGGTATTCATCATCTTCAATGTTTTTACTGGGTATATATATATATATTAATATAGTTGCTGCTTTGTCTGTCCGACCCCTCCATTTGTTCATCTGTCATAATTTTGTCCGGAGCATAACCCAAAAACTATAAGAGGTATCAGTATGAAACTTGATAGGTAGATCTCAATAAGGAGAAGTTTAGTGTACATGGAACAAAAATCTGTTTTACATAAGTTTGGAGTTATTGCCCTTTGATATTTTTCATACTTAAATTTTGTCCAGAGCTCATATAGTATAATAAAGTACCCATCAAGTGACAAAGCACAGTTCTGTGAGCATCCACCTGTTCTACCGGCTCTTCTCTTGTTTCTGTAGAGCTCATCAAATAAATATAAGGTTGGTGCAAATTTTTATGGGAGATAAAGGACCTAATGAGTTCATACAAGTTTTATCATTTGATTTCCTTGTAGTTAATTGATTACCTTGAAGTGCAATCATTTACCAGCAACCATGACCTTTATCAGTGGGCTGCCTATAATAATCGATTCGTATTAATATCTCATATCTTAAATTCATTAATAACAACCTGATAGTTGATAGAACAGCCTGATTTATAATTTTTTGCATGTTTGATTTTGCGTTCCAGCTAAAGATGCTCCAGCCTCCAGCAGTAGTATACCCAGGTTTGCTGCCTTCCTGAAGAAGAGGAATGAAGCCAAACCAATTACTCCAGGTAATGATACTGGTAACTGATAGATTATGTGAACACCTTTTAACTGTATACATTGGCAGATGGGGCACATTTTTTCCCTCAGGTAATTTAGGTTTATAGAGTGGGGCGTGCCTTATATTTATATACATATTTTCAGGGGTTTTTTTCTCCACTGAGAAGTGAAATAACCAATATACAATCTCCTAAAATAGATATTTTCTGAAAGCCAATTAATGCGATAATATGCCATAAAGTTTATAGGAAACCATAATTTATTGCATGTTTGCTATCATTATTATTAGTTTTATTTACATGTCATAAAATTATCGGTATTGTTATATTAAGAAGGGGTAGGGTAAAAGTGACACATTCTCATAACATGGCAATATGTAGGATAATAATAGTAATAGTTGGATATCTAATAAGAACAAAAGCAATAACCTGGTATTGATTAAACAATACCAGGTTATTGCTTTTATTCTTATTAGTTATCCTACTGGTAAATTTTATGATAAAGTTATTGCCAGAAAGTGAAACAATGTTTATGGAATCATTTTTGTACAAATAAGTTTATTTTATGGGACTTCATGATGTACAGGAGAAACTTGACATGTGGCAATTGTTACACAATGTCTGTTAGTTTGGAGAATTTTGACAGGTGACATTGGACTACATTGCAGAGGACACGGCAGAGTTATGCCATACTATGAGAATTTGTCACCTTTACCCACCCGTCCTTAATATAATAATCTACCGATAATTTTATGACATGTAAATAAAAGGTTCACTGTATGATCAGCCACGAAGACGTACAGGTAGCTTTCAGTCTGTCAAATGTCCAACTGCAGGATTTCAAAACAGTAGTTTGCCTTATGTGATTAGAGCACAACATGCTCTAGGTGAGCTACTAGGATCACTCTGTGTCTGTTGTCAACAATTTCCTTTAAACAACATCTCCTCTGAAACCACTGAACAGAATTTGATTAAACTTGGCAGGGATAATCCTTGGATGAACCTCCACAAAAGTTGCTAAAATAAACTTGATCCATGTAGAACTCTGGTTGCTATGGTATTGGAAAGAAAAAAAACACTTTAAAAATCATCTCCTCTGAAATCAATGGTCAGAATTTAATTTCCTTTAGCACAAATGGTCACCTCATGAATGTCTACCATAATTGCTAAAATTAAGTTGATCCCTTGAAAAATGAGACCCCTTGGGGGGGGGGCTAATTTCCTTATATACACTCTATATAGAAAATTTAAAAATTATTTTTCTTTGAAGCCAATGGTCAAAATTTAATTTCTTTGCCACAAATGGTCACCTCATGAATGTCTACCATAATAGCTAAAATGAAGTTTATCCCTTTAAAAAATGTAGACCCTAGGGGGTCAGCTTGTTTCCTTATATACTGACCTATATAAAATTTCAAAATTCTTCTTCCATGAAACTAGTGGTCAGAACTTAATTTCATTATGCAGAAATGGTCACCCCATGATTGTCTACCAAAATTGCTAAAATAAAGTTGATCCCTTGAAAGATGAGGCCCCTAGGGGGTTGTAGTTTCCTTATAGAAACAACCTTTTGTTTGTTTGTTTTTGTTAACATAATACTATATCAGAAGAAACAACAACTATGTAAGGTATGTAATGAACTTCTCTGTAGGCTTAGGTATATAGATTTCTCTGTTGAGTGTTGGAAGTGCCTAACTTATGTTTGAAGAAATTTGTGCAATAATTGACTAAGTTGCCCATGGTCTTCTACTGTCATTTTCCCTAAGAAATATGTCCTGCTAATGGTTGGCTAGTAATTCTTATTAAGTCTGTTTAGAAATTTTGAAATTGTACTTTTTTATCAGGAAGTTTCATCAAGGTTAAACTGAATTGTCTAATGAAGTTATGGTACTCTGGTGAGCGTTCTATGGCCATTATGGCCCTCTTGTTGTTGTTTTTTAGCACACCTGAGCACATGTGCTCAGGATGAGCTATTAGGATCGATGAATGTCTGTCCGTCCTTTGTCCACAATTAGTTTGTTTGCACTTTAGCACCTTCATTTCTTAAGCAATCATCTTCACAATTTATAACAATGTTTATAGCCATAATCTTTCGGCGAGTTTAGATTATTGCTGGTATCAGCCAATTTGGATAGGAGTTATGGCCTTTTTAAAATTAAAAATTGGCAGATTTCACTTTGTTTACACTTTAGAATCTTCACATCTTAAGCAGTCATTATCAAACTATAAAATAATGTTAATAGCCATACTCTCTAGGCCAAGTTCGACTATGGCTAATATCGGATAATTAGGTCAGGAGTTATGGCCCTTTAATTAATAAAAATGCCAGATTTTTACACTCTAGAGTCTTTTCGTCATTTCATCGACAATGTTTAAAGCCATAATCTCTCAGTCAAGTTTGACTTCAAATTTTGACCACAGGTACTGTTTGGGTTGAAGTATTGAATTGATCACATGGATTATATATTCAGTGCAACTATGTTATAATTTAGTAACTTGTACAGGTAATAAAGGCAGTTTTTCTCAGTTGAGCAACTTCAGGGCCATCTTGGCCCTCTTGTTTAAATAAGTTACCTTGAAAATTAAGGTGTGCCTTATACAATGCTGCGCCTAATAATTCTTACTATAGATTAAGTGATATAAATATTGTTTTGTTTAGTTCCTTGTCTTTAGCTCTCTGTCCCACTAACTGACGCACAGACACTTAACCCTTTCCCTCATAGAGGACACCATGAAAAGACCTATGCGAACAGCATAAAACCAGATCAGCCTGCGAGTAACTCGCAGGCTATCAGGTTTTATGCTGTTCGCTGCTCCTCAGTGGTCTGGAAATGAGGATTTTATAATTAAATTTGGTAAGGTTTAACGTGGTTTTCTGCAGATCAGGCTTTATGTGGTACCTATTGAGTGCGTCAAAATGAGTCTATATGAGGGAAAGGGTTAAACAGGGACTGTCTCACCTGTTTCAGAGAACACTCTTGTTAATATTATACATGTACATCTGTCAGGAAACAAGGATTGGAGTAAGATTCATGAGAAGAACTTCAGCAAGTTTGACTCAATTGATGTCTACCTGGAGAAGAAAAGGAAGAGGGCAGAGGAGATCAGTGCTTCGGTGAAGAAAGCCAAAAACATTTTGGAGGAGGTTAACACAGTAGTGGGCAAACTGAAATCCCACAAGACTCCACAGACACCACAGGGGACAGAGAACAAGGTAGGCAACTTGTTGAGTGTCTTCATGCCTTTGCTTTATGAAATATTTGGAATTGAAATTTTTTCATACACTTAAAAATTCTCAAGCTCTGGTTGGTTGGTTGGTTGGTTGGTTGGTCTGTTGGAATCTTCTTGTCCAGAACATAACTTGAAAACTATTCAAGGTATTGACTTGAAACTTAAAATACAGACAGATGGTGACCAGGAGAAGTACAGTGTCCTAGAACAGTAACTCTACCTGATCCAATTTTGAATTATCTCCATTTGTTCTGCCCCTTTCAAAGAAGAGGGGGCATATTGTTTTGCAAATGTCAGTTTGTCTGTTAGTTGTCCGTCAGTAGACCACTTCGCTTCAGATCAATAACTGGAGAATGCTTTGGACCCACATTCCTCAAACTTCGTAGGTGATTGATCATGACTAGTAGATGACCCTTATTGATTTTGGGGTCACTTGGTCAAATGTCAAGGTCAGTGTCGAATGTGAAAATCATTTCTGATCAATAACCAGAGAACACTTGGGCCTACATTCCTCAAACTTCAAGGGGTGATTGGTCATGACTAGTAGATGACCCCTATTGATTTTTAGGTCATTTGGTCCAAGGTCAAGGTCACTGACCTTGCATTTGAAAATTGTTTCTGATCAATAACCGTGCATTCGGGGTCTTCCTCCACCTGTAATTAGCTGGACATCACTATATATGACTGAAATACTGTCAAAGTGACGATAAACCCAAATAGTCAATGGGCACACATTCCTCAAACTTCATTGGGTGATTGGTCTAGACTAGAAGATGACCCCTATTGATTTTGAGGTCACTTGGTCAAAGGTTAAGGTCACAGTGACTGCGATGGGAGGGGGGGGGGGCATATGTGTCATTCTGACAACTCTTGTTTAATTCTTTATTTCTTGTTTGGAACATAACTTGAAAATTATACAAGGTATTGACTTGAAACTTAAAGTATAGACTGATGGCAACTAGGAGAAGTGCAGTGTCCAAGAACTGTAACTCTACACTTTTAAACTACTGTGCCAAACAACCATAACTCTTTATATTCTCTTTAAATATAGACTTTACTTACCTATTTACTTATTTACTATCATAACCAATATACAATGTATGTGCTCCACCTGGAGTCTGTTTTTTCCTGTATCAAAGGGTTTTGCAGGGGTATAAATAACCTTCAGTGATAGTTATAGTATTTTGTACACATGTTTATCACAATAAAGTGAAGGTCAGTTTGATTTTGAGAAAATCTGTAAATTTTCACACAGTTACTGCCCCTTTAACTTCGAATTTGCAAGAAAACACCTTGTCCACACTTAAGGAATATTTGAATTATTTTTGGTACACATGTTTTTCTCAATTAGATGGAGGCCAAGTTTGATTTTGGGCAAAATCTGTAAATACAATTATGGTCCCTTTTCGACATAGAATTTGGGAAAAAATAAAATAATCTGTAAATTTTCAACTCAGTTATGGCCCCTTTTTCAACCTACAATTTGCAGAAAAACACCTTGTCTGGGAGATAACCCAAACAAGTTGACAGATTTAAAAAAAACTAGATTTCATTCGTTGATACGAATGATAGGACTTTCTGCTACATTTGTTAAACACTAAAAAGCTAAAAAAGTAAAAGGATATGAAATTCCAGCCTTTAACTTGCTTTTGTATGGCCATAACTTAAATAAACTTTGAAAAATATAACCGTTTAACTTGGAGGATATGGCAAAAGTAACTGAAAATCATTTTTTTATATCGATTTATTTAACTTGGACTATTTTTATAATCTATGTTACAAATCAAATTTATTTAAAATGCTTACAATTCGAATTTCATCCTGTAATAATTGCCGAAGACCGCGTAAAAGCTTGTGTAGACAGCGTCAAATTTGATGTCATGTGACGTCATAGGCATAAGAAAATCAATGAAATGAAATATTAAGTATCTTGAAGATATCAAGTAATTTTTTCATGCTCCTTACAACTTTGCAACATATAGAAATTAACGCGTAGATATATTAACATTCTTTTTGACCTTATGACGTCAAATGACGTTAATCCTCAAAGAATATGAATAAGTCTCAAAGACTAATATTCAGTCCAAATATCAACTTTCTAAATCATCTGGAAGCGATTTTATATGTATTTGAAATTTGACGTCAATGGTTCGAAACTTGGATTCGCCATAGAACCATTGCTTTTTCGAATTTGTAAAAAGGGACCCGGGATACACATATACAGCGTTACATATACATTCTGTGAAATTTTGAGGAAAATCGGTCCAAAAATAATAACTGTACACCGCGTAAAACCTTTTTGTCCTGACGTCAAATCTTACGTGATATAACGTACCATTAATATGAATTACATTGCATTCTAAAGCACATGGATTGATGTACATACCATTAGATTTCCATGGTTCTGGGAAGTAAACAACATATTTAAATTAACGCGTATATATCGGAAATTATTTTTGACCTTATGACGTCATGTGACGTTCATCTTCATAGAATGTAAAGCACTCTTGGAGACTTATATACTATCCAAATATAATATTATATTTCTAACTCATCTGGAAACGATTTTATACGTATTTGAAATTTGACGTCAATGGTTCAAATTTTGGATCCACCATAAAACCTTTGCATTTTCGAATTTGGAAAAACGGACACCGGAATGTACAACTAGACTTTCACATACACATTCTGTGAAATATTAATGAAAATCGGCCCAGATATAATGGCTGTAGACCGCGTACAAGCATTTTTAGACGACGTCAAGTTTGACGTCAAAACACTTCATAGTCAAAGGAAAATTATTGAAATGAAAACAGTTCTATCTGAAGCATATGCTATTAAATTTTCAAGGTGCTCGGACGTAAATAACATACAAAAATTAACACATAAAAATTAGAAATTACCTTTCACCTCATGACGTCATATGATGTCAAATGACGTTCATCTTCAGAGAATGTAAAGTAATCCTTGAGATTTATATTCTGTCCAAATATTATCTTTCTAGCTCATTTGTAAGCGATTTTATACGCATTTTAAATTTGACGTCAATGGTTCGAATCTTGGATTCGCCATAGAACTATTGCCTTTTCGAATTTTGAAAAACGGACACCGGAAGGCACAACTAGATCCTAACATACACATTCTGTGAAATATTGATGAAAATCGGTCCAGAAATAATGGCTGTAGACCGCGTACAAACTTTTTCACCTGACGTCAAATCTGACGTTATGTGACGTCATATAAATATGATATTCATTGCATCCGGAAGCTCATGGTTTGAAATATATGCCATAAAATTTTCATTGTTCT
The DNA here is from genome assembly GCA_021229015.1 of Solen grandis. Lineage (NCBI taxonomy): Eukaryota > Metazoa > Mollusca > Bivalvia > Adapedonta > Solenidae > Solen > Solen grandis. The sequence continues at coordinate 48,705,271 of CM037784.1, read as the reverse complement.
GAGTCAATGGCAACATATCGAAATTAACACAAATATAAGAGGAAGAAAAAAAGAATAATAAGAAGAAGAATAATAAAAAACAGTACAAACCCAATAGGACTTTCTGCCGAAAGGGCAGAAAGTCCTAATAATTGGTATACATGTTTATCCCAATAAAATGGAGTTCAAGTTTGATATTGGGCAAAATCCATAAATTCTAAACATGGTATAATGGGCCCCTTTTTGACTTTGAATTTGCAAAAACACCTTGTCCATGCAATAACTCCCAAACCGGTTGACATATTTAAGTAGTGTTTCTTCCACATATTCATCATGATAAGATGAGGGTCATGTTTGATTTTTAGCAAAATCCATAAATCTTTTAAACATGTGTTTATTTTTGTTTCATTTTATAATTATACCCCCGAAACAAAGTTTGGGGGGGTATATAGGAGTCACCCGGTGGTCGGTCGGTTGGTCGGTCGGTCGGTCCAGCGGTCCGTTGCATTTTCCTTGTCCGGAGCATAACTTGAAAACCACAAGTTGGAATTCAATACAACTTCATGCAATGATCAAGCACATGGAGAGGAAGTGCAGTGCACAAGAACCATAACTCCATCTTGACTTATTACAGAGTTATTGCCCTTTGTTACTTTTCCTTGTCCGGAGCATAACTTGAAAAGTACAAGTTTGATTTCAAAACAATTTCATACAATGGTCAACCACAATATGAGGAAGTGCAGTGCACAAGAACCATAACTCTATCTAGAGTAATTACAGAGTTATTGCCCTTTGTATTTTTTCCTTGTCCGGAGTATAACTTGTAAAGTACTGATTGGATTTCAAAACAATTTCATACAATGGTCAAGCACAATATGAGGAAGTGCAGTGCACAAGAACCATAACTTATCTAAGAATTACAGAGTTATTCCCTTGTTACTTTTCCTTGTCCAGAGTATAACTTGTAAACTACTGGTTGGATTTCAAAACAATTTCATACAATGGTCAACCACAATATGAGGAAGTGCAGTGCACAAGAACCATAACTCTATCTAGAGTAATTACAGAGTTATTTCCCTTTGTTACTTTTCCTTGTTTTTCCTGTCCTGAACATAACTCGAATATTATACATGGTATATACTTGAAACTTAAAATGTAAACAGATGGCGACTAGGAGAAGTGCAGTGTCCAAGAACTGTTACCTTATATTTTTAAACTACTGTGACAAACAACCATTTTTGACTCTCTATCAACTTTAAATAAAAACTTTACTTACTTATTACTATCACAACCAATATACTATGTATACAGGTTCTTATCTATGGTCTGCCTGAAGTCTGGCTTCTCCTGCATTAAAGTATTTTGCGGGGGTATTAATCACCTTCAGTGATAGCTCTAGTTAAATTTGTAGTAAAATGTCTCTATTGCTTTCCTTGTGTGTCATTTTTTAGCTCGACTATTCGTAGAATATGAGAGCTATTGTAGTCACCCTGGCGTTGGCGTTGCAGCTTTTGGTTAAAGTTTTGCGTGCAAGTTACTATCAACCTTATATCTCAATAACCATTTATGGTATTGACTTGAAAGTTTATAAATATGTTCAGGGGCATCAGACAACCAAGGTAGATAACTCTTGACTGAATTTAATATGAATTATGGCCCCTTTTTAACTTAGAAATTTTGGTTAAAGTTTTGCATGCAATAGAAAATTTGGTTAAAGTTTTGCGTGCAAGCTACTATCTAGTTTGTATCTCAATAACCATTCATGGTATTGACTTGAAAGTTTACAAATAACTCTTGATGGAATATATTACAAATTATGGCCCCTTTTTAACTTAGAAATTTTGGTTAAAGTTTTGCATGCAAGATACTCTCATGCTTATATCTCAGTATCAAGCATGCGATTGATTTGAAACATCTTAAATATGTTTAGGGGTATCATATTTTCATGGTAGATAACTCTTGATAGAATTTGTTACAAATTATTCCCTTTTAACTTAGAAATTTTGGTTAAAGTTTTGCATGCAAGGTACTTTTATGCTAATATCTCAGTATCCAGGTATGGGATTGAATTGAGACATCTTTAATACATTTAGGGGTATCATACATTCATGGTAGATAACTCTTAATGGAATATGTTACAAATTATTGCCCTTTTTAACTTAGAAATTTTGGTTAAAGTTTTGCATGCAAGTTAATTTCATGCTTATATCTCAGTATCCATGCATGGGATTGATTTGAAACATCTTTAATATGCTTAGGGGTATCATACTATCAAGGTTGATAACTTTTGATGGAATATATTACAAGTTATGGCCCCTTTTTTAACTTAGACATTTTGGTTAAAGTTTTGCATGCAAGGTACTTTCATCTTTTATTCAGAGTCCAGGCAGGAAACTACAAAGGGGAATAAATTAAAAATTATGACCCCCTTTTAACTTAGAATTATGGTTAAATTTTTGCATTCAAGCTACTATCCAGCTTATATCTAAGAAATTGCTTGTGGAATTGACTAGAAAGTTAAGGTGTGTCTTCAAGGGCATCAGAAAACAGGAGGATAACTTTTGGACTGATGCAAATTATGGCCCTTTTCTAACATGGATTTTTGGTTTAAGTTTTGCATGCAGTGTTTTTGTGCTTATGTCTGAGTAACTAGGCATGGGATTGATTTTAGACATCATAAATATATTAAGGGGTATCAGACTATCAAGGTATATCATTAGGACTTTCTGCCTAAAGCAGAAAGTCCTATTGGGTTTGTACTGTTTATTCTTCTTCTTCTTATTATTATTATTCTTTTTTTCTTCCTAACTAAACGCTTATTTTTCTATGTTGCAATACTCCCAGGACGATGAAATTTTTATGACTTATTAGCCACGTGAGGAAATTTTGATTTCTATGATTTTCATATGCCTATGACGTCATATGACGTCACATTTGAAATATGCTACAAAAGTTTGTACGCGGTCTACAGCCATTGTTTGTGAACCGATTTTCATCAAATTTTCACAGATTGTGTATATTAAGTTCTAGTTGTGCATCCCGGTGTCCGTTTTTCAAAATTCGAAAAGTCCATGGTTCTATAGCGAATCCAAGATTCGAACCAAGGTCGTAAATTTTTAAATGCTTATAAAATCTGTCCTATTTAAGAAAGAAAGTTGATATTTAGTCAGTATATAGGTCTCTAGAAGTTTTAAACATTTTGTGAAAATATATGTCATATGACGTCACGTGACGTCATTATATGATAATGTATTTCTAATATTAACAAGAATATTTCTATATGTTGAAATTGTCGAAAGGCAATGAAAATTTAAAGACACATGCTTCAAACGTTGAAATTTTGATTTCTATGATTTTCATATGCCTATGACGTCATATGACGTCACACTGGAAATATGCAACAAAACTTTGTACGCGGTCTACAGCCATTGTTTATGAACCGATTTTCATCAAATTTTCACAGAATGTGTATATTAAGTTCTAGTTGTGCATCCCGGTGTCCACTTGTCAAAATTCGAAAAGTCCAAGGTTCTATAGCGATTCCAAGATTCGAACCAAGGTCGTAAATTTTCAAATTCTTATAAAATCGGTCCTATTTGAGATAGAAAGATGATATTGGGTCAGTATATAGGTCTCTAAGAGTCTTAAACATTTTGTGAAAATAAATGTCATATGACGTCACGTGACGTCATTATATGATAATGAATTTCTAATTCTAACAAGATTATTTCTATATCTTGAAATTTTCGAAGGGCAATGAAAAATTAATGCCGCATGCTTCAGATGCTGTAATTTCGATTTCAAAGATTTTCAGAAGCCTATGACGTCATATGACGTCACATTTGAAACTGACTACGAAAGTTTGTACACGGTCCAGAGCCATTATTAATGGGCCGATTTTCATCAAATTTTCACAGAATGTGTATATTAAGTTCTAGTTGTGCATCTCGGTGTCCGTTTTTCAAAATGCGAAAAGTCCATGGTTCTATAGCGATTCCAAGATTCGAACCAAGGACTTCAATTTTTAAATGCTTATGAAAACTGTCCTACTTGAGATAGAAAGTTGAAATTTTGTCAGTTAGTAGGTCTCTGGGAGTCTTAACAATTATGTGAAAATAAACGTCATATGACGTCACGTGACGTTATTTTTTATTATTATTATTCTTTTCTTCTTCCTAACTAAACGCTTATTTTAATATGTTGCAATAGTCCTAGGACGATGAAATTTTTATGAGTTATTAGTCACGTGAGGAAATTTTGATTTCAATGATTGTCATCACCCTATGACGTCACATGACGTCACAGCTAAAAATAGTGAAAAATGGTGTTCGCGCTCTACAGCCGTCATTTATGGTCGGATTTTCTTCAAATTTTCACAGATGGTACATCTTGAAACTAAGGTGTACATATCCTGTCAGCTAACCGAAATTCCGTAAGACCGAAGTTCTGTGGCTTAAATAAGATTCGAACATAGGACCGAAAATTTCATTTTAGGATTAAAGAGCTTCAGGATGAAATAGAAAGTTGAAACTTACAGAGTTTGTAGTTCTGCAGAATTTCTTAATATATTTTGAGTCGTGACGTCATATGACGTCATGTGACGTCATAAGCATACATCTTAATTATCATTTAAAGGCAATGATTTCGACATGATGCCAGTTCTTCAGAATAATGAAAATTTCAGAGTTATGACAGAAATGGATGCGCTTTTGAAAAAAAGCATCTGCACCCTATGACATCATGTGACGTCAGAGCTAAAAATAGTGAAAAATGGTGTTCACGCTCTACAGCCGCCATTTATGGTAGAATTTTCTTCAAATTTTTACAGATGGTATATCTTGAAACTAAGATGTGTATAACCTTTCAGCTAATCGAAATTCCGAAAGACCGATGTTCTGTGGCTTAAATAAGATTCGAACATAGGACCGAAAATTTCATTTTAGGATTAAAGAGCTTCAGAATGAGATAGAAAGTTGAAACTTACACAGTTTGCAGTTCTGCAGAATTTCTACAAATATTTTGAGTCCTGACGTCATGTGACGTCATAAGCATACTTCTTAATTTTTATTTTAGGACAATGATTTCGACATGATCAGGGCTGTACAAAAATTTTTTTTAGCCACTTGTCCAGGACAAGTGACTTTCAGAATGCCACTTGTCCTGCAAAGATACTCACTTGTCCCACTTTTCTGCGCAACGCGTTTAACATACTGTCCACATATGTTGTTACCACTGATTACTCAGCTGTGTTACTTCAATACTTTTGAATGCTGAATGATGATAACCAAATGCTTTAGAATAGAGAAACAAGATAGTTATGATCTCTATTTTTATTAATTTGTATTTCAATCATTTATAAACATACATAAGCACACAACAACAGTTTTTGTGATAAATAAATACTTTCAAATTAATTCAAAACACAGCACATTCGAATGATAAATAGATGACATTCACATGATAAATTGATAACATGTAGCACATTTATAAATAAGATATCAGTTTTTAAACACACACACACACCAGAAGTTTGTTCACCCTTTTGTGAATGGGGCCAGGCCCCTTAGAATTGTTAAAGATAATATAATGAAACTGCTGAATTGTGAGTTTTAGACTGATTTTTGTGGGGGGAAAAATACCATACTTTTGGCAATTGTGAATGGGGCCATATCAAGTCCCATTTGTGGCACAATTCTAAACACAACAATCACATTCAAATGATAAATAGATGTCATTCACATGATAAATGGATAACTAACATTTAGCACATTTATAAATAAGATATCAGTTTTTAAACACACACACACCAGTATTTGTTTTTCACCCTTTTGTGAATGGGCCAGGGCCCTTAGAAGTGTTAAAAGTCCCATTTGGGGCACATAAAAATTGCACACATACAACACACACATAACCGGTTTTCTAATTCATTGATTTACCTTGTCACTCACTACACTTCACTTCACTGTCCTAAATGACGACCACCCTTGCCACAACTCATCCAGTGAGCTATAGCCTTGTCCGGACTGAAGTTGGCTAGTGAAGGTCCGAGCTGCTTCACTGTCATCAGCATCTGAAGGTCTCCTGTGTCATGGTGTTCCTGGTGTGAGTTTTTATTAGTTTCATACAGGAGAACCCCCTCTCACACTCTGCTGTCGACGGACTGACCACCAGCATCAGTTTAATGAGTTTTTCAAAGTGACTGGATTGAGACGCTCTGAGAAGCCGTGAGTAAACTTCTGGCATTGATTCCTGGGAATACTGCATGTTTCTCATATTCACTTTAACCTGTGCGTATTCTGTCAATATTGGTTCATGCGTTTCAGGGGGGAAGATGGTCGGCATGTGGTTTAGGAGGATCTTCATGTCTTCCTTGCCATATCGGGCCAGCTGGACTCTCTCACTTGGTACAGTTCTGTAATCAAGGGCCCTAAACGACCTAATTGGACTCTCATTGAAGTTCTGGAATCTGAAAATAGACATTCAGATATGCATATAACTTCTAGTTAACTTGCTTAAACACCTGATTAAATTTTCAACACCATATCACTCTCAGAAGGTAGCACTTGTTCAGAGCTCTGGTACTTGTAGATTCTAGTATAATTTGTATACCTGCTTTATTCCACTGATGTGCACCAAGTCAACATCAAGAATCTCTGCTACGGCCTTGACTTCTCGGCGGCGTTTTGGGCTGTAGTGGTAGAACATGAAGATTCCCTTGATGACATCATCAAACTTCCTCATATATGAATCACCCTTCACGCTGTCAAGGGCACCAAGTTCAAGTTTGTGGGCTACACAGTGCATTGGCAGTACCCACGGAGCATCTTTAAGGATCAGTCCCATAGTCCCATTCTTTTTCCCTTGCATCACACTGGCACCATCAAAGTTAGCACAGACAAGGGTTGGTGAATCAGAACCTACACTGGATATTTGATCAAAACCTAGTCCTACTTTTCCTAACGCACTTTCAATTCCACTCTTCACGCCCTTAGCATCTGATGTTCCGAGGTTTTCTATCGATATAAAGTGGGTTTTCACAGTGGCATCTGCTACATAACGAATATAAACTACCTCCTGTTCCACAATGGACACATCAGTGCTACCATCTGCTAGAATGGACACATAGGGGCTTGAGAGGATTTCTTGCTGAATTTCATCCTGAAGAGTTTGGGCTATTGAACTGATGAATTCCCTGGCACGAGTCTTGTTTTGATAACTGTCGCCCAGTTTCAGACCATTCTTCGTCATTAGTTCACACATTATTTCCATGTCTGAGAATGGCTTGTTGTAGATGGCGAGGGTGTATGCTGTGTTAAATAGCATTCTCATTTTCTCCATTTCTTTCTCACCGATGTTTATTAGAGCTTTCCCTATGGCTGTCTCTCTTGGTGGCACAGGATGGTCAGATATGTGGTGGGCTTCTTTTTCACGATGGAACTGTGTTAGGCAGCTTCTGTGTGGAGCGCTTGACTCATGGGATCGGATGGCTTCAATCCGGAACTTATCTGTTCCTGTTACAAACACTGGCTGTTGACCTGGATTCGTAGTGGCAAGCTTTGGATATTCCTTACACACATTGCAATACATCATGTTTTCTTCTTTGTTGAAAAACAGCCATGTGTATGTATCCTGCCAGTGCTGTTGGAACTTTCTTTCTCTTTTTTGGTTGTCATACTTCTTGTTTTTTTCACTGACAGTGTCATTTATCTTTGACTTTTTAGGTGTGAGACTAGTTTGCTCTTCTGCTTTTCGTTTAGTCGGCATACCCAGCTTGTTGAAATATATCAGCAAGCTCATTTTTACAGTTCTTTTTCTTACAGAAGTGTTTACAGAAATAAAGTACAAATACGAAAAGTGGGTCATTTTATACAATTCTGTATAGTAATACTCAAAACGGCAAGGTGTTAACAATAATTTACTCGATGAATAACATGCAAACTGGATCTATCAATTAAGACTAATTAAAATAGGGGCCAAAAAATAATTACCTTGATGCGCCATCCCCTGATTGAATGTGTGAAAATTCAACAGGTGCAAACTTCTGCTCGCCGGCAATCAGCTAATTATTGTCAAAACACTAGATCTATTTAAAATCGATGATCCGTAGAAGACGCGAGATGGTAATCTTTACAATGGATAATTGACAAGATGATCAAAAATCTATTGAACGTGTGTTTGTTACGGTTTTGCTCAACTTTATTAAAACAATATCGCAAGGCTAAGACGATTTTCTGGAAATTTACTTTCACTTTTGCATATGCAGACTGTGTTACCGTTTTTACCCATGTGCGTCGATTCGAATTTAACAAAAAATCTAACCAGTCCAAAATTAGACTGTTTCACTCTTTGCAGCAGTTATTATAGTGATTTGTCGAACAAAAAATAATACCAGTCTACTCAAGTGGCACAAACGCTTTAAACCGTCTGTATTCATTTCTTTTTTCGCATTTGAAGCAAAGAAAAGAATTCACACTCTTTCATTTTTATATAAATACAGGTATTTTCATTGCGTGATTAAAAAAAAGCAGAGATGTCCTGGCGTGGACGAAAAATTGCCCGCGGTGCTCAGGTCACAAGCTACGGTGTTGTCAACACTGGCGCGTGTCAAGAAATACTCCCTGCGACGCGTCAAGTAGTCTGCATGATGTCATGCTGAGTGTTATCAGACAACTGCTGAGTAAATGGGTAGAAATAGGGGACGCGGATTTTCGCAAAATGCCACTTGTCCGGGACTAAAATTTTTCAATGAGTGACTTGCCCGGCGCAATTTACGACTTGTCCCGGACGTCGGGCTATGGGATTTGTACAGCCCTGATGATGCCAGTTGTTCAGAATAATTAAAATTTCAGAGTTATGACAGTAAAGTATACTCTTTTGAGCAAAAAAAATTTCAGCACCATATGACGTCATGTGACGTTAGAGCTAAAAATAGTGAAAAATGGTGTTCACGCTCTACAGCCGCCATTTATGGTCGGATTTTCTTCATATTTTCACAGATGGTACACCTTGAAACTAAGGTGTGCACATCCTGCCAGCTAACCGAAATTCCGAAAAACCGAAGTTCTGTTGCTGAAATAAGATTCGAACATAGGACCAAAAATTTCATTTTAGGATTGAAGAGCTTCAGGATGAGATAGAAAGTTGAAACTTACACAGTTTGCAGTTCTGCAGCATTCTACAAATATTTTGAATCGTGACGTCATTGGACGTCATAAGCATACCACTTAATTTTAATTTGGGGCAATGATTTCGACATGATGCTAGTTGTTCAGAATAATGAAAATATCAGAGTTATTGCAGTAAAGTATGCGCTTTTGAGCAACAGCATTTTCAGCACCCTATGACGTCACCTGACGTCACAGCTAAAATAGTGAAAAATGGTATTCGCGCTCTACAGCCGCCATTTGTGATCAGATTTTCTTCAAATTTTTACAGATGGTACATCTTGAAACTAAGTTGTGAATATTTTGTCAGCTAACCTTAATTCCGAAAAACCGAAGTATTGTGGCTGAAGCAAGATTCGAACATAGGACCTTTAAACTAGAAATTAAGTTTGCAGTCATGTCCTGACGTCATATAACATCATGTTACGTCACAGACTAATACTAAGTTCTTATCATTTGCACTAATTTCGGAATATAATGTCAATTCTTTAGCATGAACATGAAATACTACCAGAGGTGAATCATTACATGAAACTTCTATTTCCTACTTTTTGCATTAACACAGCTTGCAGAAAGTCCTATCATTCGTTTTCACGAATGACATCTAGTTTTTTACTATTACTATGAAGGGCAAGAATTTAAATAGATTTCATTTGATTTACCAACAAGCATTTTGAATAGTCGAGCGTGCTGTCCTCTGACAGCTCTTGATTAAAAATCAAAATACTTTTTTGTCTGGGGAATTTTTAGGTTGAATTGGGGGGGGGGGGGGGGGGGGAGTATACTTTTTTATGAAGGGAATGGGGCCGGATATCGGCCCCAAAATCGGCATTAAAAAAGGCCTGCTGCTGTATACAGGCAAGACAGGGTTCGTCGTGTAATGACTAAATGAGTATATGGATGAATATTTTTAAGATTTAAACAGATTGATACTTTTAGAAGAGATGATAATGCGTTGGTTGTATTTAATCAGTTGTATTTAATTTTTAATCAGTCGAGTGGTGTATTGTTTAGTAAAAATATAGTATATAAATTGTTTAGTAAAAGTAAAAAAAGCTCTCCTAGATTTACCGACAGGATGTATACCATCTCATTTCAGAGACCCAGAACGTCATATGTAAACAAGACCACGCCCTTTAAGCCTATGGTGCTAAGTACAAGCCAAATGAACTTGAATTTTGGAGCAATGCAGGCCCCAAAAACACTTCCACACAAATCACCAAAATCTGTTTTGGGTTCAGCAGTGAAGAAGAGCATTAACATGGCTTCTCGCAAGTCTACGGGGGCAGTGCAACCTAGAAAATCTACAGGTGATTGGATTTTTCAACTCGTAGTGTTAAAATCCACCAGGTGGATAAACTTTATTTAACCAATTGAGTTTTTTTCTTTACTTTCATTACTTATTGAGTATTCGTAAACATAATTGAGTAATTATTGTTGGATTACCATCTCTCGAACCCCACTTCCTCTCAACCCCTTGGGTGAAAAATGCTTCTTTTACAAGGCAACAAATTATTTTAAAATCATTTGACAAAAATTATTTTAAAATCATTTGACAAAAATTATTTTAAAATCATATGACAAAAAAATATAATGAATGTAAATATTGTTTTATATATTTATAGTTTGTGTACAAATTTCGTTATTATTGTCACAATAATTCCAGTCAAAATGATACTGGGCAAATGTTAAGGGTTCAAAGATAATAATTCATTATAAGTAGATATTACTCTCTCTTTTTAAATTCATTTGAGTAACTTACATATTAAACAGTGTTTTAAATACATTTTAGCTCAATGAGAAGTAATTTCTACCAGTTTTCATAAATCAGTCACTCAATTTAGAAAGTTGGCAAATTGTCATGTCAAACTTAAGCAGTAGTGGTTGTCGGGATGTTACAAAAAGTTTACAGAATATATTGATTCCCCAAGATTTTGTGTAATCTACCAATTTGAAAATATTTTGGTATTTTGTTCCTATAAATTGAATAATTTTGCAAATACATAGCATGTCTAATAATACTGAGGGTTGTGGATGATAAAATCAAAATTAAAACTAGGTTTAGTGTTCGACAAATTTTCAAAAATTCTGGTATCCCTGTGGGCAATCAGATTTAGAAGTTGGTAGCTCCAGAATTTTGTTAACAAATTCTTATGTACAGCAGTGCTTAGGATCAGTTAGTCTTTATACAACTTATTTTATCAATGTTAGAGATGCAATGATTAAGTGGTACTCTACATAACCGTGGTTTAATATGCCTAGGTAGTGCGAATCTGCTATACCGTTTCCCAATTCCATTCTGGTAGGTGTATTACAGTATCAAACTTCAGTGACTGCTGTATTTCTTAAGAATTTACTACATGGGTAAGGGTTAGACCAGTTAAAAAAAAACAACTAGATCAGATTATTTTAAGTCTAGCCAGGAGTAAGGCTTTACACTAGAGCCTTTTCATCTCAGAGACATTCATGAACATCAAACAACATAAAAGTAAGCTAAAGTAAGTAAAAAAAGGCCAAACAGAAAAGAGAGACATTTTTCACACACACACACACAAAATTAACAAATTTTCTTTTTAGCTCACCTTGCACAAAGTGCCAAGTTGAGCTTTTGGGACCAGCCTTTGTTCGGCATCGTCAGTCGTCAACAATTCACTTATAACACCTTCTCTGAAACTACTGGTAGGAAAGTGGTCAAACTTGGCAAGGATGTTCCTAAGGTGGTCCCCAATAAAATTGTTCAAATGGTTCCAGTCTGTTGCATAATTAGCTAAAATAGATTTTAAAAGTGAAATCTTAAAAAAAAAAAAATTAGAAAAAGGCCTGGAGTTTAGATATTTGGTGTGTAGCATTGTCTAGTTGACCTCTACCAAGTTTAAATCATTGGCCCACCCCAGAGGTCACTTGATTTTACATTGGCATATGTAGGGGAAAAAAAAAATTAGAAAAATCTTCTTGTCAGAAACCACAAGGCCTGGAGTTTAGATATTTGGTATGTATCATGACAAAGTTTAAATTTTTGGTGTGTAACATTGATTTATGGATATCTACTATGTTTGTTCAAATCATGGCCCAGGGGTCTAAATTGGACCCGCCCCAGGAGTCACTTGATTTAACAAGGACTTATAAAGAAAAAAATCTTTTTGTCAGAAACCACAAGGCCTGGAGTTTAGATATTTGCCGTGTAATATGGCCTAGTGCACATCTACCAAGTTTGTTCAAATCATGGATACCAGGTGAGCAAACCAGGGCCATTATGGCTCTCTAGTTTATGTTAGGCAGAGTGAAATTATATTTTTATAATTTTCACTTCGAAATTTTTCAAATATATTTTTTTCATCTATATTGCAGTAATCTAGTCAAAAGCATATACTTAATAAGTAATGTTTTGTATTTCAGCCACGCCATTCAAGTTTACAGCACAGCCTACATCTGGCCTAAATGTAACTGTGTCAGCTCGCAAGAAGTTTGACTTGAAGGCAAGTCTGGCACGACCTCTGACCTGGAAACCCCACAAGGGCAAGCTGAAGCCCATAGATGGCAAAAGTCCTGTCTTCACTAAACCAGCCAGTGTAGTCAAGGTGCAGACCAGCAGAAACAAAAGGTGACTTTACAGGTTTTTCCTTAAGAATCAGAGTAGAAGGCTAATTTTAAATTGTAGGAGGCTGGGGGCTCCTATGTTTTCTTGTGACTTTTTTTTTTTTTTTTTTTTTTTTTCATTTTCATTAAATCTTTAAAGTATTTTCATTTTTGTGTCACCTGCTGTAAGCAGAAGTGACATATAGGAATCAATTTTCTGTTGTCTGTGTTCATCCGTCGGTTGGTCTGTCTGTCCATCACACTTTTTCCATCACACTTCAGCAGGTTCCAAAGAGCACTCTTGTTCTTAACAATTTGGCAAAGTTGAACCGGCCAGGAAAGGATTTGGGGCAGTTAAATCTGCTGCCAGCTGCCTCTTAAGGAAAACCTTGCCTTATTTTAGCTTTCTTTCTTCTTTTTTTTCCCCAAATATATTGAATTATCACTGGTTGCCCTGGCTGGTAGCCTTTACACACAAAATCTGTAATTTGGTCATAAGACTTAATAGCAGTTCATACTCTTGATGGATTCTTTTGATATTCACACACATTATACCTTGTTACTGGAAAAGAGTGTTCACAATAGTTTACCAGTCCCTGGTTGCACACCAAAGTTGAAAAAAAAGGGTACTGTTATAGCTCCCTTACTTGGTGCTCAGTATATAAGAGTAATTCCTGGACTGGTTGGCCCGGTGTCAGGATAATGTGACTGGGTGTTATCATGCAGTTTGGCAGCACTATATCTGTTCAAGTAGGCAAAGTTTCCAAATGACTGACTGTCAGCTGGCCGTTAACAACACACAAATCACTATGGTAACCTACATTATACAGGTTTGTAATTCCGTGCAAGTCTTATTTGATACTTCTCCATCCATCTGTTTTTGGTACCTCTCTTTCCATTTCTTTGCCTACCTACTTTCCTATCTGTTTTTCCTTTTTCGCCACTGGAGGTTGTGAATCCCTTCACCGGCAATATTAGCACAATCTTTTTTGCTTTGCATATGATTGAGCATTAGGGAACTTCCAGGACTGGTTGGACTAGTCAGGACAATGTGACTGGGTGTGGTATCATGCCACCTGTCTATGGCATGATACTGCAGTGAAGGAGCATTGGTCTTCAATTCCCCCAACTGACTGAAATTTTGTTGGTGTGACTTGAAACCTTAGCAAATAACTATCACATTTCTTGCCACAGTATGATAAAGCAGGGTATAGGGGTAAAGTGCTTTAGGGTTTATTTGTTGTTATATTTATCTTTCCAGAAATAAAAATGGTATAAAACAAATGTTAGAGGTTAAGTTTGATATTGATAAAACTTAAGTCATAATTCGATCTTTAGGTAATTCTCTCTGTTTTTTTACAGGATGTATATTTTTTTGTTATCACCCGGGAAGGAGCATACATAAAAACAATCATCAGTAGTGCATGCTTACAAGATTTTTTTGTTCTCTCTATTAATGAGTATTTTTCTTCCAAAATGTACAATCCTCGTTGGCCGAGTGGTAAGAGCAACCACCACGGGAGCAGGAGGTCATGGGTTCGATCCCTGGCCACAACATACCATATTCGTAAAAAAATTCCTTTGCTTGGCACTCAGCATATAAGGGTAGGTCCAGGACTTGTTGTTCTGGTATCAGGATAATGTGACTGGGTGTGGTATCATGCCACATTTCTACAGCATGATATTGCAGTGTGGCAGCAAACTTTCCAAAATGTGACGATTAACATATGCTTTATGTATTTTTAATGAGGTAAAAACTGGAATTTTTCAGGGCTGAAGTACGAGCAAATGTAGCACAGAGACGAGCCAACAAGAAGCAGAATGCACAGATGGCGAGACGAGGAATCAACGTCTAAATTAGCTCTAGAATACACTGGTTCTGCGCCAGGGGTTGACCTTAACTAAGGGCCCTTCAGTTCCTAGGACTATGAGAGTAACTGCTTGAAACATTTAGTCTGCCTCCTCCACAGAGCATTCCATCTCCAGGTATGATCCCCAGCAAGAATGTTGCTCAGCCATCAGTTGTATACAAAGGAACCTGCAGGTGTGTTACATAATGGTCAGTTCACTTCCCAAAACAGGTGTTTATTTTGGTTTATCCAGGTAAATCTATATGTAAATAGCTTTGTGTATTTTGTCAGTAAGGGAGGAGGATAAAGGCATTATAATGTAAACTTTTCTACCAGTAGATTATTTTCCCCTCTCCTCTCACTCTCTCCTTTTGCTTTTGTGGCACTTTTTTTCCTTTTTGTATACCTGAGTATATATCTTAAAGAATGATGTCATATGTTTTGTTTTTTACTTTGGTTTTCATTATTATTCAACTTTTTTTATTTTAAATATAAATAGAAGATAAAAAAATTTAATGTTCCCTTGTTTTATACATACTGAATTATATAATGCCTTTAAAAACAGTACATGTAATTTGTTATGGTAAGAAAAAAAATAATGTTACCAGTTATATTATTTGTGCAATAATTTTGAAAAATAATGTTTGTTAACTGAAAGCACTGGAAAAAATATCTATGCAGATGTTTTCAGAAAAACCTAAGGGGTATACCTGTATATACTAGTGTATCACTACATAAATACAGATATTGAGTTGTCAGTTGAAACAATTTTATCATCCTTTTAAAGCCTTTATTTTAGACTAAGTGTAATTTTTATTCTTGAACTTTCTGTATGTTCATAAATTTACATATTTTATGACATGCTACATTATTACTACATATCCATAGAATTGACTCTTAATCATTGACCTTATTCTTAAATAATTAATATGATTGTTTTTCTTGGGTCTGAAACTTGACAGATTGGTAATAATATCCCTAGTATCACTGGTTGTGTTCTTTGACTTGAGTTGATGTATAAAGAACAGTATCAAGTTTTCACTTATTTAGTATTTGTGTCAAATCATTGTAAAGTTCTGTAATTAATGGAGTCAAATAGTTTGATGAGCCCCCCCCAGTTTTTGGTCTCCAGCAAATAAAAAAGAGGATTGTTAGGTCAGGGTTTTATTTTTTTTACATAAATGAAAGGTGAAAAAAGGGGATTTTTTTTTTTTTTTTAAGGCGGAAAGGTAAAAAAGACAACTTTAGGGTGGTCATTTAAAAAGAGGATGTAACAGTTTAACTGTCATTTTTCAAGTACGGTATTTCCTTAGTCATCTTTTTCCTCTCTCTCGATCATATAAAGCATTAGTTAGCTTTGAATTTTTCTCTTTTCATTTATTACTCATATCACAGTTATTCTCATCTTTTTCAATCATCTTTACCTTTGTTTTTTTTTTCTAACTATGAATGTTCAAACTATTCTATTCTATCCTTTTTCAACTTTTTCTCACTATGAGTGTTCTATTTCTATTCTTTCCTTTTTTACATTTTTCCTTATGATCTCTCAATATTCCGATTTTTATGTTGTACATAATCATTTTCATGCTATCATTGTTAATCCGCATTACTTCATTTTTATTTGTGTAATGTCAAGAAATGCATGTATAGTCATCATTTAATTTTGTGTAACTTTGTTTTTTGTGTATATAGACTTAAAATTATATTTTGCCTAACTGTACCAGTGAATATGCCTAACTGTACCAGTGAATATGCCTAACTGTACCAGTGAATATTATTAAAACTTTACAATCCAGGTGCGTTTTGAAAATGAGACCAGCTGTTATGATGATAACAAAATGATACATTCTTGAATAACCTGGAAGTTAGTTGTAGGAGAATCTGGTTTTGCACTGCTTATATTTTTGATATTTTCTAGGTAGGTTTTAGACTATAAATGGTGAAAGAAAATAAAGCATTGGGATTATTTTTAGTTTCCTTTTTAAAAAGGGTAAGGTTAAATTTGAGTCTGATTATACTTAAAGTTTAATCAGTATTTTGCCTAGTCTAAATAAAGTGGACATTTTAGTTCAGCATCTTGTTAAGATTTCAGTATTGTACATTTTTGCATTATTTTTTTTTTTTCAACAATATTTCAAAATGTTTATTTTTAATGTTTGCACTCTGACATTTACATCAGTTTTAATTTTTTATTTTGACTAAATAAATAATTTTTCTTTTAGAATACAATTTTCATTTGTCATTTTGCCAGGTCTAAGTTCCTAAAATGTTTGTATATACATGTATTCTTAAGTCAACAATCTTACTGACAGCAGCTGAAAATTTGCACATCTATTTCATCCACATTTATTCATTACACTGTCTTAAAAAATCTGAACATTTGATTATTTGAGATGGTAAACATTAGAAATATAACATATAAATAAAGGTTATTAAGATAGTTGTGTTTTTATGATGAGCTGCCCTCCGTAGTAACAGTAGCATTGTGGGTTCTATCCAAGTGCCGTGATCACTCATGGGGATATAATTTTTTTTCTTTTTTTTCCCTAATACTTAGAGTCGTTAAAAATGATTTTTCAAAGTATCCCAATACTTATGAACACACCAGTTCTTTTATGTCACCTGCTATAAGCAGAGGTGACACATAAGGATCACTTTCATGCTTCAGCAGGTGACACACCTGTTCCAGAGAACACTATTGTTCACAAGTGATAATGTTGACCTTTCAGCATACATTAATAAACATCACACACATACCTATTAATCCATATAAATGGTAGACCTCAAAACTACCTATCATCAAAGATTCTGTAAAATTTCAGGGAAAGTTCTATTATTTATCACTGATATGACTAATCAACGCTGATCATCAGTGTGTTCAACCTGATTTTGTCATTTAACGGATTTTAATGAGAGTGTTTAAACATAATTGCAATGTGGCTCAAATTATACAGACACTACTAAGTGCTTAGTGGCACTTGAATTCTTATGGTAAGAAGAAACAAATTCATATGCCTATGGCTTTCGTAATTAATTACCAAGTATTTAAGGTCATCCCATCCTAATAGCCATATTTCATTTCTTGCCACTGGATGGTTATATTTCTATGAAACTTTGTCACTTTGAAGACATTCAAAAATAAAAATATTTCACCAAGAGTTTTTTTCAATTTTTATCTAATTTGGGGGAGATACTACGCATATAAGTTAACATTGAAGCCTATGGAAAATATTGGTATGTATCTTCTGTGAATATGAAAAACTGAATTTGATTTATGAGAAAAACTCATGGTAGAAAGATGCATTTTGTGATTTTGTATCAACTTTCTTAAAAAAAAAAATCTAAACTTCACCATAGGAAACTGGAAAAAATCACTTGTTTTAGTTTTCTGGGAAGATAACTCATGGGAACAAAACAATCAATGGGAGGTAATTAAAGAACTTCTGTCACATGTCATTACAAGTCAATTTGCCCCTAAGATTACTATTGTTTGACACTTCAAAAGCTTTCATACATGTGTATTGTTAAGTTATATGCATGTCTTTGATAGAATTGATCGCTATTAGGATGGGAAGACCTTAAATGCAATACTGTGCTTTTTTCTGCAATAAATTACACAAAGCTCATATTTCCATTATTACTTTTAACATGTTGACAACTGACACTTAAGTTATAGGAAGGGTTACAAATGTGTTGGTTTATCTTATTATGTAGTCATGTGACTTCATATAATATACATCAGCTTTGAACTGCATATATTGAAAAAATAATGCTCACTGCTCTCCTTTGTATATGATGCATATTTTGCTGATCTTGTTTCATTTGTAAATAATGCATATAAGGTCTCTGCATCTGCTTTTCTGTATGGAGAGAATTCCATGCATTTGTCAATTTCACCAAAAAATCATTATTTTTTTTATTATTTTTTTTTTTGTCATCTGCTGTAAGTAGAGGTGACACAGGGATCACTTCTGTCGCCGGTCTGTCCGTCACAATTTTTCCGTCATGCTTCAGCAGGTTACACATGTGTTCCAGAGAATAGTCTAGTTTTTACTTGGGGAAATAGTTTCATTTTGAGTGCTATATTAAACTTATTTAACATTGATTAGGAAACAAGTTCTTATAACTTATACTAGTCCCTCTCAACGGTTCTTGGGTTGGACCGGTACTTTGTGCCTGGGAAGGTTGTGAAGAATTCTTGCCTCAAACGGGTTTCAAACCCACAACCTTCGGATCTAAACGAATACATTACCACTGGACCAATGCGCCCTTGTGCTATATTACAAAATAATGTTCGATGTTGAGTTCAGATGTGCTGAAATCTAATCACGAAAGTTTCAGGCTTTTGTGAATAATTGCAAAACATCTGAATACAATACTGTTCATTATTCTGCGATATAGCATAGTTTTCATTCTAAAACATTTACTAGGCTGCAATGTTTTAAAAGTGACATAAATGTGCCTGTTTATTCCATTATGCTTTACTGTAGGACGCGTTTGACATTATAATAATATATATTATTTTTTTTAACAATGCATCTGTAGGAAAATAACATGCCACAAGCCTTCTTTTTAAGAAATAATCAGTCCGTTTTTTGTTGTGAATTTAACCTTAGTTTCAAGTGAAGGTGCATATCATTATATCACAAGGGCAAAGTCTGAGTGATATTTGCACTTTAAAAAGGAATCTGTGGTTAAATACACAACAAACACAGATAGACATTGGTCATTTCAACTCTTACCCAATATTAGTCATTTTCATCCATACTATTTTCTTGAAATGCAGAGCATACAAGCCAAATAACTTGTATATTTGGTTCCGCCAAAATATACAAATGATGATAATAAACAAAGAAAGATGCAATAATTTTTAGTTGTTGATTATATTCTTATACTTCTTTCATTCTATAAACCTACTTTTGTGTCACCTGCTGTAAGCAGAGGTGACACATAGGGATCACTTTTTCTATCGTCTGTCCGTCACACTGCAGCAGATGACACATGTTCCAAAGAACATTTGTTTTTATATTTATATCTTACTGCTCCCCAAAAAAACTTGAACATCAAGTGGTATCTCAGCTATTTTACTTTAAAATGTAAATTACGTCTTTATGTTACATCATCAATGTGAGTGTGTGCCCGCAGAAGGAGACCTGTGTTTTGTTGCAAATTTACACAGACTTTTCCCCTTCTTTTTGTATAGATAGAAAGATGCGAGTCGTGTTAGAATTCTATTTTCCATCTGAGATACAATATTGTTTGATTTGATCCCCAGCCGCGACATACCAAAGTCATAAAAAATGGTACAGTTATAGCTTGGTGCTCAGCATATAATGGACTGGTTGGCCAGGTGTCAGGATAATGTGACTGGGTGTTGTATCATGCCACACATCTACGGCATGATACTGCAGTGTGGCAGCACTATATCTGTCTCAATCAGACATAGTCTCCAAATGACTGAATTACTGTCGGTGGGACGTTAAACCCAACAAACAAATAATATTGTATTAACAAATAGAGGGGACTGATCAGACAGCTCCTGGAAGGAGTTTTCTGATCTGGGTCTGTTCTGTTTGCTATTGCATCAAAATGAGTCCATATGAGGTACAGGATTAAGATAGTTCTTGTTTGTATCCATACATATCTCAATGAAATGAGAGAAAATCCCTTATACGTTTCACTGGACACAGACAAGTCCACACTTGTTTTGGCCCAATGGAAAGTTTTTATCTTAATAGACAGGATTATCCTTGTATTTAAGATACTGGAGGAATATTTAAGATATGACAGCTGTTTTATAATATATTTATTATAATTCTTAATGTTTATCATAATAAATATCCCCAAGCAAGAGAAACATAAAAAGGCATTTACAGGTGTAACATCATTTCACATTAAACTATGTTACAATTTATAAAATCAATGTGAACATGACATGATACTTATACTAAAATACAACGTACCTTGCCTTTACAAAATGCAGTGTCAGTCTGTGACATATAACTATGCAGTAGACAATATATTTAAGTATATATATATATATATATATATATATATATATATATATTGCACCAATATTTGATTATGATTTTTTTTGTATTATTACTTTTATTAAATGTTTCCATTCAGTCCAGTTGTAATATTAAAGGTTTATATCTTTTCAATTTTGAACAAGCATGTATTACTTAAATGAGAAAAGATATAATTTAATTCTGCAATGAAAATTGAATGCAAATTATTAAAACGATATACCTAATCATGCACACACAGGCCTTCAAAAAACTCGCAAGAAAGTTATTGTAACAAAAATAAATGTATACATACATTGATTTATTCTATGAACTAGTGTGTTCTATCAGTGAGATAAAATCCAGATCTCACCGTGTACACGTGAGTGTTATAGATCTGGCGGAACTACTTTTTTTAATTATAAAGGGTATGTAGCAGCGGTTTACAAACATAAACTAAAAAAAAATTTGCTTGTTTTGAGTGAATGATGGAATATATCTCATCTCGAACTGCTACATTTTCACTAGTGCTACGCGCTTGTAAAATTCTCAAAAGATGGGATATATTCCATATTCACTCAAAAAATATTCTCTATATATTTGTTCTGTCCTCTGTTGTGACCTAAACTGGGTATTTTAATATACTTATGTATAGTATTGTCATTCACATGTTATTTTATGAGGCTAGCATATTGCTGATTAAATATTTACCAGGTTGACATTTTATAAAACATAACCATGATAACCTTGTATTACAAAACAAACCATATAAAATAAATTGATAAGATCATGAACTTGATAGAACAAGGAGGTGACTGGTGTTGATGGTATTGTATTAGTTGGTAGGTGCCCTAAGAAATAGAAATATTTCAATTTTCAGCTGGCAGAAGTACCGTAAGTAAACAGTTTATGCTGTTGTTTTGGCTATAGGCTCATGGTGTTACGTATTACTTATAGTTCCATTTTTATTTATTTTATTTTATTATTATATTTTTTTTCTTGAAACATGGAATTCAACTCAAGCGAGGCGAAGCCGAGCGCAGGGTTTAGCTCCGTATTTTTTTTTCAAAAAAATGAATAAGGAACTGTTTGTTTCCCTTTTGTTACGTATGCCACAGCGGCATGTCTTGGAAGACAGTACGATACCTAACCGTTCGAAACTAGCATAATTATTTTTCACATATCCACGGACAAATGGTAAACTTATTTATTTCCGTTTCGGAACAATCTGACAATAACAAAAACGCAATCATAAGTTGCAAGATATCAAAATGAAACTTAAACCTAAAATAGTTTACTGTGTAGTCCTGAACAATTCAGCACCTCATGCACACTGACTTCTTCCTTATTTCAAGTGCAGCTCGTGGAGGCAAAATAAGTGGTCCTTAAACACTACTAAGAAGTTACAAAAAATATCTTCCCTGTTGAGATAACAATGTGTACGGTAGTACACGCCTATTGTAATGCTGCGCATAAATGGCTTTAAAATAAGGAAGAAAAATCTGACTGATATTAATGCAATGATTGGAACTTCTTGTGGTGTGGGTGGGGGAGAAGTACTGGTACCTCGGTGAATTACACCATCAGTATACGTTCTTAGACTTAGACGGTGGAATCAAGTGCAATTTAAAAAAAAGGAAGAGATATTTCCCATGGACGTTTGTGGTTGATGTAAAACTTTTCTCATTCTTTTCTTTCGACAAAAACATACACACATCGAAAAGGCAGCATAACTTATTTAAAACTAGATAATTTCCACACTGGCAGGTTTATCAACACAAACTCTTCTGCGTCACCATATTTCTCGCGCACGTGAGCGGAAGTCTTAATCCTTTGTCGAGAAGGTTGATAAACTCGGTGCATGTGGTACAGCAGGCAGAGAAGGGACTGAGGAGCACGTAGAACACGGCACACAGGAGCCCGATGGGAAGGGCCAGCAATAAGAGCAGAAAGAACCAAATAATGGTGAAAAACCAGCCGCAGTTAGCCATAGTGTGTCCGGTCAGGCCGTGGAACCTTCACCTGGAATATGAAAAATAAAATACTCAACGTAACTTAAAAATTAAAGAGATCTGTCAAATCCTTCAAAAGTTAAGGGTCCAATCGACAGTATTTCAGGTATTTGGAGACCGCCTACTTGCTGCCACATTGCATTATCACGCCGTAGACATGTAGCATGATACCACACCCAGTCACATTATCTTGACACAGGACCAACCAGTCTTCGAACTACCATACGTTCAAACTACTTGGCAACCGGTGACTACCAATTCTTTTACATGTCTAGTCACAACTAACAAGAATATATAAACGCATACAAAGCAAAATACATGTATAAATTTTACATGTTTCGATTGAAAATTGTTTTGAAGGCACAAGAGTTAAGTAAATCTATGGGTACATTTTCACGTGCATGCAAGAACCAGTGCCTTGAAAATCCTCGACACATACTTGTAAATACTATATATTACATGTGCCCATAGTAGGAAAATATATTTATCGTTTCAGTAATTTGAAGTACAATCAAAACAAATGCAGTCATTTGTTGACTTTGTCGGTATGAAACGGACATAGCGCTGCTTCACAGACATCACGTATTCTGACATTATGCCAACCAGTCCTGGGACAACACTTAAATGCTGAACGCCAAGATATAGAGATATTCACAGTACCATTATAACGACCTTTGCATGTCGCGGCTTTGGATCAAATATCCAGGCGCTCAGGCCATATTTAAGTCCTACATTGACGAGAGGATACTGATCACAAACGGAAGTTTTAACGCAAAGATGAAGAGTATTCGGAAGCTGATATTATTGAAGATGATAATGGTGGTTTCTTGTGCTGATGAAAAAGACGATTATGTCAGCAGTAATAAAGATTTTTTTTATAGTATTAGGAATGGAACGGTCAGTGAATTGCTTGATATAAAGTCAGCAGTTATAAAGATTTTAATGGTATTAGGAATGGAACGGTCAGTGAATTGCTTGATGTAAATACATGTACTCTAAAAGTAGATAGATAAGATTTGTGCAAAATTATCAATCGATATATGCTTTGCGGAATCTGTCAATAATCCATACAATGACCCAATTCATACTGCAAACACTGTATATGTTCTTGTTAATCATAAAGTGGGACAGGTTATAGTTGCTGATTTACTACCACTTAGCCACTTATACAAAATACGAAACATCTGTCATATGTTTGCGATATAATAGATATCCGTCTTATGTTTACACTATAATATAGATACCTATCGTGTGTGTGTAAAACAATAATAAAACTAAGAAACACGTCAAATGACGCGAAACCAGGGTTTCAACAGTTGCCCAAGGCAACCAGACTACTGTTTATTTTCAGCCCTGTCGTAGAAGCAAACATATGACATCACACAAATTGATATCTTAAAAGATCCTTGTCACCCAAACGCTCATGTTTACAAGTCTTTCTTTTCATTTTCCTTTTTATTTATTTTGTTTTAGCCATGTATGTTTAAAGAACAAATGTATTTTCTTCTAGATTGTTGGCGACATCATAATTCATTGATGACAACATAATATGCTTGATGACATCAAAAGTACAGGGAAATTAAGTCAGGCACTGCAATTTAATAAAGGTTGGTAAATAGCTATGTCCCTTGACAAAGAATAAGTTATTTGAAGAAAGCAAAAATATGTAAGTAACAGTGGCTTTGACCTTGACCCTATTGATTTGAAAATATATCCCAATTTTCCTATAAGGTATCTACATACCAAGTATGAAACTGTATCTCAATTCTAACAGGAGATATTCGACGGAAACGACCTATCTGGTGCAAAATTATTTTTAGTAACAGTGACCTTGACATTGATCATATTGACCGAAACCTAAATCCCAAACCCTCCTCATCCCATAAGGTATCTATCTACTAAATATGATTATCATTCCTCACTCCAAAAAGAAGTAATTTGATGGAAACGAAAAATCTAATTTTAGTAACAGTGACTTTGTCCTTGACCATATTGACCTGAAAACAATCTCACCCCTCCTCTTCCAATAAGGTATCTACCTACCAGGTATGAAAACTGTATATCAATTCTAACAGGAGATATTCCGCTGAAACGACCTGTTTGATGCTAACTTTTTTAGTAACAGTGACCCTGACCTATTGACCTGATATGGTATCTATCTACTAAATATGATCATCATACCTCACTCCTAAACAAGGTTATTTGACAGAAGCTTCAAGCAATAAATTTATTTATAGTAACAGTGACCTTGACCCTATTGACCTGAAAATCAATTCCAACCTTAAAAAAATTTTTTTTAATGACCTTATTGACCTGAAATTCGATCCCAATCTGCCTCTTCCTTTATCTATCTACTAAATATGATCATCATACCTCACTCAAAAAAGAAGTTATTTGACGGAAATGAAATCTATTTTTAGTAACAGTGACCATAATACTTTTTGACCTAAAAATCCATCCCAACCTTCTTCTTCCAATAAGGTATCTACCTACTGAGTATGGAAACTGTATCTCAAATCTAATAGGAGATATTTGACGGAAATGACCTGTTTGATGCAAAATTATTTTTAGTAACAGTGACTTAGACCTTGACCCTACTGAACTGAAATTCAATCCCATTCTTCCTCTTCCCATAAGGTATCTATCTACTAAAGTATATATCTACTAAATATGATCATACCTCACTCCTAAAAGAAGTTATTTGACGGAATCAAAAAAAAAAGATTTTTAGTAACAGTGACCTTTACCTTGACCCTACTGGCCTGAAAATCAATCTCAACCTTTCTCTCCCCATAAGGAATCTACCTACTTAGTATGAAAGTGAATATGAGGGAAAGTTAGAAGTTTACTGAACATACGTGAGCTGAATTAGATAAGGATGACTCGGAAAAGATAATAATAAAAAAAAAACATTTTGTCATGTCACGTAGACTGTCTGTATTAGTTGTGTTAGATAATATTTTTAAAGGAACACGCAATGTGAACAACCGACCTTTCACAGACCGATCTTTAAAGGAAAAAAAACGGGATTCGAACATGAAACAGCAGTGAAGGTCCCAAGTCAAATACCACGGAGACCCCCGACTTTGTAGCATCATTGATCATTAATTATTCATGCTAGAGCACAGTCAACCTGTTACCACAACAGCCAGACTGTACATCGTGTAATCAACACACTATGTATGGGGCGTGAAGTGTTTATTTCCGTGCAACACAAATTCTGTAACACATTCCATTGAGTGTCCATATTATATATATGATTTTCTGTACAAATTGCCAAATATAAATTACTGATCAATACCCATGTGTGTTGTTGGATAAGTTGATGCAGTATCTTTATTGATATCCAGGATGGCATTAACTGAAACTATTAATTTGGGAACAGTGTTGCAAATATTGTCTAAAGATGTTCTGCAGACACGGATGCCCCCCTATTTCCCCGGCCAGTTTTCTTTTATCAGGGCCATAAGTGAAATGCTGGCATGAGTGCATACTCAACTACATGTATGCTCATGTATATATAAATTGAGACAACTAACGGTCCATTGCAACTTGATTTATGAAAAGCATAATGATTATGCATATATTATTGTAGCACTGTTTCATGCTTAGACTTCATTTTTTTCTCTCTTTCCAAGTCATCCTCATCTAATTCAGCTCACGTATGGTCATTAAACTTCTAACTTTCCCTCATGAAAATATGTGATGAAAACTTAACAAGTGATCCTAGTGTTGTGACCTCGACCAAAACTGAGTTCTGTAACCTCGACTTTTAAGCTATTACCATACACAACAGATTAATACCCCACTGCTGTGACCTTGACCTTAAGGCCAACGACCTGACACATCGTCTTGTTTTGACTTACCATACACAACAGATTAATACCCTACTGCTGTGACCTTGATCTTAAAGCCAACGACCTTACACATCGTCTTGTTCTGACTTACTATACACAACAGATTAATAACCCACTGTTGTGACCTTGACCTTACAGCCAAAGACCTGACACATCGTCTTGTTCTGACTTACCTTACACAACAGATTAATAGCTCATTGTTGTGACCTTTACCCTTAAGTAAACGACCTGATTCTTGTTCGAGACAAAACGTCTTGTCCAAGTCACTTAATCACTTATTTCAAAACATGACCAAACAACAAGTTTTACGAATTAATAAAAAAACAACACGTGCACGGACAGTCCATGTGACATTATAAGCTCGCGTGGGCATAAAAAATACGTGCAGGATGTAGGTTTACATAAAATTGTGGGAAAAAAAACTTATAACAAGAGGGCCAAGATGGCCCTTGGTCGCTCACCTGAGAAAGATGATTGCTTAAGAAATAAAGATGCTTGAGTGTAAAAGTGAAATCTGGCTTTTTTTTATGGTGAAATGGGCATAACTCCTAAATTTACAAGTCAATATCAGTTATAATTGAACCCGATTGTGAGATTATAGGCATAAACATTGTCTTAAAGTTTAAAAATGGTTGTTAAAAAAATGAAGTTGGTAGAGAATAAACAAAGTGAAATCTTGTATTTTTTGTATTAAAAGGGGCATAACTCCTGACCTAAATGACCCATCTCAGCCAAATTGAACTCAATCGAGACTTATGGTCATTAACAATGTCATAAAGTTTGAAGATGATTGCTAAAAAAAGGAAGATGCTAGAGTGTAAACAATGTGAAATATGGCTTTTTTTATATTAAAAGGGGCATAACTCCTGACCTAATTGACGGATCTCAGCCATAATCGAACTCAATCGAAACCTTATGGTCATAAGCATTGTCATAAAGTTTGAAGAGATTGCTCAAAAGATGAAGATGCTAGAGTGTAAACAAGTGAAATATGGCATTTTTTTAATATTAAAAGGGGCATAACTCCTGACCTAATTGATGAATCTCAGACATAATCGAACTCAATCGAGACCTTATGGTCATAAGCATTGCCATAAAGTTTGAAGAGGATTGCTCAAAAGATGAAGATGCTAGAGTGTAAACAACTTGAAATATGGCATTTTTTGAATATTAAAAGGGGCATAACTCCTGACCTAATGGTCGATATCAGCCATAATGAACTTGGCCGTGATTTTATGGTTATAACATTGTTAAAGTTTGAAGATAATTGCTCATGAAATGAAGATGCTAGAGTGCAAACAAGTGAAATCTGGCTTTTTTTTAATTTTAAAAGGGGCATAACTCCTGACCTAATGTTCCGATATCAGCCATAATTGAACTTGGCCGTGATTTTATGGTTATAAACATTGTTTTAAAGTTTGAAGATAATTGCTCATGAAATGAAGATGCTAGAGTGCAAACGAACAAATTGTGGACGACGGACGGACGGACTGACGGACGACGGACATTCATCGATCCTAAAAGCTCATCCTGAGCACACGTGCTCAGGTGAGCTAAAAAGCGAGTTTGTAACACAAAATAATTATTACCCCTATGTATAAAGCGTTCGATTAAAATGAAATGCAAACACAAAATAAATAGCATAAAACAGGAAGAATTTTGAGAAACTAGGAGTGATGCTTTACAGTTTTTGGTCGGAAGACTCATGGTTATAAACAAATACCATTGTCGTCTACCCCCGCAGTGTTGGTAAAATGCATGTACATACAGACAATCACGTTGTGTAAAATGTTAATTTTAGTCCCATCACCATAAAAATGCTTACTCACTTGATACCCGATTTAAATGATAACAATATACAAATAAATCTAACATAAAATAGCTGCTTTTTACAGATCTTCGTGTAGACTACACTGCACAACGCGCACGAGTGCAACGGAATTTGACAATAAAAAAAATGAAATACATCGATTCACATACCTGATTTGTGTTTGTTTCCAGTTATGTTAATGTTAGTTTCAGGACACGCCTAGAGATGTACATGTGTGTTACTGTGATGTGGCGTAATGTGATTCCCCCGTCTTGGGTTACTTAAACAGTTAACATAGCATCCTTATGCACGCAAGCTGTTGAAAGCTGTCTTGCAACATAAGCGTTACATAAAAGTGTGTAAACACAGCTAATTAAAGCAATAAACCTATGTGCTCATGGAACCAGTGTAAAATATGTGTAATCCAATGATTATATTCGTTTACAAAATTTCCTGGTTAGAGAAATCAATATATGCTGCAGTCCGCGAGGATGAAATGGGCAGTGACTCATGAATATCCGCAATTTATGAGTATACATCACACCAAATTGTCATTTTGAGCATGGTGTTTATCATATGTACAAAGCGTACTATCAACTGTTTTGCTGACACTATCAACAACGCGGACAGGTGCGAATGTCAGCGAATGCATACTTTTCCTTGCATCCTGGCAACAATGAATCGACAAAAGATGGCGGACATTTTTTAATTGACATACATAGTTTAATCACAATATACAAAATAAATAAATAAATAAACAGAATAATGAGTCAAGCTTGTAATAAGAATAATGGTTTTGAGTTGTTTTTTTAGACACCCCCCCCCCAGCTATTATTCATCCATTTTGTTACTAATTTCATATGAAAAACAACAACAACAACAAAAAACACGGAAATATACATTCTTTTTTTTTTTCAAAATGAAAATGTATATCGACAAATAACTATGCCAATTCATGATCCTTTTTCAAAGCTGGGAATTCCATGAGCAACCCTTATTGGAGATGCCAATCAAGGCTTTGCATGCAGTACTGATTTATTCATTGTGTTAAGGTAATCCATCCATCATTAAATTCTAACTACAGTATTGTCCTTCAAATGCTTAAAAAGACTTCAATGCAGATGCAAGCATCCAAAGACTTTGAGCTATAGGTTCTTTTGCTATATGTCTATAAAGGCTTGCATTTTCTATAAAATTCCCAAAGTCAGTTGACAGACCATAATCACAATTTAAAGATGGATGGATTACCATAAGAAAATATTTCAACTTGTTCGCAGGTAAAATCATGTTACATATATTTATGCGCTGATTTTTGATGTTGTCATAAATGATAGATACTGATTAATTAATCATTGAGAAAATCATCCTATTAAAGCAATAATATATTGGATAATGTAAGGGCACAACTAAACTGCTTTACCAGGAGATTATCTGTAAATAAACTTTCATTGCATTTCATGGCTGCTTAACCCTTTACCTCATGAATATTCATGTAAAATTTATGACTTGATGAGTTTTAACTAACTGAACTTAAAATGGTATATGAAATAATGAAATATTTTTGCCACACAGACTGTGTAGAAATTGAGCTTCAGTATTATATGAGTAAACAGAGTTGACCCTGATCAAACAGCTCCTACAAGGGCTGTCTGATCTGGGTCTCCTCTGTTTGCTTATGCATCAAGATATGTCTAAATGAAACAGTTAATATAAAGGTCCTGTCTTTACCAAACAATACCAGTCATGTCAAACTGATATATGATAGTATAATAGACTATAGGACTAATTAAAGAGTGCACCATTTTGATAATTGTAGGTAATTATCAAATTGTGTGTTAGGAGGCTAAAAATGCTTCAAAATATGGTTACTTTGTATCATAAACATGTTATCCACATTTGTGCTGAAATATATCATAAACAAGAAAGTCAGTAGAACTGACAGATGCTCCCCGAAGAACGTCATTGTTACAAATAAGGCCTTGGTCAATGGGTGGGAGGATATGTTGAAATCCCCATTCCTAAATCATATCTATTCTCCTCATCAGATGAGATGTTTTACCAACTCTAATATGGAGACTTAGTAACAGTTTACTATTTAATATGATAATACGTGTTACTCATCAGATCTTTCATTGATTTTTTTTAAGTTTTTATACTACTAAAAATTAAGTCATACATTTCAATGTGTGCTCATATCAAAGAGGTTAACCAACACTCTTGACATATGACTGGATATTTGAAATAGTGTATAATGGCCTAAACAACAATTAGCTGACATGATTATGATTGACATTACTAGCATATTGAATTTTGTGGGGTTTTGTTTAAATGATATCTCCTGTTAAATTAGGCAAATGACATGAATATTAGTCAACAACATGGTAGTAGGGGCCATAACTCTCTTAAAAATTGAGGAACCAGGTCACGTCGACGATATGCGTATCTACTCTTGGTAATAAAGCTTCCCATAAAGTTTCATTGAATTCAAGCCATTAGTTCCTGAGAAATAGCCCGGACAAGAATCATGCAACATGAACTATAGGCCAAAAAGTCAAGGGGCCATAACTCTGTGAAAAATTGAGGAACCAGGTCACGCCGACGATATGCATATCTACTCTTGGTGATAAAGCTTCCCATAAAGTTTTGTTGAATTCAAGCCATTAGTTCCTGAGAAATAGCCCGGACAAGAATCATGCAATATGTACTATAGGCCAAAAAGTCAAGGGGCCTTAACTCTTTGAAAAATTTAGGAATTGGGTCATGCTGACGATATGCGCATCTCCTCTTGGTAATAAAGCTTCCCATAAAGTTTCGTTGAATTCAAGCCATTAGTTCCTGAGAAATAGCCCGGACAAGAATCATGCAATATGTACTATAGGCCGAAAAGTCAATGGGCCATAACTCTGTGAAAAATTTAGGAATCGGGTCATGCTGACGATATGCGCATCTCCTCTTGGTAATAAAGCTTCACAAAAAGTTTCGTTGAATTCAAACCGTTAGTTCCTGAGAAATAGTCCGGACAAGGAAAGTGGGACGGACGGACGGACAAAGCGGCGACTATATGCGTCACCTTCGGTGAGCATAAAAAGGGGAAAAAAAAAAAAAAAAAACTTGCCAAATGATAGAAAATCAGGTTTTTATGTGTTATCCCAGGCAAGCAAGACTATTTTTAATAATGACCTTGATCCTATTACCTGAAAATCAATCCCAATCTTCCTTTTTCCATAAGGTATCTATCTACTTACTCACTCATAAAAGGAATTATTTGACAGAAAAGAAAATTCTATTTTTAGTAACAGTGACCCTTGACCCTATTAACCTGAAAATCAATCCCAATCTTCCCTTTTCCCATAAGGTATCTATCTACTTACCTCACTCATAAAAGGAATTATTTGACAGAAAAGTCTATTTTTAGTAACAGTGACCCTTGACCCTATCATCCTGAAAGTCAATCTCAATCTTTCACTTTCCATAAGGTGTCTACCTACCAAGTATGAAAACTGTATCTCTAACTGACACCCACCCACCATCCCATCCTTTGGGATGCCTGAATCCCTAATTCTACCCCTAATGGTAGATGCTCATATTTGGTGTTAAATTCAAAACCATCCAGGTAAGCCCCTGACTGTTGTTCAGTATTAAACTTGACATTAGAGACTTAACATATTATATGTGTGTGTGTGTGTGTGTGTGTGTGTGTGTGTGTGTTTGGGAGGGTATATATTAAATGGGACCGCTCCCAATAGCCAAGAAATTGGAGCGAAATCTGAAAGATGTGGGCATGATCCCTGGCCTCGACATAACAAGTCGTAAACAATAGCACTGGTATAGCTCCCTTGCTTGGCACTCAGCATATCAGGGTAGTTTCAGGACTGGTTGGACCAATGTCAGGATAACGTGACTGGGTGTGGTAACATGCCACATGTCTATGGCGTGATACTGCAGTTTGGCTCCACTATATACATTATACCCAATAGACAAACAAATATGGACACCACATGGTGTGCTTGAGATTTTTGCTGCACTTCAGTATCAAGCCATAAAAATGCGACATAACCATGTTTATATGCAGGGACAGACTGCACACCCTTTAAACACAGAGCTAAGCAATGAAATTACCATTTTCTTTGGTATGATACTACTATGAATTGAGTCCACAACCTCAAACAAACGAGAGCAAATTGTGTGTACTTGCGTTGAGTGTACAATTTACCTGACAATCACCTACAACTACATAAATTTGTATCTGATTACAAACAAATCCCGAAAAAATTGAACTTTGGGAATACATGTATTTCAAATATTTTATTTAAAATAAAAACATGTTAAACATATCAAATTGAAATGATGATCTGTAGAACTGGGCACGAACAAACACAACACATTCTTAATCCATTTAAGTGGATCTGTATCGATGAACACTCCCTATACACCGTCTGTGTGCATTTATATATTCCATAGCGACGCCACTGTCTTGAAGACAACACCCTCTTGTTCGGTTGTGATCACAACATATTCCTGACAAAACCATGTTCTGTAAAGCAGCTACGCAATCTTAAAAGGAAGTCTCTCATCTGATTTCAATGTCCGTACTTTCTTTATTTCTCTATATAATACAGTTCTTTCAACTGAAATAAAAAAAGAACCATAAATATGCATGAGAAAAATACTTAGTACACAATATTTGATGATTTGATAAATGGTATGTCTTTTGTCTTAATATAAGTGGAAAAAAAAAATTAGGAAAAAGGCTGCACCAAAGAAAGCATGATTATTTTAAGACCTTTATATTGGTTAAATATTAATAAGAGAGCAAGGGTTAATACAGTAAATTGTTTGTATGTACATGAAATAAATAAATTTTATATGTAATCAAACTAAATATTTAGCATACAAAATGGAAAAGAAATGCAACACAAGGTGTAGAAAACCAATGATCATAATTTTATGATTTGAATAAAATATCTCCCTTTGCATTGCTCCACCAATAGGGGGCGAGTTGCTCACACAATTGTTCCAATAAATTTCATTGTCTGGTTCTACCCCTTACACTACGTTATCCGTAATCTTGAGGACGATCAGGAACCAGACTACAAAACACATTGAAACAACTTGTGTAAGCAACTTGCCCAAGTGTTCAATTTTAATATTTCCGTAAAATAATTCATGTATTTTAAAAACTTTCAATTGTACTTTTCAACATCATTTAACATAATGAACCTTAAATCTGATATCTGCATGCAATTTCTAAAACAGTAAATATCAGTATGACCCCCTTCCCCCTCCCGAGTTTCAACTACATGTATAATCATGTGATATATGTGGGACAACAGTAATCGTTAATAAAGAAGTGCGTAAGATGGAGTGGCCACTGCGTAGAATTCTTCAAACTAGGAAAGAGACTTTCTTAAAGCATTATCTTTTTTTAATTAATACCCCGGAAAATATAAAATGATATTTCAAATCAATACATTAACATTATAAATACCTATTTATAGTCCATTGTTTTTTGTGTCTTTTAACTGTTTTTAAAGTCGATATCAAACTATATTCCCAATGCTAGAAAGTACATGATCTCACCACTTTAAATGTAAAATCCCCAATTAAATTTCCAATATGTAAAATTCCCAATAAAATTTCCAAAGAAAAAAAATGGTTCAATTTGAATATAAAAACAAGAGCTGTCAGAGGACAGCATGCTCAACTATTCAAAATGCTTGTTGGTAAATCAAATGAAATCTATTTCAATTATTGCCCTTCTTGTACCCCGTAATCACAGTCAAAAAAGTATATAACTTGATAGTCTAATACCCCTAAATAGCTTTATGAAGTCTAAAATCAATCCCATGCCTAGTTACTGAGACATAAGCATAAGAACGCTTTAACCAAGCAAAACTTTAACCAAGTATCCAAGTTAGAAAAGAGCCATAATTTGTATAAAATTCAGTCCAGGAGTTATCCTCCTTGGTTTTCTGATGCCAATGAACACACTCCTAAACTTTCTAGTCAATACTATAAACAATTTCTGAGATATAAGCTGGATAGTAGCTTGCATGCAAAACTTTAACCAAAAAGTCTAAGTCAAAATGTGGCCCTAATCTGCTATCTGCCACTATAGTATGATACCATTGCATATATTATAGAAGTTTCAAATCAAACCCATGCCTGATTACTGAAATATAAGTATGAAATTCCTTGCATGCAAAACTTTAACCAAAATATCTAAGTTAAAAGGGGGCCATAATTTGTAATATATTCCGTCAAGTATTATCTTCCTTGATAGTATGATATCCCTAAACATATTAAAGATGTTTCAAATCAATCCCATGCCTGGTCTCTGAGATATAAGCATGAAAGTAGCTTGCATGCAAAATTAACCAAAGTTTCTAAGTTAAAAAGGGGTCATAACTTGTAATATATTCCATCAAGAGTTATCTACCTTGATAGTATGATACCCCTAATTGTATTAAAGATGTTCCAAATCAATCACGTGCATGGATACTGAGATATAAGCATGAAAGTACCTTGCATGCAAAACTTTAACCAAATTTCTTAGTTAAAAAAGGGGCCATAATTTGTAAAATATTCCATCAAAAGTTATCAACATCGGTTGTCTGATGTCCCTAAACATATTCATAAACTTTCAAGTCAATACCATGAATGGTTATTGAGATACAAACTGGATAGAAGCTTGCACGCAAAACTAACCAAATTTTCTATTGCATGCAAAACTTTAACCAAAATTTCTAAGTAAAGAAGGGGCCATAATTTACATTTAATTCGGTCAAGAGTTATCTACCTTGATTGTCTGATGCCCCTGAACATATTCATAAACTTTCAAGTCAATACCATAAATGGTTATTGAGATATAAGGTTGATATTAACTTGCATGCAAAACTTAAACTAACAGCTGCAATGCCGACGCAAGGGCGACTACATTAGCTCTCACATTCTTTGAATAGTCAAGCTAACAGCACTGCATGCAGATGCCAACACCCTTCTCTTAGAAGTGATTGAGTTATGGGCTACATTAAAGTTTTTGCACACGACGACGACCCAGTGATCATAATAGCTCAACTTTTTAACCCCCCTCACTTTTGACGCACTCAATAGGTACCACATAAAGCCTTTCTGCAGAAAACCACAGTTCAACTTTACAAAATTTAATTATAAAGTCCTCATTTCCAGACCACTGAGGAGCAGCGAACAGCATAAAACCTGATCAGCCTGCGAGTTACTCGCAGGCTGATCTGGTTTTATGTTGTTCGCATAGGTCTTTTCATGGTTTCCTCTATGAGGAAAGGTTAAAAAGTATCTAAGATTATAGGAGTTATTCTTCCTTGTCAGTTTCCGACTTTGATAATGATAAATCCATACTGATAGAAAAACTTTTTTACTATAAAATGTACCTAATGGATCTTTATACAGCATCTCAATCCTTTCTGATGTCTTTGGGCGGATGCGGATGACTTTATGTCCTGTACCAGCAAGGCTCTCAACTACCACCATTACTAACCTGCAGATAAATAAACAATTTAATAATTATCTCAAATAAAGTATAGAATGTTGCTGTAATTCTAATATATTTGCATGGTGGTATCAGGGTTAACTTACCA
Organism: Solen grandis; assembly: GCA_021229015.1. Classification (NCBI taxonomy): domain Eukaryota; kingdom Metazoa; phylum Mollusca; class Bivalvia; order Adapedonta; family Solenidae; genus Solen; species Solen grandis. Next base: position 48,669,399 of record CM037784.1, on the reverse strand, counting down.
AACAAAATATTCTAAAATAACAAGACAAAAAGTGAAACTATGTTTGATTTTAACAGCAGGTAATATAATAAACAAAACTGATAAATAAAATGATAGAGACATATTGGAGGTTAGCAAAGAACTAAGGAATAAATCCAGTAAATTTTTTTTCAAATGATGTTTTTTGGTGTTTTTTTTGTCCTCTGAGCCTATACAATTAAAAGATGCTGTATTGCACCAATCCCTACTTAGTATAAAGTATTTGTACAACTCTGGAATCACTGAGGGAGGTAGTTAACTAAGTAAGTATATGTACCTTGCCCTATGTAAAATACTACTGCCCAAGCATAATTAAAACTTGAGAACTTTGGTATGTGATTCAGGTACCCTACTCCATTGCCACAAAAGCCAGCTCCATGGCAATAGAGTACATATTGTTTACAATCAGTACATTCCCTCCATTCTAGAACCTTCAGTTTTAAGTGAATGGTGAAAAAAAAAAGTGCCTACAGGAATTTTTGTGGACCAATGGTAGGTGTGTGTCTCAAGTGGAAGAGAGTTTGATGAACTGCAGATATGCAGTGTAACTTAGTTTTTGCCAAATATTAAACTTAAATTAAAATAATAAATGATTGTTCACTGTAGGCTATAGAAATACGGAGAGTAAGAGTGTTGATGTGCCAATTGTTAACAGTCTGATGAAACAAATGGTGCATTCATCTTTAATTTCTTGTAATGACCATGTTAACACAACGTTAAAGCAGGGTTATTGGCATTGCACGAAAATTTGACTCCCGTTTATTAAAGTTACTTTGATAAACAAAAAAATGCGACAATACTGCTCTATTAGCACTATCAGCGATTTGATTTGTACTACCGAGCGACGGCAAAATTTCTATTTATAAATGCAAATCAGTGGCTCCATACTGTGTCCTTAGAAACTTCTGATAGTGAAATATACAGGTATCAGCCTTTCCACAGAGCAAAAAATAATCCCTGGAGGTATCTCGATGTATCTGAGATAGCCTGATGTGATTATTAGTAAGTTATGCGGATTTGTATCGGAATTCAAGCTTTCTATTCTTCTATATGGACTATTGTAACACCACTAAATAAACAAAACCTGCACATCTACCATCCAAATTCAGGCACAAGCCACCTTTGCATTGAAAAAACTATACTCCTCTGCATGGTAAAGTGAAAGTTAAGAAACATCACAGGGAAAATAGTTCTTTTGTGCTTTTATGCTACATACAATTATTGTTTCCCGTAACTAAGTATTTTTACTTGAAATTGAGTTTTCAACACTTTGGCTGAATCTTAGCATACCTGTGTTGTAGAATTCTTTTCAATCGTTTGATCGCTCATTTGAAATTAAGAGGTTATTCGGTTTTAAATGCAGAAAATTTAGAATGTAGGTGCTATAGTTATGAGTGACTGTCACGTAAATCTACCCACATGTAAATACAAACCTAACACCAAGCTCTACATAATATCATACAAAACACACATACAAACATAATTATATAATCATCCCAACCAAATTGATAAAATTAATTTAGGATTAACAGACCCATTTTTTAGGTGAGTGGACTCTTTTTTTAGGGCAAATGGACCCAGACCAAATAAGAATTGGGGTAACTGGGTATTGGGCGAATACAAGTTTGGGCAAACAGACCGATAATCTTTTACATGAAACAAATCTTGTCATCAATTCATTTATGTGAATGTTAAAGGTACATTGTACAGGTGCCATTGCCTCTATGATTTTGGATTTTAGGCTAAATATTGGACACCAAATGTAATTAAGTATGGTGTATATAAGTGGTCCGTGTTGTCCAAAAATGGTTTGCTTTGGCAATGGTACGATTCATCCCGTAGGGTGGTTTCCGGCGGTATCACGGGTTCTCTGGTATCACGGTATTGTCAGTTTGTTAGGAAAGACTTTGCCGATCGCCACCTAGTGACACCATTTTGTAAACAGGAGTGACGATTTTTATTGAAACAAGAGCTGTCAGAGGACAGCACGCTCGACTATTCAAAATGCTTGTTGGTAAATCAAATGAAATCTATTTAAATTCTTGCCCTTCATAGTAATAGTAAAAAATGATATACCTTGATAGTCTGATACCCCTTAATATATTTATGATGTCTAAAATCAATCCTATGCCTAGTTACTGAGACATAAGCACAATAACACTGTGCATGCAAAACTTAAACCAAAAATCCATGTTAGTAAAGGGCCATAATTTGCATCAGTCCAAAAGTTATCCTCCTGTTTTCTGATGCCCTTGAAGACACACCTTAACTTTCTAGTCAATTCCACAAGCAATTTCTGAGATATAAGCTGGATAGTAGCTTGAATGCAAAACTTTAACCATAATTTCTAAGTTAAAAAAGGGGCCATAACTTGTAATATATTCCATCAAAAGTTATCAGCCTTGATAGTATGATACCCCTAAGCATATTAAATTTTCAAATCAATCCCATGCCTGGATATGAGATATAATAAATAATTATAATTGTAAATATTCCAATTACCATGAAAGTATGATACCATGTATTACAGATGTCTCAAATCAATCCCATACCTGGATACTGAAATATTAGCATGAAAGTACCTTGCATGCAAAACTTTAAACAAAATTTCTAAGTTAAAAAAGGGGCATAATTGTAAAATTATCAAAAGTTATCTACCATGAAGTATGATACCCCTAACATATAAAGATGTTTCAAATCAATCCATGCTGGATACTGAGATATTAGCATGAAAGTACCTTGCATGCAAAACTTTAACCAAAATGTCTAAGTTAAAAAGGGGCCATAATTTGTAAAATATTCCATCAAGAGTTATCTACCTTGGTTGTCTGATGCCCCTGAACATATTTGTAAACTTTCAAGTCAAAACCATGAATGGTTATTGAGATACAAACTAGATAGTAGCTTGCACGCAAAACTTTAACCAAATTTTCTATTGCATGCAAAACTTTAACCAAAATTTCTAAGTTAAAAAGGGGCCATAATTCATATTAAATTCAGTCAAGAGTTATCTACCTTGCTTGTCTGATGCCCCTGAACATATTTATAAACTTTCAAGTCAATACCATAAATGGTTATTGAGATATAAGGTTGATAGTAACTTGCACGCAAAACTTTAACCAAAAGCTGCAACGCCAACGCCGACGCCGACGCCAGGGTGACTACAATAGCTCTCATATTCTACGAATAGTCGAGCTAATAAAAAAGTAATAAGTCTCCGTTAATGGTAAGAAAAATGTAAATTTCTTGCAGTTTACCGACTTTTAACCATTACTATATGTGTATCACCCCATGTCCGCTAAAAAACATTTTTTTAGCATAAATAATGAATTGAAAGCCTCACAAAATTCTAAATCTTCATCTGCTGCATTGTTTTATGAATGATGATTGTTTTAATCATGTAGCGACACCTGTAGGTGGAGCCAGCAGTCTTTTTTCAAGAAATACCACGATACCAGAGAATCATGGGATTTTTTATGTAGGACAAACATGGCGCAAAATGATAAGTTTTAAAAATGTTATTTGAAAGGCTGGAAAAAATAAATTGTTTTCACATTATGGTACAAAGGTGGAATAACAGTGACATACAAAAATAAATTTCAGATAAGACTTCACTGATAGTTTATTCCCGTTCATGCCGTTAGTAGCGAGATATGAGGGAACACAATCCTACCCAAACTCGCAACTGTCACTTTTATATTGTAGGTAATGGCTTTTATGAAAATAAATTACACTACCACATCACCAAGAAAGATAGCTCCATGACAGTACAAATTAAACCTTAACTACACATTATACAAGTTACTGAAAAAAGAGTTTCACAATCTACTGAAAAGAATAAAACGTTTAGAGGACGTGTTGATCCTTGCTTTGAATTCATAGGATAGAATTTTGTTTGTGACATGATCATGCGAGAATCAAATTGAAAGATGATATATGGTAGGCAATTTTGAGTAACAAAATCTACACTTTAACTGAAGCAAACTCTCTATTGTTTCTACAAGGTTAAATGGTATTTTTTTCATTCACGAAAACTAGTTACAATATAATCAAATCCATTGTATTATTTTATGTGAGCAAATATTCAGGTATTAATTCGAAGAAATATCACACTGAATGTCAATAAAGCTGTTTACTTCGTTCCTTTAGATAACATCTTAACAATAACGATCCTATATTGACGGATGCATGTATGCAACTGCAACTGTTTACTTCAAGGTTAGTAATGACCAAATTGTATTGAGAAAAACAATACAACAGTTAATTGATTAGGACTTATAAACATCTTTCTTTCGTTTATTTTAAAGACACTTATAAAAGATATTGGTTGCTTCTATGTAAATATATACCAAATAAGAGAAAAGAAATTACACAATATGTATATTTATTTGCAAATTTATTTTAGTTAAATGTGATCGGAAGATTTTTAGCCCGGCTTTTTAGCGCATTAACACTGTTATCTGGGAGAAGCAGGGCACAATTTACGGACGTTTACGCTTCTTTACGGTAGTGTACGGAAACTACCGAATGCCACGTTAACAAACGTGCACAGATGTGTTGGAATTGAATTGTTTAGTATAAGTTAACATTGTTTTCTCTCTTTAAACATGGATTTAGCACATTTTTGTTTTGTTGTGTTTTGTGTCTGCCTGATTCAGGTAGATGCTTTGATGTTTCACTTGTCTCCTAGCCAGAAGAAGTGTTTAAAAGAAGAAATTCACAAAGATGTATTAGTTACCGGCGAGTACGAACTCTCGGATGCACCGGGACAGAAAACAAATTTAGCGGTAATATATCCCATTGTAATGAAAATGAATTTGTTCTTAAATTTGATTGTATTGCAGCTAACCCAATCATTTCGCTGAAGTGTGAAATAAGTTAGATTTATGACAGTCAGTATCGAGTAAATAGAGATTTTAGAAGTGAATATCTCTGTACCCCACCCACTTTTTCTTTATGTTACCAGCTTGATTGATCGGGTAATACAAATTCACTTTATTGTCACTGAAAAAAATGAAAAACAAACCTACGATTGTAAATATTTATTTCAGACCTGAAAAACTTGAATGTGAGTCCATCAAGTTATATTGAACAAACGTCACATAAAATACAGTTGTTTGGGGGCGCTCAGCATATAAGGGTAGTTGGACTGGTTGACTCATGTGTCTGGATGATATGATTGGGTGTTGTATCATGCCACATATCTACGGTGTGATACTGCAGTGTGGCAGCACTATATCTGTCTCAAATAGACGTCTCCAAATGACTGAAAAACTGTCAGTAGTACATTAAACCCAGCAAACAAACAAACATTTGTATAGTCATATGCATGCACAGATTCAGAGCGGGTAGGGGGTAATGACCCCCTTCTCTGGGATTTGGCTATTACATTAAGAGTAAAGAAGAAAAGACGACACCCTCACCCCCCACCAGTGGTGATTTCAGAATATCAAAGTTGGTAATTTTCATCTCTGTTAGGCTCCCATTGATGTAACAGTAAATGGTGGGTCTGGACATACATATATAATTCTATTCAATGTTACAGGTCACTGATTCAAAAGGACACATTCTGTATAGTAAAGAAGATGCCAAGAAAGGAAAATTTGCCTTTACCACAGAGGAATATGACATGTTTGAAGTTTGTTTTGAGTCAAAAATGGTTGGAGGTATTATCATTTGTATTTTCTTAATCTTTAAATATATGTTGTTACATTTTTATTAATTATTTTCAGAGTTTTACAATTTCTCTGAAATATGTAGATTTTTTGCTATAAGACCTCTAGTAGGTTTACAATAACTGCTGTGCAAAGTAACTCATGTGATCGCTGAACATAATTACCATTTTGCATTTTAGAGATGATTAGAGCTATCATGTTTTTCAAATTTATTTTCTGCTTTAATAATCATAAACTATGGTAACTATGCATTCCATAGAAATTGGCATTTGCATATTTTTGGTATTTTGACATTGAATCAAGAGGGCATTAAAAGATATCACAGTTTGCAAGCTTTGCCAGCTTTATCAGATACCAGTACAACCCTAGAGCAGTAATTTGTACTGTACCATGAGGGTCCTGTACCGTTTCAACCCCCTTTCCCCCACCACTTTGTAATAAAAGTAGTGATTTTATCATAAGCTTTTATTATTTTCTATAGTATTTCAGAGTTGCTGATAAAAGCATCTATATTTACTGTAGGTGGCCAAGGGGCTGACAGGGAAGTAACTCTGGATATGAAACATGGCGTGGAGGCCAAGAGTTACGACGATGTGAGTTTGGATTTGATTTCAATGTCCTTGATACTGAAAGCAATACTCATATATATTATTCATGATCATATATATTATTCATGACCATGTCTCATTCACCTCATATCATACCAGTGACAGAGCTTAGAAGCAATTCTATTAGGAAAGTGGTTTTCAAAGCAATAATTATGATAATATATGCATTTATAATGCTTTTTGCATAGATTAGAATATGATAAATATATAGAGGATAGTGAAATATCATTTTTAATTCATCAAGTGAAGAGAATAATCAATATTTTCATGAGTGGCTCAGCCATGAGTGCAAATATGGATTTCCTTTTCACAAGATGAATTAAAATGGTATTTCATTGAAACCAACTATTTTTTTGAGTCACCTGCTGTAAGCTGAGGTGACTCCTAGGGATCTCTTACCATCACCTGTCTGTCCGTCCGTGCTCTTATATAGATGATCAGGTGGCTATAGGAACAATAGATAACAGTAATTTCCTTTGA
>CM037784.1:48612518-48662518 GCA_021229015.1 Solen grandis | reverse complement strand
GATATCCGGCTGAATCTGTGAATATTTACATTTGCAGACGAGCGTTTGCGGATTGTTCTCATCGGCGAAATAAGGCAGAAAATAGTTCCGATAATAACAACTGAAATTAATATTTTACACACGTTTTATGATAATTCAAAAAGTATTAATTCAATTTTTCTATACTTTTGATCCGTAAAATACACTTAAATCCGCGTTAAATGAGTGTTTTCTGTTTTGATAAGATTCTTGTCATTGAGCCCATTGCAGAGATGTTATGTGAGGAACGAACGACAACTCTGCTTGGAGATTGATATATTGCTTTTCAGTGGTACACCATGAGGTACGGAGTAAAGGGGGCTTACTCTAATTTGAAAAAAAGGAAAGAAATCTATTATGTTTCCGCAGGATCCGCCGATGCTGCTGGAATGGGTGAGATTTGGCGACGTGCTGGACAGGACGAAGTTCCGGCCGTACAGTGGAGATGGGGCAAAAGTAGTTGGGACCATTTGGCCGGCAGTTCTGGCCCACAAGGGCGGACCTGTGATGAGCAGGGGTGTAGTCGACGTCATGTACGATCAGATGGGAGCGAATGTCAGATTCCGATAGGGTTCCTTCTCCAAATATAAAAAGCTCGTAGTTTCTCCACGTGCGCTGGTGTGGGATTAAACATTTTTGTATCCTGTGTTTTTCGTTGACATTAAAATTCGTTGAATCTGCATTAAAAATAATTCCGTTGGTACATTTGTTGGATAATTTTAATCCAGAAGTATTTCGGTAAGGACATGATCGCGAATCCGAAGCCTTTGGGTTCGAACCCGTTGGGGCAAGGATTTTTAATTGCTTTCCAGAGTGTAAAGTACTGATCCAACTTAGGGGACCGTTGAGAGTAGTAAGTGTAAGTTGAAAGAAATTGTTTCCTAATCAACGGTAAAGTAAATAAGATTTAAACTAACCCGAATGGTTGAATCATTGGTCAAGGTCTCATCAGTCAAGTTTTTTTATGTGCCATGACCTAAATTTTATATAATAGTCAGAGGAAGAATAGCAATACATAGCATAATATTATATTAGTCAAAGAATATATATATGGAAGTAACTAGCAAGACATAGAAATCTCGCATATATCGCTGCTAAATCACAGGTAATCAATAGCGTGACTTTTGGTATACACCATGGTCACGTGGTACTCAGTGTGGCAGTAACTGATGCGGAGTCAATCCACTGTGCCGGAGCTTGACATAAGCGACTTTCATCTACCCTTCTGTCATATCTCATAAAGCTGGGTTGCTTGGATGAAGATATCTTTAGCGATTATCCTTGTGTTAAAGAGGCCTAATAGCGAAAGAGGCTTGTAAAATTATTGCGAAGAAAAAAAGACCAAAATAATATAGTGTCAACAACGTTGCAAGCTAATGGGCACGAGCAATGGATTTGTATATATACTCAGTTTGTGTGTGTGTGTGTGTGTGTGTGTGTGTTGTGTGTGTGTGTACTCAGTGTGTGTGTGTATGTATATGTGTGTGTGTATACTCAGTGTGTGTGTGTGTTATAATTGTATATTAGAAACTCTATGATAAAATAATAAAATGAAATAGTTAATATATCTACACTTTATTGAAGAAATTCATCGACCATCCTTGGGTTAAAAAAGTCTTGGGGAGGGAAGGTGGGCAGTCACGAGTTCGATCCACGGCAGCGACATTCCAAATGTCGTAAAGATGATACTGTTAGTTTTCTGCAAGATATATTAGGCTATATATATATACAGTTCGGATTTATTTACCGGAGTCACTATCAACATTATTTCAAGATGAGATAATGTTGCCTGTATTTTATCCACCGGCATTCTTTACAGTAACTAAACCTCCTCCTCCTCCTCCTCCTCCTCCTCCTACTACTACTACTACTACTACTACTACTACTACTACTACTACTACTACTACTACTACTACTAACTACTACTACAACAACAACAACAACAACAACAACAACAACAACAACAACAACAACAACAACAACAACAACAACAACAACAACAACAACAACAACAACAACAACAACAACAACAACAACAACAACAACAACAACAACACAACAACAACAACAACAACAACAACATTTTCCATGTTTTTAGTTAATTACGATATTTAAATACAGTGAGAAATATCCAATTATTAAATATCCAATTATTTTATTATCAGTACAATTCACCTTATGTACCGTTTTTATTTTGGAGAACAACGGGGCTACTCGTAGTTCTTTATCTTGCACGTTCTCCATTTACTTCCGGGAATGCACGATTTTTTCACGGATTTTATGTTGAGCAGGCTTTGTTTAATATCAAAAAGAGAGTAAGAAAGAGTTTTCAAAATACAAGTAATAAAGTTTATATATAACCGCAAATGCCTCTCAACGTAATAGATGTTACTAACGAATAAATGTTTGACCAGCTGTTGTCATCTTCAAAAGGTTAAACGCAGATTTGTCGAACTAACTTTATGATTTAATTCAGTCTCTCTCACTCTCTCATTCTCATATGTATTTTTCTTTAATTTAATTTTTCTTATGGTCACAGGGCATTATTTTCACGTGTCCCCCCTAAATTTCAGTACGCATGAATATTCTTCTTCATAGCCCCTTGTTCTCGAAAATACTTAAAGTACAATCTCAGTCTCAAATTTGAATATCATACTCAAACCCCTATTGAAACTAATAAGCATAGTTTGAGTCCTACTTAACAGTAAGTACCGTTTAAATTTTTGAGAGTGACCGAGCCGAGCATGACGTAAGGCAGCCTATCAAGTCTATGCCTGGCTTAAATATTGCCATTTGTGACCACAAATTTCACAAATTATTCCCACGTGTTCATTTAATATGCGATCACAAATTTTACATAATTTCAAACTCTGATATTTTACGTCGACTAGAAAAAAACACACACATAAAAAAGTTTAGTCAAACTGACTTGACTGTTGACAAGTCGTACAAAAAGTCAACCATTCGGCTTGGTTTAAACTTATTTGTTTCACATCGATTGGGAAACGCTTTTCCAGCTTAAACTGACTTCTTTCGACGGTTCAATGGAAGGACCAGTACTTGAGAAAGTCTTGTGAAAACCTTTGCTCAAGATATGTTTCGAACTTACAACTGTCTGATCCGCAGTCCTGTTATCATGGATTTCACAATGCACATGTATATGCATGTAAATAGTGTGACTTGTGAAGTTTGTGACCCAGCAGATCTTAACCCTTTCCCTCATAGAGGACACCATGAAAAGACCTATGCGAACAGCATAAAACCAGATCAGCCTGCGAGTAACTCGCAGGCTGATCAGGTTTTATGCTGTTCGCTGCTCCTCAGTGGTCTGGAAATGAGGATTTTGTAATTAAATTGGGTAAGGTTTAACTGTGGTTTTCTGCAGATCAGACTTTATGTGATACCTATTGAGGGCGACAAAATGAGTCTATATGAGGGAGAGGGTTAAGGAAGGGCTATCAGGAAACGCATTAAATTGTGCCAGTTTCTCATATTGAATAGTAACGTAATAGGTAATCGCGATTATTTTATCTTTCTAGTACGGAAGCATGTTTTTTTTTTCAGTTTAAGGACATTTCGCTTGTTATGATAAAGGAAGCAAAATATGCTTATCGCACTGAGAAACAACCAAGCTGTACGGGTGATCAATAAATATTTTGACTTCCTTGTGCGACAAATGCAACATGTGTAATTTGGAACTGTTTAATTGATTTTTTTTAAATCAAATGGATCTTGAAGCTAATATATCATTTTACTGTGGGGGCCAAACATATCAATGAACGAGATATTTTTGCCATATACCTATTAGATTAACCAAGGACTTTTTGTATGCCAAAGCTCTGTGATCTGCTGCACTCCACTGGCTTACGTCACATCATTTCATCAGTATTTTCCAGCTTATGCATCGTTGCAGAGTTATCGTTCGTTGTGTGCCTGACAACTTCTATGATAAAACGGTAAATAAATCATATGAAGAAATTTTGTTTAGCAATTAATGTAAGATATTTAAAAAAATGGAAACATATTTATCTATTGCATAACGGTGGTACGAGCAAACAAGAACACGTATAGTTTGCCCGTCAGAGGTATTGGATTTGGATATACAGTCGAATCCCGGTTATTCGAAGTCCTGGGGATCGGCGTTTTATTTCGAGTAAGGCATGTATTCGAATAAACCAAATTACGTCGACCGTTGGAACAAAAGCCCATCCCAGCCATGCTTTTTCATGCAGTGAACGTAATATATAATGTATTTTATATCAAAATATGTTATTTTGATTTAGGAACGTTAATGAAAACGACTATAGATAATTAACTTTCATCTTTTTATGCATAAATGATATCGATGCATATATAATAAATGCATACGTCAATAACAAAGATACATGCATACATTTATCAGGTGTGACTTAATCACATGCGACTACACGTATCCAATATCAACGTCGTCTTGAAAACAACAATGGATATTTGATATTTAATTAACACCATTCATCTATTTCTGCATAAATTATACATAATAAATGCATGCATCCATTCATCAGGTCTGACTAAATCACAAGAAACTACATGTATCAACGTGATATCAACATCTTCTCGAAATGTTCATTTAAAAAAAGATGTAATCGTGGTCTGCTTGTTACACTTGTTTAATTCTTCCTTTCCAAGCGTATCCGAAATACGTTTCGCATACCTAAAAAATCATCAATCATCACCTTTATCTTTATGATTGAACTGCACAAACATCCAATCAATTAACAACTTATGCAAACTGTAAGCGGCCGTCTCCCACCCATTTCGGTAATTAATTGACGTTTGCGCCTTTCCATTGTTTGTTTTCAAAATGTCGCCGGTAATTAATGTTCATCAGCGACTTCGGATAAGGAGGTGCGAAACTCTTACGAATTTATTGGCACAGGCCGAAATATCTTTTCGGATGAGACCAGGTATTCGAATGGCACAAATTTGAATAACCCAGATATTTTTATATAGAAATAAGAAGGAGAGTGATTGGGACCAACGAAGTGTTTCGAATGACGCCGGGTATTTGAATGAGAGGTGGTGGAGTAACTGGCGTTCGACTGTATCAGGTATTTAAATTCCCACGGCCAGTTGTAATATGTTAAGGTATAAAAATGGCAATATTCAGTATTTGAAATAGTGGATATTACGATTTTTAATTCACTGACATTTCCATATAATCCACAAAAAACATTGAATAAATAGTATTGTGAACAAATAAGATATGCCTTTAAATAGATATTCGGCGGCATGCTTAGTCACTAGCTGTCCCGTAAGATCGTATATACCGGTAATTTCTGTATCTTTATATACCTGTCAGTTTTGCACACAGTTTTATGTCCAGTTACATTTGTGAAAAGTAAATAAACCAGCCTGGTTTATGGAAACAATGGAAACTCTGTCTTTATGCCGGTGCGCTCACAAATAAATTTCTGATCATTTCTGATTGGCCCAGTGAAAAATCTGGGTCAGTAGTAACACCGAAAAATAATGTTAGGTGGCCAGTGATTTACGTCTCCGTATACCACCATCGGATACATCGGTACTTTGATTACGCTCAGCGACGCAGCTGCAGTTATCTTGTACATTTAACATTCGTTTTAAAAGTGGTAAAATTTCATTACAGTATTTAAACTAAATTTGCATAAGGACGTTATATGAAACCACAGATTACGATGTTTCAAGTTGTTTAAGTTGATTCAGCGACATATAAAATAAACAGGATATATGTATAATGTTTAATTTTACTGTAGTTAATGAGCTGTAACGCTGTGACTCGCAATGCATTGCAAAAACAACTAAATGTCGATTGAACATCCCCTTCATGAAAAAAATAGCAGATACAGTATAAAAGCAGACGAGAGATCCGGACTGCCGAAAAGTCAGGATGTCAGGACTGAGCAAACTTCTGTTGTTTGTTTGCGTGTGGCACTGTGTTTTGGGACAGGATGTCAATATTTCAGTTTTGTTGTCCAGGATCGAAGCTTTGGAAAGGAAAGGTATGTCTAATGAATCAATGAGGTCACACGGGCTATGTAGGTCTGGGATACACGTGCAGTTCTGCATCGTCGAATTCCCACGGCCGATCGATAGATCATCTATAGGCCGTGGGATATTACGGCTGAATTGGGTCGTTTTAGGGTGTGTCATATCACGCTATTTTATTGGTCGCATCACGTTTTTATAACCAATTAAAAAGGCAGTTTTATACAGCTGCCGGACGCAGTCATTTATTTTATTGTTTACATGTCTTTCAAGCCTCCGCGCCGAAGAGTGCTGCATGTGTAAGTCGCCTTTTCATTGGTCGATCTACTGTATTACGACGGTTTGCTTGCCTATTTCCCCACGGCATGAAGTCATGTAGTGAAACGGAATAAGTGACTGCGGTTCTGAAGATTGTGGGCTCGAGCCCCGTTGTGGTAACGAATTGCTCATGACATCCCTAGACGCGTGGTACTGGTCCAACCCAGAAACCATTGAGACGACTGTTAGAATAAATTGTAAGATTAAAATTCCATTGGGTAGAGGGCAGCATGGGGGTAACGTACAATGCGTCCCAGGTTCGAGTACCGGTAACGTGTATGAACGTGATAAGTTATCACCCGTCATGCCAAACATAGAATACCAGTACACGGTAATCATCTAAAAACCTCTAGGATGGCAGCAATAGCATATTTTATATCATGTGTGCAGCAAACGGACCACTTTTACTTAAATCGTGACAAATAACATGAAAGTACGGTGGCACTGAGGTGACATGTGCAATAGTTTTTTTTTTGGTATTGTTTTCCCGAGTTAATTTTTTTTTTTAACTCGGGAAAACAAAGTTACTTTTGTTTTCCCGTGTTAAATTTTTTTTTTAACTCGGGAAAAAAAATATTGTTTTCCCGAGTTAATTTTTTTTTTTAACTCGGGAAAACAGCATTTTTGTTTTCCCGTGTTATTTTTTTTTTTTAACTCGGGAAAACAAAAAATATTGTTTTCCCGAGTTAAATTTTTTTTTTAACTCAGGAAAACAAAAAATATTGTTTTCCCGTGTTATTTTTTTTTTTTAACTCGGGAAAACAAAAAATTAAGTCGTGCGCACGACTTAATTAGCCAATCAAATCCGCTTATTATGTTGTGGCCACGACTTAATAAGTTGTGGGAACGACATAATTGGCCAATCAGAGCCCTCCGCCAGAGTCACGAGGGCTGCAAAGTTCTGTCCTAAGTTATACAATCATAATTTATCAAATTCAAAACAATAGCTTTAAAAGAGATGCAACGTTTAAAAATGTTTATTTTCTTTTTTTTTCTCTTTTTTTTTGGGGGGGGGGGGGGGGGGTGTTGTTTTATTGACATAATCTTTGTTTTTGTCACTAATTGGATTCTCACTTGGCTATTTATTACCAACATTGTTTGTGATAATCATTGAACACTCATTCATTTGTGCTAAATTTCTGGAATAACAACTTTACAACAAACACAACAGTGTCAGATATTGACGCCCACTCTTATTTTTTACTTTTAGCTCATAATGTTGATATATTTCTTTCAGTTGTAAGCATTATGCTAAAAATAACATTTGGCAATACAAATTCTAATATGTGTGTGTCTGTCTTCCTTTTTAACACCCAACCCATCTCCCCAGATACACTCACACTCACAGACTGCATATCTGTAGCCAGTATTTATTTATACGCACACAGTTTACTTATTTACACAGTACTTGTACACTGGTGACATTTGCAAACAAAATATACATATATGAGGGAGCTTGCTCCTACAGCAGCCATCTGATCAGGGTCTGTACAGTCTATAATTTTGATATAGAAATTCATCAAGTGCCTAAAAGGCAACAGCAAAATCATCTGTAAGTTTGCAGAAGCAGTGTTGTAAAGGGATCTAGAAACCTTTAAAGATGCATGTTGTTTAAAAAAATGTTTTAATGTACTATTAAACTTGCTGAAGAGAACACCTCAACTGAGGAAAATCTTAAGAGACCACCCTTTGGTCTAACATGTACAAGTATTCAAATGGCGATAACTCTTAAATTAGTCATCCTAGAGTTATGGTTATTGTACACCGCACTTCTCCACACTGAGATCTATCTACCTTTGAAGTTTCATGTTGATACATTTTACATTTTTTTGTGTAATGCTCCGGACAAAATTATGACGAACAGACGGACGGGAAGGACAAAGCGGCAACTTTATGCTCCCCCTTCGGGAAGCATAAAAAAATCAGCATAAGATCTTTAAAAGTCAACATAAGGTTTAGGAATTCTAAACAGGATCTTGAAAATTCAAGATAATATCTTGATTATTCAAAATCAGTTTTCGATAATTCAAGATACAAAATCCTTGAAATTCGAGATAAAATCTTGAAAAAAATCAGATAATTCAAGTAAACTACACTAACTAGAAAGGGTATCGGACTGAGACTTGGATTTTTGCCTTTTGTATCCTAAGAATTACCAACTGACCGAATTCCATTAACTCTGTGTGATAGTTTCCCAGAATTATCTTGAAATTTCAAGACATATATTTCATACATATTTTAAGAACGAAAAGGATTAACAGAGAAATTCAAACTTTGATAAACAGACTATCTCGCCAAATGAAAAGCTAAAACCAGATCGGACATGCAATATATACTCAGAAAAAAGCATCTTTACATGCCTTTCCATTTGATTATCGTTGTCGAAACTTTCTGGATCACTTCATAGCCTAAACTTATTGATAACGATGACCAATGCTGCTGCCTACACAATTCGTTCTCATAGTCTCGCGGTGAAGGAATATCCTTCTTATTTCAATTCAAATGGATGGTGTAATTTATGATTACATAATATTACATTATATATACATTATATAATTTAATTTACAAACAGCTCTCAGAACCTGTCCCAGAAGTTGTTTTTCTTGACCTAGACTCTGGGTTTGATGTTAAGTGCAAGAATAATGCTAAAACACGATCCCCCGGAATGTTTAAGCTGACTGTAAAATGTTTTCACGTAAACAGTTATACGCCATTGTAAACAATGATTTTTGGTTGGTGACTATAAGCGAATTCAAACATATTTGCAGGTGATTATTACTTGTATCCTAAGTGTTTTAAGGAATATAGTCAATAAATGTAAAGTTTCTTTTTTGCTGAGTACATAATGCATGGAAATGGTGGGCGCTTTAAATTCTTACAGCCGGACTGGACCAGTAAACGCAACGGCCAGCTTGTTGGAGGTATAGTACTACAATTATTCAAAATATATTTTTAATATATATATATATAATAATATATAATATTTATTTATATATATATTTTAACTCAGACATTAACTCTGACTGAGGGCTCTGATTGGCCAATTATGTCGTTCCCACAACTTATTAAGTCGTGGCCACAACATAATAAGCGGATTTGATTGGCTAATTAAGTCGTGCGCACGACTTAATTTTTTGTTTTCCCGAGTTAAAAAAAAAAAATAACACGGGAAAACAATATTTTTTGTTTTCCTGAGTTAAAAAAAAAATTTAACTCGGGAAAACAATATTTTTTGTTTTCCTGAGTTAAAAAAAAAAATTAACTCGGGAAAACAATATTTTTTGTTTTCCCGAGTTAAAAAAAAAAAATAACACGGGAAAACAAAAATGGCTTTGTTTTTCCCGAGTTAAAAAAAAAATTAACCGGGAAAACAAAATTTTGTTTTCCCGAAAAAAAAAATTTTAAAAAAAAAAAAAAACTATTGCACATGTCACCTCAGTGCCACCGTATGAAAGGTTCAAATGTAATAGTTCCCACAAACCAGTCGGTATCGGTGGCAGAAGTAACTATTTTCAATTCATGATTTTATTAATTCAAACTCTGCAGATCCTGTATGCATAGAATTGTTTTATATGTCAAAACTGACCCTTCGAACCCTTTGTCTCGACGTAGAACAACAATGCGTGCTCAGCATCATCTTTTCTCTTTTGCAGCTGAAGAAAGTAGCCTCGAAAAGTTGAGGGCGGAACAGGAGATGCGAAAAATGGTGACAAAGTAATATGTTTTCATCTGATCTTATTTAAAAAGCTATATTCCATTTCACCAGAGGATCGGCAATACCAAATATAATTCGCTAATTTAAATTGACCGATAAGTGACTGGGGAAAATCTAAAATGTATGTTTATCTCCCATTGAGCAATGTGTGGAATATTACAATTACACCATGTTAGGTGTTCAGGAAGTGCTCGTTGTTTTACGTAAGTGAACGTCTCATTTCGGAGTGAAATAGTCTATCTGAACATGTAGAATGCAGATTATAATGCGACGAAAGTAAGCATTATGATTTAGCGTGTTATTGATCAAGATCAGATTTGACTGTGTTACATTTTTCTTTCCTCAAAAGCGAACTTGTGTTAGTTGTATAAACACTCCCTACCAGTCAGGCGATAAGTAAGCAAACGATTCAAATTTTTCTGATTTTATAATTGACAGATTGCATATAAATGCATATTACACAATTACATATTATTATAACTGGTTAGTCACATTCAATAAAGAGAAAGAGAAAGGGGGGGGGGGGGGGGGGGGGGGGGGGGGGGGGGGGGGGGGGGGAGAGAGAGAAATTAGCCGCCAAAACATGTTTTTTTTTTGTTTCTAAAGGAATTGCCTAGGGTTGGTTTTACTTGGAAAGTTTTGTGTTATTTCAGAAACTATTTAAAGCTACATGTTTTTGTAATTAAAATTTCCAATCTACAGTTCCTGTCAAAATTATGTTGAAAGAATGTTCGGTAAACTCTTCTTTATATATTTGTTACGAATTTAAAAGAGGTGATCGCTGTTTGAAAAAATAACAAGATTATAGTATTTTCTGTAAGTGATAGTTACTGGAGCAATTATTTGATGCGTCATTTAATTTACGATATTCGGTTATACTTTAATTTAAATATGAAAAGAGTGTATCAAATATTTCAGATTGAAAAACTAGAGACAGAAAATGTGCGACTAAAGAACGCCGTCAACACGTTGAAAAATGAATTCAATATTCTGAAAGAAGGGTATATTGTTGATGACAGAGGCGACCGACTCTCCAAACAAGCGTCTAATAAACTTGATAATTTAACCAACCAGTCGCTGCCAAACATTGTGAAATATTCAGCTTTACCGAACAGTAAGTTGATACAATATTGTTCCTTGAAAGCAATTTTAAGAGGTTGGTAAGCATATCTGATAATTCTGTTTAAATTTGAAAAGGCAGTAATGACGGAGGTTCCGTTAAGGGCAAACATCGTCTTTGGTCTCCTTTCAGGCGAAAAGTACTGGTCCAACCCCAAAAACTATGAGATGAGTTGGTATAGAATTTAAGACCATACTTCCAAGTTGAAAAGAACATTTTTAATATGCTATATTCTCCTACAGGATGTTTTTTTTCCGTCGGCTGAAGTTCACCGAATGTTTCTGATTGCATGTGGGCATGGGAGGGGATATCCGCCTAATTTCTTTTTCTAAATAAGGTTTCACAATGCTGATTACATTTTAATATGCTTATTATATTTACAAACAGTTATTACATTTTCACAATACGTACCACAAAAATTATTGCTAAGTTACACTTTTAGCATCGAGTTTCTGTTTGCCATATTTACCATAAAAGTTTAAGTTTGGTGTTAACTTTCTTATGTAGCAAACTCTTAAATGTAGACTCTATATTGATTTAATTATTATTATTATTTACATTTAAGATTGAAAACGTTCGTTTTAATCGATCGGAAATTATAAGCTATCATCTTTTTGTCATAAACCAAACAAGAAATTCCTCACATTGTATTTTATCAATAGAGGGCGCTGCTACAGGACAGATGTAAGAGCTATTTTTAAACGAGTGGCTTGAGGTATACATGAGGTCGATTTCAGTATTATCATTAAATGAATAATTTCATGCCTGTGATATTATTCAGGTACTTCAGGTTGGAAACCTGGGCCCGGGTGGAGATCTTAGCCTTCTAATAAACGGATTGATGTTTCCCTCGGGCCAGTCTTTCCATCTTTACCATATACATGTGTGTACATACCTGTAATATTACTAGTATATCTGAGACCGGGTGAAAATCTCAGCCCACAGACATTTCCATCGGGCCTATCTTTCCAGCTCTACCACATTATACTTCGTATATTACTCGAACACTTTGGGTCGCGTATCTGAGACCGTATAGAAATCTCAATCCACTCTTAAACGGGCCGGTGGTCTTTCCATCTCTGCCATGTATACCCAAGATATTACTCGTATACTTCATGTTGGAATCTTAGTTCGGGTCGAAGTCTCGGCCCACTATTAGATGGACTTTTGTGTCCATTGGGACTGTGTGTATGTGTCATTGGGTTTAACGTCCTGTCGGCATTATATCAGTCATTTGGAGAAATACTGTCGGTGGGACGTTAAAACCAACCAACAAACAGAATATATATTACCATATTTTTCTACACCATTGATAGGCTGAGGTAAAAGGAATCATTCAGTTTTATATCCTCTATCCCCACAGATTATCAAGAAAAGAAGAGGATCGTCGATGGCCCAGTGGCTTTCCATGCGGTAGTATCTCGCGGCCGTGTGGTCCATCTTGGATTGGGGCAGAAAATAGAATTTGACCTAACCTATGAAAACATCGGCGATGGTTACCATAACAACCACGGCATTTTTATTTCGCCAAAGGCAGGGATATACATGTTCTCGACGTCTATTTTGAGTACGACGAATCCTAAGCCAACCATTAATGTTGGGCTAATGAAAAACGGAATTCGACTTGCAAGCGCTTGGGGCCATGGGGGCGACTCGGACTGGCAAGATCAGGGTTCTGTATCCGTGGTAACTACGCTAAATGTTGGAGACGAGGTATGGGTTGAGGTGCAGCAGTTTGCAGACGACTCCTTTTGGGGCGATGAGTTCTCGAGCTTCATGGGATTCTTGATTCCATACTAGAGGGACCAGACCCGTTGATCTCGAAAATACTCAAGAACGATATCAGGCTCAAATTTGAATATCATACTCAAATCCCTTTTGAGACTATCGGACATAACTTGAATTTGAGTAATTTATCATACTAAGTACCATTTTATTTTCGAGAACACGGAGCCAGATTTTAAATCACGTTGATTTTCCTGCTTTTTACGTCGTATACCAACGATTCCTACGATTTGTGTGTGTGTATGTTTTTCATATAACTCATCATTGTCTTATCATACACATTTTTGTATAAATATAAATTTCAGTGATGACGCCCTTTAAAGTCACTGTCTCGCACAGGAAACGTCTTTTTTTCCTAAATCAACCGGATGTTGAATGTGCACTTTGTGATATCGAAAATTGTTTAAAAGACAGTGATTATTGTGAATTGCACTTTTTTTTCTTCCTTTTTAATCTATAAACGAGTGTATTAATTAACACCGGAAGTTAACTCGTAAACTCTCATATAGCTATCAATATAAGTCTACTATTTGGAGTAATGGTGATCAAAATTCCCACTCTATAGCTTCTGATGAAGGTTTCAAAAAGAATGTCATTGATCAAACAGAGAGAGAGAGAGAGAGAGAGAGAGAGAGAAATAATAACAAGTTGTATAGAAAACTAGTTTATTTCATTATATAATATAAATATAACAAAACGAGTATTTAAGTGCAACAATGTTACCCATTAAATGGGTTCCGGTATTACGTCAAATAAAAATAAATACAGAACCAAAATCACATGGACTTATATTGACTTTCAGTCTTCAAGTATTCATGAATATACCTTTTCGATTGATCATCTAGAAATAATAGTGAATTATATCCTGATAATTTCACTGTTTTGAACAGTGAAATTATCAGGAAAACAGTGAAATTATCAGGAACTTGAACCCAATCTACGTTATATACTGATCGGACATCAATTGTGTGGGTTTTACGCAAGAAATGACGTCATAATAACGCCTCGCAGGCGAAGTAATCCCGCCAATTTTGACGTCTTTTGTTAATAACACCTTTAAAAGGTTAAATAAAAAAAATGTTTGTTTTGGTGAAAGATCGATGATTAATTTCATTGTGAATATAAATAATGCATTTTCACTCTTTTCTTCGCCACTGTGAAAATATCACATTTTTATGTGCACTCATTGAAATTATTAATCGATTTTACACCAAAACAATTATCCTCTATATAATTTTATCATACATATTATCATACACTCCGTTCCATTATAATGATCATGTTGCGTTTTTTTTAAAAATTATTTCTTAACTTATTTGTTTTACATCGACTGGGAAACAAGTCCTACCTCTTATACAACTAATCCCTCTCGACAGTTCCTGGGTTGGACCAGTACTTTGTGCCTGAAGTGTCATGAAAAATCCTTTCCCAAACCCTATAAGATTATTTTAGCCAAGTTATTTGTCTAACTAGGCGTTTGATAAAATGTTATGCAGCACAATCTTGAGCGTTATTAAAGTAGTACTCAAAATCCAAATTATGTAGGAACAAATCACAGCATTGTTCCAAAAATATTTAAGTGAATGACAAAGTTTGCAGAAATAATCACACAACTGACTTACACTATTTTTCAAGAAATAAATTAGTTTGGAATTTCTATCAGGAAAATGAAAACGTAGGGATATTTTTCCTAAGTATTTAAGTATTAGTTGTCGGTTAGTAAAACCGATTTGGGTGGACATATAATATTGAACACAGGCGTGGGGTGCTGAGTTAAGCTAAGGATTTAATGCTTCGATGTATTTCAAGCAATGAGTTTTTCTAAATATATTCCATTGTTTCTCGCGCATGTGTGAATAAAATTCGCTAGTGCCTGAATACATGTATATTATCACAAAATGTTATACATGTAATATTAGTACAATGTATATGTATTTGGTACCATTAAAGACATATTAATCAGAAATATGAAAGTGTTAGAAGTGATGTATGTGTGTGTTTGTGTGTGTTTTTCTTGTGACAAACAACAACAACAAAAAAGCAAAAAGAAAAAAGAAAAAAAAGACATGTGAACGGGATTTTAGCGAGATCTCGGTGAGACGTTCTACGTCTTGTAGACAGCTGTAGAAGTTTAACGGACAATCATAAAACAGAAGAGCCATACATATTTGGTTAATACTGAAGAGAAAACTCAGTATATTTATAACTGATATGAGCAATTTTACACATCTCACGTTATCTCGCGGTCACATGATCGTAAGCGTAAGGTAACGAGAGAGAGAGAGAGAGAGAGAGAGAGCTTCTTGTGATTTGCTCTTTACCTGTAACAGAGTTGCGACACCACCAATAGATAAAAATGTATCTCAATCTCATATCGTTATATACATGTATACAAATATTAAAAAGTGTGGGTGTGTGTGTGTGTGAGAGAGAGAGAGAGAGAGAGAGAGAAGATTAATTTTCAGCAATATAAAGTACATATATACAAATTCACTTATTCTTTACAATTTTGATTTTCCATGTGGTCATAAATCTCATGTAGATCTGCAATGTTAACATGCATTAACAAATGTACAGTCGTGATCACGGAAAAACTATACATATGTAAATAGAAAGATCTATATAAAAAAAAATAACACCCCCCCCCAAAAAAAAACCCAACGTATTTTAACGTCTGATTTATATATACATTAATTTCATGATAACAATAAGACAATAAGATCTAACAACATTGTTAAAAACTAAAATGTTCACGTCCAGTTGATTTTATTTATGTATCCTACAACGAAAGACCTTTCGCCCTTTCATCAAGGGCCTTCTTCTGCTTTCTGCTTTATTACGTCACTGTATGACGGAGGAGATGGAAGTTCATCACCATTATGTGCTTTCACAACATCTTCATACGCTGGAGGTTTGAATTCGTCATTTGCACCGGAAGCAGTCGGCAAATTGTCGTCTGCTGTGACTCGTTGTGAAGATCGCATGTATGTAGAGATTGACCGTGAGAGGCTGTCCGCCGCTGCCCCTGCCAAGGTAACCGAGTAAATCATAGTTGGAGATCTATGCTGTCGGGACGCTGTATTATTCGAAAAACGCCTGAAAGAGAACGCTATTATGTTGTACAACAATCATTTGCAAAGACAGCGTGTACATGCTCTATTTTGTACCGATGTAGTAAATTATAGCATTTGGTGATTTTGATGATGTCCGTGAGGATGATAATGGCGTTATGTAATACATGTATTGATGATGATAATGGCGGTATGTAATACATGTATTGATGATGATGATGGCGTTATGTAATACATGTATTGATGATGATGATGGCGTTATGTAATACATGTATGATGATGATAATGGCGTTATGTAATACATGTATTGATGATGATGATGATGATGATGAAGGCATTATGTAATACATGTATTGATGATGATGATGGCATTATGATGATGATGATGACGTTATGTAATACATGTATTGATGATGATGATGACGTTATGTAATACATGTATTGATGATGACGATGACGTTATGTAATACATGTATTGATGATGATGATGACGTTATGTAATACATGTATTGATGATGATAATGACGATGACGTTATGTAATACATGTATTGATGATGATGATGACGTTATGTAATACATGTAATGATTATGATAATAACGATGACTTTATGTAATACATGTATTGATGATGACAATGACGTTATGTAATACATGTATTGGAGTTATGTAATACATGTTTTGATGATGATGATGACGTTATGTAATTTATGTATTGATTATGATAATGGTGTTGGTTTAAACAAATGCTGATGATGCTGATGTTGTTCTGATGATTATGATAATACTGGCAACATATGTTATGATGATGATGATGATGATGATGATGATGATGATGATATATGATGATGATGATGATGATTAAAATGTTTTCGGATGTTACATACCTCCGTCCAATACTGAGCCCCAGTATTAGCACGAAGATAATGAAGCTCGCAATTGTCACCCCGATCACCATGGACCGGAAACTACCGGATTCACCGCTGTCCTGTGCAATTAATAAATAAAACTTATCATATTGTATCTCGTATTTAAAATGATAAATCAAAATCAAAAGTAGACAAAAACTCTTGAATATAAAGTAGGATTTGTCATACTTGACGCATATTTGTGGAAAATACACACATTTTCTATGTTTTATGGAAAAGTAATTTACATGATGTTATTTTTTTTTCTCTCTCGATGTACAACGCTCTTTTTTTGTGAATTTATGCTTATTTTACTATGCACAACGGTTATATAACTCACGCTGTTATGCCTGGGAGTTGACACTCTCACCGTCGTTATGTATGGGTTTCGGCCTGCATGGTGTAAAATAAAAAAAAAATAACGGGATGAAATGAGATTCTATACAATGGATCGGTAGAACAATTAATATATTAATTCATTGCAAATATCAAAAAACCAAATACGTGATATATGTTTCATGATCTATACGGACAGAATTTTCCCGTGATCTTTGGAATTCCTCACCCACTGTGTCAGTCGTAACTACTCGGTCATATCCGGCGGTACTCAACGATATTTGGCGAGGTGTTCTGATTGCACCAAACGATGAACCAATCAAAAGTTCTTCGCTTCTATAAAGCAATAAGTAATTTAAGTCTCTGAATAATTTAATGTATTCGCTGCGATAGAACATAAGGTAAGCTAACTGATTAAAAAATGTCTAAAATGTTAAGATGTGCAAGAAAAAATACCCATAATATGTCTGCGGTATGGTAAAGAACATAGTCCTTCAATCAGATGCTTAAGCATCCATTGACTTGGAGATATATATACTCTTCATAGTCTCTCACGTTTATATCGGGGTTGTAAATTAATATGCGTTTTGCAAGTATGTCACATAATAACGTAAGAGAAAACAAAAGTTCTTACACTTGTTTTGTAAGTTGTTTTTCCATTTATTTCCAATACAAAGGTTCACATACGCCGTCAGGTTGTAATGCTTACACTTCATGTCACAAATATATTCGGAGAAATATTGACCGTTGTATTGCTGGGTTTTCTCCACACATATCGGTGTATAAAAGTCCCATATTTCCAGCGGACACTTGACCCAGTTACTACAGTAATCCGTTCGGTTTTTCAAACTGACTAAACACGTGTCTGCAACAGTAAGACTAAGCATGTTACGGGAGGTCTCTAAATGCATCGAACTTAAAGGACGGAAGAGGCAGCTAGTTCACAGATCGCCATTGATTAAGAACTTGATTTTTATCTACACGTGTGTATTACGTCTATCAATATTACCCATCTACAGACGCATGGTTACCCAATTCAACCATCCATGATTGTCAAAAAATGTAAAGAAAAAGTGTGTGGTTTCCCCATCACAGGCAATGCCGTCACGGTATTGGAACTTTATCTAGAATTCTAAAACCTATATTCAGAGTTTCCATTTTCATTTACCGTCACTTGGCTGGTCACATTCACTCTTCGCACATGCACTAACTTCATAGGCTGAACTCACGAAATTTAAAGCAAAACGTGTCACGTGGTACTGCAAACACCTGCTTCGGGATACCATATTCTATGTTTAACTGATCTCGCCGAAGTTAAGTTCATGGGAAATAGCGTTTTCACGCGCAAAGTGAACAACACTTGTCGAGATTATTTGTCAGGAAACAAGGGCTTTACCGACACAAATGAGGGAGAGTAGATTTTTGTTAAATTTCTCAACGATTATAAAGCTACTTTTTAGAGGAAACCATATACTAAGAATGTTTTATTTTTGGCGGATAATTCATTTTGGCTTTGTTGGCGATATAAGTCTGATGCACAAAAATAAATCCATCGCCATAACTTGTAACGTCATTTCAACTCTCTTTGACAATCGTCCATCAAATGAAGCACATGATTAGTTGTTTACTTGTGTTTTATCTTGTATAGTCTGATGTAATCTTCTTTTAGAATGGCTGCTTGTATAATTTTAAGATACGTTTGTTTTATTGTGAATATGTTTTATGACAAACATTTGGATGAGACCTATATTAATAATAAAACCCTAAAACCACGTTCATCGTTGACCATTCCACGCGTATGTAACTCGGATTTTTTAAAATCGCTGTGATTATTTCCCCTTGTACTTGTCACCAATTCTCATTTCTTCAAGTATATGATATTTATATATCCGCATATACAAATTATGATATTAACCAAGATGTTTCTCAAAGTTTGTAATCTACATATGCAAGTACAATATTTGATCATTTTTACAATTTAGATACGATTCCACTGTGAATGATGTAAGTACAACAGTATCGAAAAGATTTGAAAAAACTTTCCACGAGACAGAATGAGTGATAGACTAAAACATGTTGATTAACAAAAGAATTGGTGAATTAAATATTCATACCCTATACATTTGATTAACTTTAGTGAATTTAAAATCAATTTACATGCAGTGAAAGCCGCATCACCATAATTCAGGAGGGGCCCTTCGTGGCCGAGAGGGTAAAGTCGCTGACTTTAACACTCACTCAGCCCCTCAACGCGTGGGATCAAATCCCGGTAGGTCATTAGGATTTTCATGTGAGGAAGCCTTCCAGCTGGCTTGCGGTAGGTCGGTGGTTCTACCCGGATGCCCCGTGCATTCGGGGTCTTTTTCCACCTGTAATTAGCTGGACGTCGCTGTATGACTGAAATACTGTCGAAGAGGTAGTGAGAAACGTAGTACTCTTAAATATGGACTGTAAAATCTGTCGCACGTGAAATATAAATGTAGGTATGTTGTTTACATTAAACTTGAATCTTAAATTACATGTTTCGAACGCCGTGCATATGTTATAGGGTAATTTATGCGTAGAAAATTAATACAGTTGCGAAATCATAACCGAATTGCAATAAATGAACGAATAGAGAATTAAATAAGAAAACATTTCTACTTTTAAAGGAAATGGATCAAATCACGATGTGTACCATATATAGATGCATTACGCAACACTATCCGGAACTTAAATGTCGCATGGCATAAATCTATTGACTTTGTTCATGTCAACATGTGCTATCAATTTCACTTTTGGGGGATTGGTGCAAAACAATTGTTACTGCTCTATCTTAGAATTTATATATATACAGTTACCATAGCTTTGCACGAAGTTTTCGCAATAGAAATACACATGAAATAAACATGACATTTGGCGTGACAAACATACTGATAGAAATTATTCGGTAAGTTAAAATGGGGAAGATCCAAAATCATCGTGTATCAAACAACAGATCATCTCGTCAATACATGTAAAAATGCCACATATACAAACGATACATTACAAATGAAAACAATTGTTGTATGGAGAATGACAGTCTTTGTATTCGTAGAACCATTATTTTGGCCACTATTCGTGTATAGAAAAATGAAGTGATATACATAACATAAAACATAACATAACATATACATATACATAGAACAGATAAGATGTTAGTAATTGCATTTCTTCTGGTATTAGCATAATGAAGATAGATTTATCTCCATTAATTAAAAATTAATAGTTTTACATCACAACGAATTAACTCTGTAAATTTAAACGCGCTAGTCTCCTTGATACTATTATAATATTTCTTGATATATTGAATTCTTATATAAACAGCTACATTTTAGAATAAAGTGATAATTGCTTTCGATTTCTATAGAGTTGCATTCAATAAGCATTATCTTTCATTTCTAGGAATTCTATTCTGTCCACATCTTCCCGTTTCAAATATCAAATCATGTGCAGAAATACGAAGTTGAGTTAAATATTTCCTTTTTGTTTTATTAGACAGCATACTGAGATATTCGAAATAACCGAAAAAGATATGCAAATTTTAGAACACTGCTATTATTTATATCAGCACGACATTTAGAATAAAACATTAAATCGCTGCTTAAACATGGGTTCAAACGTTTGTTCATGGTAATTGTCTGGATTAACCCAAACTTCATCAAAACCATACTGTATCAATTTAGGACCAGCTTTTAAAACCATTTCTGCTATGTTCTTCCGATTTAATATGTATTTTATTATTAAGGATAATATGATTGGATTGTTTTTAAACCAATATTTGATTATTTGAACGTATCTGTTAATATATAATGGATATCGTCCAAATTTACCATATATTGCTGTCGTACAGATTTAATTTACAAAATTTGATTTAAACCCTTTTTTAAAACTTTTTACACTTAATCTAGTAAACCCCCATACAGGAGAAGCATAACTTAGAATGAACCCAACTGAAATTGTCAACCTCCAAAATGATGTATCGTTTTCCTTCAAATTGGTGTTGAATCTATTTTTTAAGGAACTCCCATCTTTTTATTATTTTATTAGCTTACTTATGTCATAGTTTGGATTAACCAGAAACAACAGAAGAGAATTTAATCGGATGCACTTTTATGCCAAATATAATTATATCTATAAAGTTGTCATAAAGATAAACATTTCTCCGATTTCAAAATGATTACACACCTCTAAATTACGTCTCAAGAATGGCTGTTCTATTTTAGAGACCAACATGAGATCTCACGTGATCTTATGGTTGATATTGAATGTCCGTTTTAATAGAACAAAGTTTGCGAGTTTACGTCTTTTAGAGTTATTGTTAATTCCAAACTGTTAAATACCTGAATACAACAACAACAACAACAACAACAACCGTGTGAATGGCATAATCCACTGCTCATCGTGATAATTTAGTTGTGTTTGGTTAATCATGCAATCCCAGGTATGTACCGGTAGATGTTTGTTTAACCTCCCACCGACAGTATTTCAATCATTTGAGGACTTTGTCTACTTGAGACAGATATAGTGCTGCCACAATGCGATATCACGTCTTAGACAAGTAGCACGATACCACACCCAGTCATATTATCCTGACACCAAGCCAACCAGTCCTGGAACTAAATTTATATGCTGAGAGCTATATCAGTACCAAAATGTTACAACTTTGGTATGTAGCGACCAGGGATCGAACCCACGATCCCCGCTCCCGATTCCGGGGCGGACACTCTTACAACTCGGCCACCGGGACCCATAGGTGTGTTCCGCATAAGAGTGAGAAGTCAGTTTGACTACTTTTATTACCTAGCCACATAATTATACCACGCCTCACAAAGTGAAATATGATTATATAGGAGTCACACGCGTTGTCCTGTTCCATTTTACAGTAAAGTTCATATTTGTTGCATAAATTAAGACGATGTAACTTGGTATTAATCACCCCAGTGACGATTCGTTCTTGATTCCAGTCTCATGTGAGACGTTGTCATTTGGTGGTTCCAGGTTTATTAACCATCTCTTTACTATTACGGAATGTTGCCTTCGGTAACCATGCGTCTGTGGATGTGTATTGAAAGAGGTAATACACTCAGATAGTTTTAAATCAAATTCGTATTCAATGACCACCTGTGAACGAGCTGCTTCAAGTTTCAATACATATTGGATAATAGTGTTGTAACAAATGCCCATGAAAGAAAATACGACGGGGCCTTCTATTGGTCTTTTGAGTGTAAAACATGAATTTCAACACCTGGCCTGATAACGGCCGTTTCTGGTCGCCCGACTGACCCTTCTTTTAACGACCGACCCGTATTTTTTTTTTTTTTACCTTTCTGCCCTTAAAAAAAATCTTTCCTTTTTTAACCTTTTGTTTCATGTAAATAAAAAAACAAAAACACGACCTACCGACCCCACCCCCTTTTTTTTGCTGGGGACCAGAAACGGAACTTTTTTTTTTGGACCTGACTCAATCGTGGTTTTCTGCCTGTCTCCGGAAAGTGTGTGTGTGTGGGGGGGGGGGGGGGGACTTGTTAAGGACTTTAGCTCGGAATAAATATTCCTTATAAAATAAATTACTGAATACCAATAATTAATACATTCATTTACTTGACCCTGCCACATTTTAAACATTGTTTCATATGCCAAACAACGCTGTGCAGCAGGTCAGAACCTATATATACGAGTATGTTCAAATTAATCAACGAAATAATTTGTCTTAGAAATAAAGAATGTAGATAACGATTACCCCCGTGACCGATCCTATCCAGGACGACGAAAAGCGTGACGAATCCATATATCAAACTGGCAGCCATCTTGGATTTCTAAAATGGGATGAGAAATTAATGTATCGTAATACAATTGTATAGATCTATATCCGCGAGAATCTGCGCTCCTTTAGAAATTATTGTTTCGTCAAATTACATTGAGTTTGACTGGATGTTTTAAAGCTGCGGTTAAAAAAAATATACCTGTTGTACTTAGTTTACACATACATTCAGTTGCAAGAGAACGTGTGCACTCACAATCTGTAATATTTATTTCCGAAATATATTTGGTTTAAAACTTCTTTGTATTACCAAAAAGAAAATTTCAAAATACCCCCTTTTGAACCATGTCACTTTAGCAATACATATAACATTGACAAAAAGCATACCTCTTTAGCAATGATATTGTTCAAACGTGAATCATTGTTGAAAACAATGTTTTTTTAAGATTTCAATGTTGTAATGATAAACAGTCACCAATCACTTACATTAACGACATACATTCTAGCATTCATTGTTCATATGTCATTTTTAGACGGCGGCGACCCGCCGTCTTTAGTAGCTGGAAATCCAAATCAGGCCTTGCTGACCTTGCTGAGTTGCATATTTTTCCATCGCCGATTTAACTGTACCCTTTCGCTCTTCGTGCGTATCCATGCAATGTGATTCTGCACTGACAAATACGAGCGGAATATGTTAAACAGACATTTTATGTTTTTCATTTTTATTTTTTATGTTTTTTTTTTATGTTTGAATAGGTAGATTAAATTGTTATTTGCCAATTGACAATCATTCAGAAAGATATGCACCCCGAAACTCCCATTTTATTATGGGTTATCCAAAAATAATTCATGCAAACCGATGAAACGAGCGCTTTTCTGAACTTTTTGGTCGTTAACCAATATTAGATTGGTTCAAGATTGGTTGAAAAAAATAGATCAAAATCCAATTTATACAGCTTACGCCGAAAAGAAAGAAAAAAGAAACTAACAAAAATTGAATAATGAAATCTGTTGTTTGATATTTGCCTCCTTTTGATTTAGATAAAAAGTTGATTAAAATTTTATATATAATTAAAGCCTGTTGGCAAGAGAAATGGAGAGAGTCAGCGAGTCGGTGTGCTTCTGTTGGAACAAATGGTGTGTCCATCTTTTCTTGTAACGACCGTGTTCACGCAGTGTTACGGAGGGTTTATAACATTGGGTTTATTGGCATCGCTTGAATTTGATCCTCGTTTATCAAATTTACATTGGTAAACAAAAGATATGCGACATTATCACATTAAAACCTATGAGCGCTTTGATTTCTTAAAGCGTCATCAACCAATTTTCTACACTAAATTGATGAATGCCGCTTTGTTTTTCAAACCAAATAATAAATGTAACCGCGAGAAGCGTAAACATTGGTTTGGTGCCGACATGATGCCCGAATTTTGAACTGGTCACACGAGTAATTTAAATTACAGATCTATTTTCATTGTGAGTGTTTCAGCTTTGGCATTACTTAATATATATATATATATATATATATATATATATATATATATATATATATATATACACAAAGACATATCCATTAATCATGCTCAGTTTGACTTTTTTATTTGGTTAAGCATTTCCATTGAATTAAAGATGGAATACAAGCGTTCTAGTGTTTCCATCAATTCGGGCATTTTTAGGGAAGCAAATTGTTGTCTTGAATTCCGTCCTGAGTTGTTAACGACCACCAACTGCATTTCATTTATTTGGAGACTATGTCTACATGTGACAGGTGTAGGTTTTGCCAAACTGCAGTATCACACCATAAACCTGTTGCATGAAATCACACATACAGTATCTTGATACTGTGTCAACCAGCCTGAAACGTCCCTTTATTTATACCAAGAGCCAGACATGCAGCCACCAGAACCATTTAAAAAAAAATTTGTTATGTCGCGGCCGGGGATCTAATCCGCGATCTTGAACGGTCAAATTACGGGATTAACATCAATGGAAACTGAGTATATTACAAGGAATCAATATGTTTTTTGTAAATATATATGTTTTTTCTTATTTCACACTCTTATTCAAAGCGCTCAATGCGCTGAGAGTCGGCAGCCGGATTAACAGGAAAAAAAACTGTGATCCTTAATTATTGATACAATAGAGGCGGAGGCCACATGACGCAAAAACTCCACACACTCTCCTGCACCTATAGTTGGTAGTAAGACAATCGAATGTGCACTGTGTTTGTTACAAAACAATCCGGAATGAGGGTCATGAACCTGACTGTATGAACTTCAGAAGTAAGTCATTCCCTAGGACCCGATTTATATACACTCTCTACTGTTACTTAAGTGTAGAACTTGACTCGCGTTCATGCAAAATTACGCGTGAACTACTTTAGGTTAAATACAGACATTCGAAGCGCTACTTTTTCTCTTTTTACAGGAGTAGATCTTCAAGTATGTAAAATGGGTTGCTGTTCTGATTTATAAGTGTTGACGCTTTAAATGGATGTTTACAGAGCAAAATAACACGTTTACAAACAACAGCACATGAATAGCAGTTACGGTTATGGATAAAAGGTCTGCGTAACATATTCCATTCGTATTTGAAAGTGTAGAATTGCACTACGTGGATCTGCACTAAGCGTGGAGAGGTACAGTTAAACTTGTCATGGAAAATATGCAAATTAGTAAGGTCAACGATGCCTTGTAAGCGTTTCTAGCTACTAAAGACGACAAGCTGCCGTCTTAAAACAATGTCAGGTAAATCAATATATATATATACATTTTTATATACACATTTAGATAGACATGACCCCTTAGAATGCTGTGAGAACTTGTAACTGCTTTGCGACCAGTGTAGACCAAGACCAGCATGCACATCTGTGAAGTCTGACCATGGTCTATACTGTCCACTATTCATGTTATAAGTTTCAGCAAGCACCCCCATAAACAAATAATAGTAAAGTCCAAAATGAAGAAAGGACGAGCCCAATTGAGATATTGTTAGATAACAAACTGAAACTGCAATATACGTATCAGCAATGAAACAGGTATTGTAGTATCATATAACAATGTATGCTGGTCATTAATCTTCCAGGTAAAAGCGAAGAGAGGACTTTATAAAGAATAATGCCATACCTACCCGGATGCACGGAATAAATAGTTTTTCCTCAGCTTGTCACATAAAATAAATACCTTTTTCATTTAAGTATGTCGTATTGTACAAGTGCCCCGTGTCCTACATAATTCTATGTAAAATTGTTTGTTGGACCGTGAAGCTCGTGTTTATATTTTGTCAGCCTGTTTACACTAGTTACCTAATATTTACGAAATAAACTCTGCTATAATATACAGTTTAAGTCAAGATCTTTGGGAAGACGATGACATAGTAGAGTCGAACTCTCCACAAAAGTCAATAATTAACCGGTGGTTCTACCCGGAAGTCTCTTCATCGACCTGTACTTTATTGAACGCCGCTTTATGACTCGAACAGACAACAACAACAACAACAACAACAACAACAACAACAACAACAACAACAACAACAACAACACAACAACAACAACAACGACAAAACAACAATATGTATGATACATATTGACATAAAAACATGAATATTATGATTATTTAAGTACGTACGTACCTGTATAAAAAAGTCGATATACACATACATGTATTTCCTACATTTCAAATTCTGTTAATCGTCAATTTGTTTTCCATTATACAGATAATACATTTAAAATGACACGAAGGAGAATTTTGAAATGACGAAATAAACACATGCAGTCAACTTATTATATTCCGTGTGACAAATCTCTTGTTACGATAGGTGAACAGCAAATTCATACCAGAAGTACATACGATTAAAGAAGTTATTTTTAGACAAAATTGCTCACGCGTTAACTCAGCTGAAAAGACAACCAAGTTGTTAATCAAAACGAGAAGAGCAAACATATTTATGTATGGGAGGTGTATGGCGTGTATTACGTTGCAATATTCGATATACTCAATTTATGTGTAATAAATAGCATTTATATTAAAATTTAGATCATGTATATGCAACATTTGTTATTTATATTCAATTTTCAGTTATTGAGTATGCATGAACCTTTGATACCATACGAATGAGCGTTTTTTTTTACTGTAGACAGGTCAATTATAATAATAGTAATGTTTATATAGTGGTCATGAAGTTTGAGTATTCCGCTAGTGCCATGTGGCATGATGCCTGTCAGGTTAGGAATGGTCACTGGGTGACAGGCAGGAATATTGTGAATTTGGTATTTACCCAATTGACATATTCTGTTCACAGATGTTTTTATTAACTGCGAGTGAGTGAGTACCCCCAATCCTATATATACTAACACTCCCATCTTCACAATACACATGAATTCCGATCAAGAGTTTGTCATATTTAGCATCTCTACAAAAATGGCCCCCGACATGGATGGATGATGAAACCTGACCATTGAGATCAGCATTAACAGCCCATCGGCGAAGTTGATTTCTGATGACTTAAATCCAAGACAGGAAGATGGTACCCAAGATTTCTCCCGGGACTTCGTAGTTGGAAACTGACTTCAATCCCACCCATAGCTAAGTGCACTAACTTAATAACACGTGTTCAACGTTTTAGGCCTATATTTGTGCTAGATTTACTGAAATCAGCTGTTGTTTTTTTTAATTTCATCACGTGACGGTCAGTGGATTTATCGTTGGATCACCTTAATGGATTTTGTTTTCCGTTTTCATCACGTGACTTTGACGCAGTGAATTCGTCGTTGGATCGATGCGAAAGGATTTTTTATGTATATGCTTTTGTACAAATTTAAAAGTGATTTATTGTGGCTATTACTTTTTTTCATTAGAAATAGTGTATATATTGGATGTTTGGAAATTGTTAACCCTAATACTAGTTTTAAATTGTTATCTTGCTATTTAATTAATTTCTCATTTTCTGATTCCTGATTTAGAATTTAGATCTTGAATATTTTTCTTTCCTTCTGGAAAAGTTTTATTTAAACTTTTGCTTTAAACATTGTTCTTTTCTCTTACAGATCTGATTTTTTTCTTTCAAAATTTCCACAAGCACCTAATTAGTGTAGCTGATATTATCTTCGATTTATACTATTAAATATTTTTGACATAAGTGACAAATACTTTCGGTATTACGGTTGTTCATGCGAGTGTTATGATGTAAAAAAAAAAATAGTCTATATATCTCGCATATTAGCAATTGTATTTTCTTGTATTTGAAAAATGATATGTTAGTTGCCTTTATATAGCTGTAATTTTGTTATTGTTCTCTCTCACTCTCTTGCTCTCTCTCTCTCCCCCCCCTCTCTCATGACATGACAAATGAATGAATGAAATAGTGTAAGTGTGATTTATGGTATATTTAACTTCGTATTAGATTAGTTTTATTAGTATCTATTTGTAGTATCGGGTGTAGTTACTTACGCTTTACTGTAGTTTGATATTTTAAGACATTCTGTAGTTTTTGACATTGCATGTATATATAGTCTTACTTTTCAGTATTTCCTGTGAAATCGGAACGTCACAGCAAGTTGTCCCCTTGGTATACCGTGTGTTGTACCAGTGCCTTGTTTCTGGTAAACATTTTATCTTTTTTTCTCTTTCTTGAAGTAATTTATATTTTGAGTTTAATATTAATTTTCAAGATTTTTTTTGCAGATACCGCTTTGGTGGAACAGATTAATTACTTAATCTGTAGATTATTAAATTTTCAGATACATATATACTTTGGTTAAACATACAAGTGTCATCTTTATATTGTCTTTGATTTTAGCAGCTAGATATACATTCACTGTAATCATGTCAAGTGAGCAGGAGGATGTACCAGAGAAAGCTGCAATGATGCCTTCTGAGGAGGAGATGTTAAAGATCCTGATTCACACCCTTGACCCCTCAAAAACCCTCCAGGCGAATGGAAAATCAAGGATGATGCTGGTCATTCCGGAGGTCAGAAAATCTTCTATAGCACCCATTCTCTATCTTTTCCATCTGAGTGGCGGCATGAGGTGAGATGTCTGCGAAAAGACCCTTCCTTATCTGATGTTCAGATCTTACAGTCAATAAGATCCTCTCTCCGTGGTACGGCAAGGCGTCTTGTTGTTTCTCTTGGTGACTCAGCTTCTGTTGATTCTATATTTAGAAAATTAGATGTTAACTATGGTGAGCCTGCAAGGCAGGGTGTCACCATGAGATAATTTTTCAGTGCAGGACAGCGACCAGAGGAATCCGTTACTTCATTTGGGTGCAGGCTAGAAACCATGTTGGAGCTTGCATTTAAAGATGGCCATATCCCTTCAGCAGGGAAACATGATTTGTTATGTGAGCGTTTATGGTCAGGGTTGCGTTCTGAATCTCTCAAGACGAACACACATCATAAATTAGATTCTACTAATGACTATGATCAATTTCTTAGAGAGTGCGTCAGGTTGAATGGGAACTCCAGCTGAACCAACCAGCCAAGATGAAACCACATTCCAGTCAGCGGTCTGTTCCAGATTTCGAGCGACAGTTAAATGACCTTGAATACACGCATTAGCGGCATCCAATCAGGTATTGACAAAAAATTCAATGCTATCCTTCAGCGCGTTGATTCTCTGTCTATTCCGTCTGTTCCCGAACTCTCTTTACCTCAAACTGATAGAAGCTCTCCTACCCAGTACATCCACCCAATGTCCTTGCCCAAAAGACGAAGTTAGTCAAAGGCTCAAACACAACCACAGCAGTATTCAAGTGGTTATAGGCGTCAAACACAACAGGGTCAACAGGGCAATAGACGTCAGCATTATGACAACCAACATCACACAAGACGTTACCAGCATGACAACAGTCACCCAAACTTTTAACCGCCTCTGCCACTGGCCGCCCGTGTGTAGTTAATCCCAATCAAGGCCATCCTGATAAAAATGACTAAAAAAATCGTATTGTAGGAAGTTCCAACCTCACTTCAGTCATCTTTCATCAAGTAAATACTGTAGGACTCATAGACACAGGTTCCATGGTCTCTCTTGTAGCATATTCATTTTATGAATCACTTCCTAATAAACCTCCATTACTTAGTCTTTCAGACTTTGTAATTGAGTTGAACGTCTCTGTAGGAAATGGTAATCCTTTGGACATTTTCGGTTATATCGAAGTGTCTGTGGTTATCCCTTGATTTCAATATCGAATTGCCAGTCCCAGTGTTTGTTGTTCCAGACACTGAAAATAGTGTTACATGTCCTGTCATATTGGGAACCAACATCATTCGATGTTGTAAGTCAATCACTAACCCAGATGGTTCAAATTCTTTGTCTGATGCATGGCAAATGGCATTTACAGCTCTTGTTTGTGACCCCGTTACAGTCAAATCATCCAACAAACACACAGTTGAAGTTGGTCCTTATGAGTTGGTTACTTTACATGGAATTGCCCGTGGTCTCGATCACACTGTCCATAAAGTTGTAACCGAATATTCTGGTACCAGTTCCCTCCTTGTCCGTCCATATGTTGTTCAAGTAAACCAGACAGGTAATTGTTCAAAGATTCCAGTCCGTCTGTGCAATATTTTTGCCAAGCCCATTTTCATAAAGCCAAAGACTACCTTGTGTATGATCAATGAGATCAAGGTCGTTGATGATTTAACCTTTCTGTCCCTTCCGAATCCGTTTCATTCGGAAGTGCGGAACTGAAAGATCTCCGTGTTAATATTGACACCAAATCTCTTACTGCATAGCAGGTCTTACGTGTTCAACAGGTCATTGGCAATTATCGCCATGTCTTTTCTACTGGTCCCACTGATATTGGATGTTGTAAACTTGATCGACATAAGATTGTTCTTCACGATTGCTCTCCATTCAAGCAACCATTCGTAAAATACCCCCAGGAATGTACGAGGAGGTACGACAGCACAATAACGATATGCTCAAATGTGGTTCTATACGTGCAAGTGACAGTCCATTTTCCTCTAATGTAGTATTTGTTAGGAAGAAAGATGGCTCCAAGTTCTTTTTTAAACTTGACCTTAGGTCAGGATATTAGAACATTGAAATGGATGAAGACTCCAAACAATACACAGCATTTTCTGTTGGTAACCTTGGTTTTTATGAGTGTGAACGTTTGCCGTTTGATTAAGTAAACTCAGGTGCTACATTCCAAAGAGTTATGGAGAAATCTGTAAGTGACCTTCTTTTACGAGAATGCCTTGTCTTTATTGATGATATTCTTGTATTTTCTGAAACATCTGATGATCATGTAGTTCGTTTAGGGAATGTCTTGCAACGTCTCTCAATTCATGGTCTCAAGGTCAAAGGCTCAAAGTGTGAGTTTTTCAAGACATCTGTTTCATATCTTGGCAATATCATTTCAGAACATGGCGTTGCCACTGACCCTGATAAGATCTCTTCCATTACTAATTGGCCTGTTCCTACCAATGTTTCTGAACTTCGCTCATTTCTGGGAACTGCCGGTTTTTACCGGCGTTTCATCAAAGATTACTCAAAGATAGCTGAAGCTTTGAACAGATTACTTGATGGTCATGGAGATAAAAAGGTTAAATCTAAGTCCAAAAAGAAACGGAAATCTCCTGCCGTTTGGTCTTGGGGTGTACAGCAAGTCTGCTTTTAATCTCCTACAGGAAAAGCTTGCCTTTCCTCCTTTATTAGCTTTCGCTGACTTTTCCAAACCATTTGTGGTCCATACTGATGCTTCTGGCTCAGGGTTGGGAGCTGTTCTTCTCCAAGAGCAAGATGAAGGTCATGAGCGTGTCATTGCCTATGCAAGGTCGCGGTCTTCCGGCCAGGTGAACGAAACTACCCCGCTCACAAGCTTGAGTTTCTCGCACTCAAGTGGGCAGTGACGGACAAATTTCACGACTATCTGTAAGGAAACAAATTTGTAGTCACTACTGACAATAATCACTTACTTATGTTATGTCCTCGGCAAAGCTTGATGCTACAGGGCATCGTTGGGTTGCTGCATTGTCAGCTTATGATTTTGACATTATCTACAAATCTGGTAGGCTGAACGGTGACTTCGATGGTTTGAGTCGCAAACCTCAGATCTTATCTGAAACAATCAAAGCATTGTGTCTTGGCACTTCCGTTTCAGTCGCTTCTGCTGAGTGCTTGTCAGGTTCTGAAGTCCCCAATATTTCTGAAGAGCTTTCATTTCCCGTCTCCACAGGAAACTCCATCAACTGGGCATTGGAGCAAGCTAAAGACCCTGATTT
Source organism: Solen grandis (assembly GCA_021229015.1). NCBI lineage: Eukaryota > Metazoa > Mollusca > Bivalvia > Adapedonta > Solenidae > Solen > Solen grandis. Next base: position 48,630,233 of record CM037784.1, on the reverse strand, counting down.
AGCTAAAACTGTTTCTATTTTGCGTTACGGTTTTCGTCCCAGGGGGAGGAACTGTCTGCAGACACTAAATCCCTTCTGCGCGACATGTCTCGTCTTTTTCTTGAGAACGGAGTTCTCTACCGTACCGCACCAGTTCATGGTGAGCAGGTAAAGCAGCTAGTTATCCCTACTGCTTATCGCAATCTCTCTTTTCTTGGTGTTCATGACGAGTGAAAAGTGTTTGTGGCTTGCACGTTGGCGGTTTTACTGGCCTGGCATGGAAAGTTATTTTAAAAGACGTATCTCCACCTGTAGTTCCAATCTATACTTCCAGACCAATGCAATTAGTTTGCATCGACTTCCTGAAACTAGAGAAATCCAAAGGTGGAAATGAGGATGTCTTGGTCATCACCGATCATTTTACAAGATACACAAAGGATATACCATGTAGAAACCAAAAGGCCACAACAACAGCACGAGCACTTTACGAAAACTTCATTGTGCACTACTCTTTCCCAGAACAATTATACTCTGATCAGGGCAGAAATTTTGAAAGCCATGTAATCAAAGAACTGTGCAAGATTGCAAATGTTAGGAAAACCCGAACGACCCCCTTTCACCCGATGGGTAACCCATCAGACCCATCAGCTGAAAGATTTAATCATACTTTGTTACGAATGCTGGGTACACTTGCAGATGACAATAAGAAAAACTAGGCTGAATGTGTGCCATCTCTCGTCCAAGCATACAACGCTACGAAAAACAGTTCTACAGGCTTCTCACCACACTTTGTTATGCTTGGATGGCACCCCCGTCTCTCTGTAGATACATACCTTGGTATTGCACCTGGAAATGACTAGCATCAACCATACTTCTTATGTTACAAAACTCCAGGAACGACTGAGATATGCCTATCGAGTAGCCGGAGAGGCAGCCAGTAAGAGGGCAGCACAGAACAAAATACAATATGACAAGAAGGTTCGGGAGAACAAATTATCTGTAGGTGACATAGTCCTAGTTCGGAGGTCAACCTTCAAGGTCGCCAGAAGCTTACAGATATGTGGGAGAAGAACCCGTATGTTGTGACAGAAATTCCTTATGCAGGACATAGTGTATATAAAGTCCAGCTTGAGTCTAGAAAGGGACCGGTAAGAACTTTACACAGGAATTTACTCCTACCCTTTGTTTCTGTCCCAGAGCGCGAGAACACTCCTCTATCAAAAACAGGTCGAAAACCCAGAACTAGGTCAAACTCTTTTCCTAATTAGGGTAATGATAGCGACTCGAGTTCTTCAGAATCCAGCTCATCGGGGGTATATGTTATCCCGCAACGGAGACTTGTACATCAGAGCCAAGCTCATAACACTTCTACTCCTGTTTCAGCCTCCCGTACCCCTGTTCCTCAGAGCGCTCCTCGTTTCTCTCCCAAACCTGTGACACCCCAAATTCCACATTCCCAATCTGTCACGGAGACCCCTATTCCAAATACCGATAGTTTTAGGTCAACCAGACATGTGACGCCCCCTGTACCTACTCCCTAGGCCGAGGCGAAACGTCCGTCCTCCAGACAGATATGGAGAATGGGCAAATTCCCAGATTATTCAAGATAGAATGTTTTATTGTTTTATCACGTTTTTAATTATTGACATGAAAGCTGTTTTGATTAAAATTGATCAAATTATAAAATTTGGTGCAGCGTGACATTGATGTTCTTACTTTATGTATGCCTGTTATTTTACCTTGTATGTATTGTCTTATAATATTTCCATGCACTATGGGTGTACACGAGATGTTTTGTTGCAGAAAGTTTCTGTTTGTAATATAATTTTACAACCTTATATATAAAACTTCTGCTTTCTGTTTGTTTGTAGAAACACCAGAGCCAAGAATTGTATTGATTGATCATATAAGTAATTTATCTCATCTGATGCACAAAATGTGTGATATATTGATATTCAGTATATCATTGCAGTTGTACGAGCTGCTAAACGGAGGGAATTGTCTCTTTTATTATAGTTCTTTGTTTTTCAGTGTATATTCATTTCAGCATTTTTTAATACTTAAAGTATGTATTAGAATTATGCTAAATTACTTGTTGTAATGCAGTAAAATAAGTATAAAATCGTAATGTAGCAAAACAGTACTTAGTTGAAGAAAACCTGTTTTGTTTAGGTTAACCTAATTTCACGTAGTGTATTTCGTTAGAATTTTTCAAATTTTTTTTTATGCTTGAGCATTCAACTTAGTGCCATGTGGCATGACGCCTGTCAGGTTAGGAATGGTCACTGGGTGACAGGCAGAAATATTGTGAAATTGGTATTTTCTGCATGTCAATACCCAGTTGACATATTCTGCTCACAGATGTTTTTATTAACTGCGAGTGAGTGAGTACCCCCATCCCTATATATACTAACACTCCCATCTTCACAATACACAGACTTCTACTCTCTCTCACGAGGACTCTTACAGTCAACTCTTGGTTCTTGGTTTGAACCTTAGTATGTATTAATGCTGTCTGCTAGAATGCGTCTGGTGAGTGTTGATTTACCTTTCTCTTTCAACTTAATAATATATTTTTGTTCAGTATTATTTAAAATCAATAGAAATGTATTTTAAAAATAATAATGATGATAATGAAATGTATTCTGAAATATCCTTTGCATATTTATATTGATCCTGATATTGTGGAGTTTACTCTAAGATACTGTCTTATTTCTTCCAGGTTTCAATATATAAAATCCAATAAATATATGAACTCCGATCAAAGGTGTCATATTTGGCATCTCTACAAGCGAATAGAAAATGTAGCATTTGAATGAAAAAAAAAAAAAAAAAAAAAAAAAAAAAAAGAATATAAATTAACGAAATATAACTTAACTTGACTTGTTTATTTGAGTTTACCGTCGCTTCGACAGTATTTCAGTCATATAGCGACGTCCAGCTAATTACAGGAGGAAGACCCCGAATTTTTATACTTTTGATCCGTAAAATACACTTAAATCCGCGTTAAATGAGTGTTTTCTGTTTTGACAAGATTCTTGCCATTGAGCCCATTGCAGAGATGTTATGTAAGGAACGAACTACAACTCTGCTTGGAGATTAATATATTGCTTTTCAGTGGTACACCATGATGTGTTAAATAACATGTCCTGTACGGAGTAAAGGGGACTTACTCTAATTTGAAAAAAAAGAAAGAAATCTATTATGTTTCCGCAGGATCCGCCGATGCTGCTGGAATGGGTGAGATTTGGCGACGTGCTGGACAGGACGAAGTTCCGGCCGTACAGTGGAGATGGGGCAAAAGTAGTTGGGACCATTTGGCAGGCACTTCTGGCCCACAAGGGCGGACCTGTGATGAGCAGGGGTGTAGTCGACGTCATGTACGATCAGATGGGAGCGAATGTCAGATTCCGATAGGGTATCTTCTTCAAATATAAAAAAGCTCGTAGTTTCTCCACGTGCGCTGGTGTGGGATTAAACTTTTTCGTTGACATTAAAATTCGTTGAATCTGTATAAAAATAATTCTGTTGGTACATTTGTTAGATAATTTTAATCCAGAAGTATTTCTGTAAGGACATAGTCGCGAATCCGAAGCCTTTGGGTTCGAAACCCTTTGGGGCGAGGATTTTTCATTGCTTTCATTGCATATATGTAAGCAACTAGCAAGACATAGAAATCTCGTATATGTCGCTGCTAAATCACAGGTAATCAATAGCGTGACTTTTGGTATACACCATGGTCACGTGGTACTCAGTGTGGCAGTAATTGATGCGGAGTCAATCCACTGTGCCGGAGTTTGACTTATGCGACTTTCATCTACCCTTTTGTCATATCTCAAAAAGCCGGGTTGCTTGGATGAAGATATTTTTAGCGATTATCCTTGTGTTCAAGAGGCCTAATAGCGACAGAGGCTTGTAAAATCATTGCGAACAAAAAAGACCAAAGAAATATAGTGCCAACACCGTTGCAAGCTAATGGACACGTACGGCACGGGAAGAGCAATGGATTTGTATATATACTCAGTCTGTGTGTGTGTGTGATAATTGTATATTAGAAACTCAAACTATGATAAAATAATAAAATGGAATAGTTAATATATCTAACTTGATTTAAGAAATTAATCGACCATCCTTGGGATAGAAAAGTCTTAGGGAGGGAAGGTGGGCAGTCACGAGTTCGATCCACGGCAGCGACACTCCAAATGTCGTAAAGATGATACTGTTAGTTTTCTGCAAGATATATTAAGCTATATATATATACAGATCGGACTTATTTACCTGAGTCACTATCAACATTATTTCAAGATGATGACATGCTGCCTGCATTTTAACCATCGGCATTCTTTACAGTAACGAAACAACAACAACATTTTCCATGTTTTTTGTTAATTACGATATTTAAATACAGTGAGAAATATCCAATTATTTTATTATCAATACAATTCACCATATGTACCGTATTTATTTGTCAAGTAATTTCCAGCATTTGTCAAGTATTTCCAAGTATTTGCCAAGCATAGCCATTTGCAGACGACTCCTTTTGGGGCGATGAGTTCTCGAGCTTCATGGGATTCTTGATCCCGCACTAGGGGGACCCGAACCAGTGATCTCGAAAATACTTCAGGTTTCAGGCTCAAATTTGAATATCATACTCAAATCCCGTTTGAGACTATCGGGCATAGCTTGAATTTGAGAAGTTTATCATACTAAGTACCGTTTTATTTTCAAGAACACTGAACCAGATTTTAAATTACGTTGATTTTCCTGCTTTTTACGTCGTATACCAACGATTCCTTTGATTTTTCTTTTATGTGTATGTTTTTTCATATAACTAATCATTGTCTTAGCATACACGATTTTTGTATAAATATCAATTTCAGTGATGTTGCCCTTTAAAGTCACTGTCTCGCACCACAGAAAACGTCGTTATTTCCCAAATCAACCGGATGTTGAATGTGCACGTTTTTTTTTATCGAACAGTTGTGATTAAAAGTGTGATAAGTATGGTAATCCTGTGATACTTTAGACAGTGATTTTTGTGAATTTCACGTTTTTTGTTTTGTTTTGTTTTTTAATCTATAAACAAGTGTATTAATTAACACCGGAAGTCAACTCGTAAACTCTCATATAGCTATCAATATAAGTCTACTATTTGGAGTAATGGTGATCAAAATGCCTACTCTATAGCTTCTGATGAAGGTTTCAAAAAGAATGTCATTGATCGAAGAGAGAGAGAGAGAGAGAGAGAGAGAGAAATAATAACAAGTTGTATAGAAAACTAGTTTATTGCATTATATAATACAAAAATAACAACATGATTATTTAGGTGCAATAATGTTACCCATTAAATGGGTTCCGGTATAACGTCAAATAAAAATAAATAAAGAACCAAAATCACATGGGCTTTCAGTTTCAGTCTATAAGTATTCATGAATATGCCTTTTTTTAATGCTTTTGGATGGATTACCTAGAAATAACAGTGGATTATATCCTGATAATTTCACTGTTTTGCAGGAAAACAGTGAAATTATCAGGAACTTGAACCCGATTCTACGTTATAACTGATCGGAGCGTCAATTGTGCTGGGTTTTACGACATGACGTCATAAATAATGTCACGCACGCGAAGTAATCCCGCAATTTTGACGTCTTTTGTGAATAACACAGCTAAGCTCTGGGGCCGTATTCATAAAGCTCCTTAGGAAAATAATCGCTCAGTATCTAAGATTTCCCTTAAAATCACACATATTTCCCTTAGTTATTAAGGATTTACCTTTGTCTTATTTCTAAAACACCGTAGGAGATTTATTTTTTCCTTAAAAACAAAGGGGCTTTATGAAGACTGCCCCTGGCCTTTAAAGCATTAAATAAAAAGAAAAAAATGTTTTGGAGAAAGATCGGTGATTAATTTCATTCGTGAAAATATCACTCTTTATGTTCACACAGTTCTTAACTTATTTATTTTACATCGATTGGGAAATAAGTCATACCTCTTATACTACTAATTCCTCTCGACAGTTCCTGGGTTGGACCAGTACTTTGTGCCTGAAGTGTCATGAAAAATCCTTTCCCAAACGGATTTCGGTTACCACTAGACCACGGTACCCCCTAAACCTAACCCTATAAGATTAGTTCAGCCAAGTTATTTGTCTAACTAGGCGTTTGATAAAATGTTATGCAGCACAATCTTGAGCGTTATTAAAGTAGTACTCAAAATCCAAATTATGTTGGAACAAATCACAGCATTGTTCCAAAAATATTTAAGTGAATGACAAAGTTTGCAGAAATAATCACACAACTGACTTACACTATTTTTCAAGAAATGAAATATTTTGGAATTTCTTTTAGGAAAATGAAAACTTAAGGATATTTTTCCTAAGTATATAAGTATTAGTTATTGGTAAGTAAAACCGATGGAATTTGGGTCCGATTGGCTATTTATATTTTTTGAGTGGACATATGATATTGAACACAGGCGTGGGGTGCTGAGTTAAGCTAAAGATTCGATGCTTCGATGTATATCAAGCAATGAGTTTTTCTAAAATATTCCATGGTTTCTCGCGCATGTGTGAATAAAAATCGCTAGTGCCTGAATACATGTATATTATCACAAAATGTTATACTTGTAATATTAGTACATTGTATATGTATTTGGTACCATCAAAGACACCCCCCCCCCCCAAAAAAAAAAAAAAAAAAAACGAAAAAGAAAAACAAAAAAACAAAAACAAAAATAAAACCGACAAAATGTGTGAACGGGATTTGAGCGAGATCTCGCTGAGACGTTCTACGTCTTGTAGACAGCTGTAGAAGTTTAACGGACAGTCATAAAAGAGAAGAGTCATATATATTTGGTTAATATTGAAGAGCTCACTAAACGCAGATCTGCATAGGAAAAATATTGTAAAAAGCCCTCTCTGTTCATGTGGTTCTATTGAAAATGCCAAGCATTACTTATTAAATTGTCCTCTTTTTTATGCCCAACGTAGTGCTCTCTTTAATTCCTTACACACTTTAAACTTAACCGATTCAATTAATTGTAAAATGTTGCTTTATGGAAACAATACCCTTAGTGACTCATCAAATTCATCATTTTTTTCACTGGTTTACAAATACATTGATTCTACTCACAGGTTTGGCTAGGTATTGCTTTGCTGCTTCCTGATATAACAATTATACTTTGTTGTTATCAATTATATATAAACATGTATTCCTAATCCCGTGTTTAAATTTTTCTCACTCTATCGGATATATCTTTTTCACCTCCTTTCATAATTTTCATAATAATTTTTGTTGTCGTTTTTTTTTCTACATTCATCCACTTTCTTAATGTTATATTGAAACAACCAATTTATTAGTGTAAATTACCCCACAACGGAAGAAGATCTCTATAAGCATCTCATGCTTTCGATCTAATTCTTACTTTACATGTACTGATATGCAATTGTATATACATGTATTTCTTGAATAAAAATATGTTTAAACTAAGAGAAAACTCGGTATATTTATAACTGATATGAGCAATTTTACACATCTCACGTTATCTCGCGGTCACATGATCGTGAACGTAAGGTAACGAGGGAGCTTCTTGTGATTTGCTTTTTACCTGTATCAGAGTTGCGGATCTCTGCTAGGTTATTAGGTCTTTGATACCACCAACAGATAAAAATGTATCTCAATCTCATATCGTTATACACATTTATACAATTAATTAAAAAAGTGTGTGTGAGAGAGAGAGAGAGAGAGAGAGATTTATTTTCACAATGATATAAATGCAGTACCCACGTCTCAATATAAAGTACATATATACAAATTCACTTATTTTTTTTTTTTTCATAAATCTCATGTAGATCTGCAATGTTAACATGCATTAACAAATGTACAGTCGTGATCACGGAAAAACTATACATATGTAAACAACAACAAAACAAATCTTAACGTCTGAATTATATATACATTAATTTCATAATAACAATAAGACAATAAGATCTAACAACATTGTTAAAAACTAAAATGTTCACGTCCAGTTGATTTTATTTATGTATCCTACCACGCTGTCTGCTTTATTACGTCACTGTATGACGGAGGAGATGGAAGTTCATCACCATTACGTGCTGTTACAACATCTTCATACGCTGGAGGTTTGAAATCGTCATTTGCACCGGAAGCAGTCTGCAAATTGTCGTCTGCTGTGACTCGTTGTGAAGATCGCATGTATGTAGAGATTGACCGTGAGAGGCTGTCCGCCGCTGCCCCTGCCAAGGTAACCGAGTAAACCATAGTTGGAGATCTATGCTGTATTCGAAAAGCGCCTGAAAGAGAACGCTGGTATGTTGTACAACAATCATTTGCAACGACAGCCTGTACATGCTCTATTTTGTACCGATGTAGTAAATTATAGCATTTGGTGATTTTGATGATGTCCGTGATGATGATAATGGCGTTATGTAATACATGTATTGATGATGATAATTGCGTTATGTAATACATGCATTGATGATGATAATGGCGTTATGTAAAACATGATTGATATGATAATGGCGTTATGTAATACATGCATTGATGATGATAATGGCGTTATGTAATACATGATTGATGATGATAATGGCGTTATGTAATACATGTATTGATGATGATAATTGCGTTATGTAATACATGCATTGATGATGATAATGGCGTTATGTAAAACATGTATTGATGATGATAATGGCGTTATGTAATACATGCATTGATGATGATAATGGCGTTATGTAATACATGCATTGATGATGATAATGGCGTTATGTAATACATGCATTAATGATGATAATGGCGTTATGTAATACATGCATTGATGATGATAATGGCGTTATGTAATACATGTATTGATGATGATAATGGCGTTATGTAATACATGCATTGATGATGATAATGGCGTTATGTAATACATGCATTGATGATGATAATGGCGTTATGTAATACATGTATTGATGATGATAATGGCGTTATGTAATATATGTATTGATGATGATAATGGCGTTATGTAATACATGTATTGATTATGATAATGGTGTCAACATATGGTTCGATGATGATGATGATGATGATGATGCTGATATATGATGATGATTACGATGATAATGATATAATTAAACTGTATTGGGATGTTACATACCTCCGTCCAATACTGAGCCCCAGTATTAGCACGAAGATAATGAAGCTCGCAATTGTCACCCCGATCACCATGGACCGGAAACTACCGGATTCACCGCTGTCCTGTGCAATTAATAAATAAAACTTATCATATTGTATCTCGTATTTAAAATGATAAATCAAAATCAAAAGTAGACAAAAACTCTTGAATATAAAGTAGGATTTGTCATACTTGACGCATATTTGTGGAAAATAAAAACACATTTTCTATGTTTTATGGAAAAGTAATTTACATGATGTTATTTTTTTTTCTCTCTCGATGTACAACGCTCTTTTTTTGTGAATGTATGCTTATTTTACTATGCACAACAATTATATAACTCACGCTGTTATGCCTGGGAGTTGTTGACACCCTCACCGTCGTGGTGTATGGGTTTTGGCCTGCATGGTGTAAAATAAAAAAATAAAAAAAACGGGATGAAATGAGAATTTATACAATGGATCGGTAGAACAATTAATATATTAATTCATTGCAAATATCAAAAAACCAAATATGTGATATATGTTTCATGATCTATACGGACAGAATTTTCCCGTGATCTTTGGAATTCCTCACCCACTGTGTCAGTCGTAACTACTCGGTCATATCCGGCGGTACTCGACGATATTTAGTTCGGTGTTCCGATTGCACCAAACGATGAACCAATCAAAAGTTCTTCGCTTCTATAAAGAATAAGTAATTAAAGTCTCTGAATAATTTAATGTATTTGCTGCGATAGAACATAAGGCAAGCTAACTGATTAAAAAATGTCTAAAATAATAAGATGTGCAAGAAAAAACACCCATAATATGTTTGCGGTATGGTAAAGAACATGGTCCTTCAATCAGATGCTTAAAGAGACAAATGCAAACATCCATTGACTTGGAGATATATATACTCTTCATATTCTCTCACGTTTATATCGGGGTTGTAAATTAATATGCGTTTTGCAAGTATGTCACATAATAACGTAAGAGAAAACAAAAGTTCTTACACTTGTTTTGTAAGTTGTTTTTCCATTTATTTCCAATACAAAGGTTCACATACGCCGTCAGGTTGTAATGCTTACACTTCATGTCACAATTATATTCGGAGAAATGTTGACCGTTGTATTGCTGGGTTTTCTCCACACAAATCGGTGTATAAAAGTCCCATATTTCCAGCGGACACTTGACCCAGTTACGACAGTAATCCGTTCGGTTTTTCAAACTGACTAAACACGTGTCTGCAACAGTAAGACTAAGCATGTTACGGGAGGTCTCTAAATGCATCGAACTTAAAGGACGGAAGAGGCAGCTAGTTCACAGATCGCCATTGATTAAGAACTTGATTTTTAACTATACGTGTGTGTATTACGTCTATCAGTAATACCCATCTACAGATGCATGGTTTCCCAATGCAACCATCCATGATTGTCAAAAAGTGTAAAAAAAGTGTGTGGTTTCCCCATCACAGGCAATACCGTCACGGTATTGGAACTTTATTCAAAATTCTAAAACCTATATTCAGAATTTCCATTTTCGTTTGCCGTCACTTGGCTGTCACATTCACTCTTTGCACATGCGCTAACTTCATAGGCTGAAAGCAAAACGTGTCACGTGGTACTGCAAACACCTGCTTCGGGGATACCGTATTCTATATTTAACCAATTTCGCCGAAGTTAAGTTCATGTAAATAGCGTTTTCCAGCGCAAAGTGAACAACACTTGTCGAGGTTATTTGTCAGAAAACAAGGGCTTTACGAACATAAATGAGGGAGAGTAGATTTTCTTAAAATTTCTCAACGATTATAAAGCTGCTTTTTAGAGGAAACCATATACTAAGAACGTTTTATTATTGGCGAATTATTAATTTTGGCTTTTTTGGCGATATAAGTCTGATGCGCAAAAATAAATCCATCGCCATAACTTGTAACGTCATTCCAACTCAATTTGACAATCGTCCATCAAATGAAACACATGATTAGTTATTTACTTGTGTTTTATCTTGTATAGTCTGATGTAATCTTCTTTTAGAATGGCTGCTTGTATAAATTTAAGATGTGCTTGTTTTATTGTGAATATGTTTTATGACAAACATGTGGATGAGACCTATAGTAATAATAAAACCCTAAAACCACGTTCATCGTTGACCATTCCACGCGTATTAACTCGGATTTTTTTGTAAATCGCTGTGATTATTCCCCCTTGTACTTGTCACCAATTCTCATTTCTTCAATGTATCTGATATTTGTATATCCGCATATACAAATTATGATATTAACCAAGATGTTTCTCAAAGTTTGTAATTTACATATGCAAGTACAATATTTGATGATCATCTTTACAATTTAGATATCGATTCCACTGTGTATGATATAAGTACAACAGTGTCGAAAAGATTTGGTTGCATATTAAGATGGTTGTTTAATAAAACTTTCCACGAGACAGAATGAGTGATAGGCCAAAACAAGTTGATTAGCAATAGAATTGGTGAATTAAATATTCATACCCTATGCATTTGAATAATTTTAGTGAAATTCAAAAATAAATTTACATGCAGTGAAAACCGATCATCGTAATTCAGGACCTTCATTATTCTCAATACACTGAAAGAGGTAGTGAGAAACGTAGTCCTCTTAAATATGATACTGTAAAATCTGTCGCACGTGAAATATCAATGTAGGTATGTTTGTTTATATTAAACTTGAATCTTAAATTACATGTATCGAACGCCATGCATATGTTATAGGGTAATTTATGCGTAGAAATATAATACACTTGCGAAATCGTAACCGGAATTGCAATAGATGAACGAATAGAGAATTAAAGAAGAAAACATTTCTTTTTTTTAAAGGAAATGAATCAAATCACGATGTGTACCATATATAGATGAATTACACAACACTACCCGGAACTTAAATTTGGATTTCAAGAAAAGGTCGCATGTCATAAAACTATTGACTTTGTTTATGTCACTATGTGCTATCAATTTCACTTTTGGGGGATTGGTGCAAAACAATTGTTACTGCTCTTTCTTAGAATTTATATATATACAGTTACCATAGCTTTGCACGGAGTTTTCGCAATAGAAATACACATGAAATAAACATACTTGTTAGTTGGATTTAACTTACGACCGGCAGTATTTCAGTCATTTGGAGACGATGTCTATAGTGCTGCCACACTGCAGTATCACGCCGTGACATGATCCCACACTCAGTCACATTATCCTGACACCGGGCCAACCAGTCCTGAAACTGCCTTTATATGTTGAGCCGTGACAAACTGATATAAATTATTCAGTTATATATATACTAGACGAAACGTATAAGTACTCCGACTAAAGTTTTGTCTATAGGATTTGTTGTATTCAAAATGACAGATTTTTGTTTTTTTTATATCTTTCCACGAAAACTGGTTTCACAGAGTTGATTATGCGTCAAAGTTATTCAAGCAGACAACAGATTGACCCAATGCACATTTGAATATTTAAATAGTCAGAACACATACGAACAGATAATTCATGATAGTTCAATGTATCTGATTAAATGGTTAAACTTTACAAAAATGGGGAAATACATAGTATTCTTAGAAAGGGGAGAAAGAAGATAGCTTCATTTTCAAGCTTATAAAATTTTCGTTTTTACAGAAAATTCTTCAATATATATATATATATATATATATATATATATATATATATACAGTATATATATATATATATTCATTTTTCTCGCGAAAAGTCATTAAAGGTTGCTTGATGAAAACATAATGTATAGGTCACCAATTTCATTTAGGAGCTACTGAGCTGTTAATATGATAACTCTCTAATGTTGAACTAGAAAACAAAGTTTAATTCTTTTTTTAATAAATAATTAACCTATTTCAAATAATTCTCTACAAGTTTGAAATCGGAGTACTTACAAATTTCTTTAAATGTACATACAGGACATATAAAAATGCCACATATACAAACAATACACTAGAAATGAAAGCAATTGTTGTATGGAGAATGCCAGTCGTCGTAGTCCTAAAACCATTATTTTGGCCACTATACGTGCAAAGAAAAATGAAGTGATATACACATGGTAGAACAGATAAGATGTTAGTAATTGCATTTAACCGTTTCTTTTCTTCTGGTATTAGCATGATGAAGATAAATTAATGTTTAATTCATAAACATTTTAGAATAAAGTGATAATTGTCTTCGATTTCTATAGAGTTGCATTTATTAAGCATTATCTTTCATTTCTAGCAATTCTGTTTTGTCCATTTTTTCCCGTTTCAATTCTCAAATCATGTGCAGAAATACGAAGTTGAGTTGAATATTTCCTTTTTGTTTTATTAGACAGCATATTGAGATATTCGGAATAACCGAAAAAGATATGCAAATTTTAGAACACTGCTATTATTTATATCAGCACGACATTTTGAATAAAACAATAACTCGCTGCTTAAACATGGGTACAAACGTTTGTTCATGGTAATTGTCTGGATTAACCCATTCTTCATCAAAACCATATGTATCAATTTAGGACCAGCTTTTAAAACCATTTCTGCTATGTTCTTCCGATTTAATATGTATTTTATTATTAAGGATAATATGATCGGATTGTTTTTAAACCAATATTTGATTATTTGAACGTATCTGTTAATATATAATGGATATCGTCCAAATTTACCACATATTGCTGTCGTACAGATTTAATTTACAAAATTTGATACAAACCTTTTTTTTAAACTTTTTACACTTAATCTAGTAAACCCCCATACAGGAGAAGCATAACTTAGAATGAACCCAACTGAAATTGTCAACCTCCAAAATGATGTATCGTTTTCCTTCAATGGATATCGTCCAAATTTACCATATATTGCTGTCGTACAAGAACTTTATTTCACCCCGAGATTTAATTTACAAAATTCGATACGAACCCTTTTTTGTTCACTCTTTACACGTAATCTAGTAACCCCCTATACAGGAGAAGCATAACTTAGAATGAACCCAACAAAAGCGTCAAATAATTTAAGCGATATATTTATATTTTTCAATAAAAGATTCACAGCCTTGAAAGCTTTTCCAACTATGAACTGTTTATTTAAAACAAAAGTACTTGTATAATTAAAGATCACATCCAAATAACTCAAATTGTCGACCTCCTCCAAAATGATGTATCCGTTTCCTTCAAATTGGTGTTGAATCTATGTCCCACCTTTTTATTATTTTCTTAGCTTACTTATGTCATAGTTTGGATTTACTTGAAACAACATAAGTGAATTTAATCGAATGCACTTTTATGCCCAATATAATTATATCTATAAAGTGGTCATAATGATAAACATTTCTCCGATTTAAAAATGATTACACACCTCTAAATTACGTCTCAAGAATGGCTGTTCTATTTTAGAGACCAACATAAGATCTCACGTTCCAGGTTTATCCATTTCATGAATATTTTATACCGTTCGTAACGTTATAACATGTTGGGAATAAACCATCTCTTTACTATCACGGAATGTTGCCTTCGGTAACCATGCGTCTGTGGATGTGTATTGATAGAGGTAATACACTCAGATAGTTTAAAATCAAATTCGTATTCAATGACCATCTGTGAACGAGCTGCTTTAAGTTTCAATACATCTTGGATAATACTGTTGAAACAAATGCCCATGAATGAAAATACGACGGGGCCTTCTATTGGACTTTTGAGTATAAAACATGAATTTCAACACCTGGCCTGATAACGGCCGTTTCTGGTCGCCCGACCGACCCCTTTTTTTTAACGACCAACCCTTAATATTTTTTTTTACCTTTTACCACATCGCGAGAGACATGAACTCTACGGCGATCATATTTTCTTTAGCTCGGAATAAATATTCCTTATGAAATAAATTACTGAATACCAATAATAAATACATTCATCTACTTGACCCTGCCACATTTTAAACATTGTTTCATATGCCAAACAACGCTGTGCAGCAGGTCAGAACCTATATATACGAGTATGTTCAAATTAATTAACGAAATAATTTGTCTTATAAATAAAGAATGTACATAACGATTACCCCCGTGTCCGATTCTATCCAGGACGACGAAAAGCGTGACGAACCCATATATCAAACAGGCAGCCATCTTGGATTTCTAAAATGGGATGAGAAATTAATGTATCGTAAAACAGTTGTATAGATCTAGAGAATCTGCACTCCTTTGGAAATGTTTGTTTCGCCAAATTACATTGTGTTTGACTGGATATTTTAAATCTGCAGTTAAAAAAAATCTACCCGCTGTTCTTAGTTTACACATACATTAAGTTGCAAGAGAACGTGTGCACTCATAATCTGTAATATTTATTTCCGAAATATATTTGGTATAAAACGTTTTTGCATTACCAAAAAGAAAAGCAATGACTTGACTATTTGAGTTTACCGTCGCTTCGACAGTATTTAAGTCATATAGCGACGTGAAGCTAATAACAGGTGGAGGAAGACCCCGAATGCACGGAGGCATCCGGGTAGAACCACCGACCTACCGCAAGCCAGCTGGAATGTTTCCTCACGTGAAAATCCGTGTTATAGTGTTAAAGTTAGCGATTCTACCCTCTCGGTCACGGAGGCCCCTAAGTATCAGCAATGAAACAGGCATTGCAGTATCGTATAACAATGTATGTTAGTCCTTAATCTTCCAGGTAAAAGCGAAGAAAGGACTTTATAAAGAAAAATGCCATACCTACCCGGATGCACGGAATCAATAGTTTTATCCCAGCTTGTCACATAAAATAAATACCTTTTTCATTTAAGTATGTTATACTGTACAAGTGCCCCATGTCCTACATAACATAATTCTATGTAAAATTGTTTGTTGGACCGTGAAGCTCGTGTTTATATTTTGTCAGCCTGTTTACACTAGTTACCTGATATTTTATAACGAAATAAACTCTACTATAATATACAGTTTAAGTCAAGATCTTAGGGAAGACGATGACATAGTTAGAGTCGAACTCTCCATGAATATCAATAAATAACCAGTGGTTCTACCCTGAAGCCTCTTCATCGACCCATATTTTATTGAACGCCGTTTTATGACTCAAAAGGTATACTCTAACATACAACAACAACGACAAAAACAACAATTCAATTTTTACCATTGACATAAATACAAGAATCTTATGATTATTTAAGTATGTACGTACCTGTATAAAAGAGTCGATATACGCATACATGTACTTCCTACATTTCAAATTCTGTTAATCGTCAATTTGGTTTCCATCATACAGGTAATACATTTAATCGAAAATGATGGAATAAACACATGCAGTCAACTAATAATATTACGTGTGACAGATCTCCTGTTACGATAGGTGTATTGAATGTTTATATATAAGCAAATTTATACGAGAGGTACAAACGGTTAAGGAAGTTATTTATAGACAAATTGCTCACGCATTAACTCAGCTGAAAAGATAAATTAACCTAGTTAGGAATATGAAATGTTAATCAATACAAGACTCTGTCACTGAGAGTATATTCCCTGCCGATCGGTGCTTGTTTGAAGAAAGGGTTAAGTCAGAATTTGCATAAAAAGAAAATGGGAAGAAATCAGACGGCTGGAGGCTAGACGAAAGGCGATCCTAACAGCTCACCCTGAGCATTTGCTAAGGTGAGCTAAAAATTGTGTGATGGCAAAAATGATGATATGTGCTGTCGTACATGTGGGCTGGTCAGTTCAGTGGAAACAATATGATGCAGCACCATTTAAGGAATAAATCGCAGGCTATTGTGTTGAAGGGTCCACCCGGAACATGCCAATAATATGGGCATCTCATAATGATATTAATGGTTCTCATTAAGTTTTGTTGAATTAAAGTAAACCATTGCTAAGAAATAGTGCAGAACGAATGTTACTCTGTATACATACTGCATAACTTATCAAAGCCCATAACTCTATCTTAAATGGTCCAAACGAAACATGTCGAAGATATGAGCATCTCTAATGATGGTTGCCATGAAATTTCTTTATATCAAGTCAGTAGTTGCAAAGAAATAGCGCGGAAATGAATGTTACTCTATATACATACTACATAACTAATCAAGGGCCATAACTCTGGATTAAATGATCAGATCGAAACATGTAGAGAATATGCGCATCTCCTATTGGTAATGATGGTTGCCATGAAATTTCGTTAAGATTCAGTCAGTAGTTGCAGAGATATAGCGCGGAAACGAATGTTACTCTGTATACATACTGCATAACTAACCAAGGGCCATATCTCTGTGTTAAATGGTCCGATCGGAACATGCCGATGATATGCGCATCTCCTATTGGTAATGATGGTTGCCATTAAATTTCCAGTCAGTAGTTGCAGAGAAATAGCGCGGAAACGAATTTCGGACGGACGCCAAAACAATATCCCTGTCCCGATTCCATCGGCGGGGGATAACAAGAAGAGCAAACGTGTTTATGTATGGGTATGGCGTGTATAACATTACAATATTCGATATACTCTATTCATGTGCAATTAATATCATTTATATCCTTAATTGAGATCATGTATATGCAACATTTGTTATTTATATTAAATGTTTAATCATAT